>OY776306.1:18246870-18694078 GCA_963675345.1 Trididemnum clinides
TTCCAAGATCATTCAAACCATGTGCTTATCAGGAAAAAATCTTTTTTCTTGATAATTGTTTATTACACCAACAGGGTGATTACATGCAAGAAGTATAGCAGAAGCGGATTCTCCAACTTTTGGTGCGGAGGATAAGTAGCCTAACTTCACTCATTATCACGAGAGGTGAAAATCATTTTATTGGAGATCAACTTTTTCAATGTTCTATTTTTTACAAATTTATTTTGAGACAAACTATTTTAAAATATGTCTTCGTAGCCAAGGCTAGTGAAGATGATGCATTCTGTTTATCATCCTGGACCCGCCACTGAGGTTAGTCCTTTTGCTCCAATGCAAGACCAAGAAACTTAGGTGCAGCCAAGGAACTAGGCGTCACAAATATCATTACGAGGGAAGTTGCACCATATCGTTAATTAAGCGCACCACCAATTAACTTATTTGTGTAATTGCAAAACAAAGCAATTATGGGGCTTACTTTGAAGGAAAAGAAAGAATTTATAAAATGATAAAGGATTTTTGATTTAAATCAATCCTAATTTAGTGTACGCCGGTATGATGATCGGTATCGTAGCGTACGAGGGATCTCCTTGTTTCTACCGAGTTATCGTTGCTGCTCTCATAAATGTAATTTGGTAACTGGAAGCCCTGCCGGGCGAGGCCGGCCAGCCCGATGATAAGCTAATATAATATTTTTTTGTGCCAGTAAACACCCTCTCTCTGATGTTGGTTCAAAAATATGGCACTGCAGTCTTGTTAAATAAATAATACCCTTTGTGACTGTGATCTACCAACCTTAAATGTATAGAATTGTTTTCTTCCGATGTTTTTTGAAATGGCACTGGCTCCCATTAATGAAATTAATCAACAAGCTTTACATACGAACACTCATTAACCAACAACAACAACCAAAACCCTATCATAAATTACGATATCCAGACATTTTCCCCTGCCGATTTTACTCTAGCCACTTATAGCACCGAGTCCTTTCCCCAGCGATAATTTCCTTTAGAGCAGTGATTCTTAACCTTTTTTGAGTTATGAACCCCCAATTTCTACGATGATGGGATTGTGAACCCCCAATATAAATAAAATGAATTAACACATGTTAGTTGAAAGGAAAAAGTTTAACCCCCCAAAAAAGGGTCATAACCGGACAATCGCTGCTACTGCGGATGTAATTCCACACAGTTTTGGTGACTTCGGGTATGTGCTTGAGGTGGGTCTCCAAAAAAAGGGGGTTTCATTCATTGCCTGACAATCACTGCTGCTATGGATGTGTTCCCTCACGGTTTAAGTAATTTCGGGCTTCTGCTTAAGATTGATCACCAAAAATAAAAAACAATCATCAATTAATAATCGTGGGAATTTCTAATGTAACTTGGGGTGGTTCTTAAACTCTGTTGGGAAATAGTAAGCTATTTCATTAATTTTTTTAGGTTAAATGAAACATTGCTGGCTACACAAACATTGTCATTATAGTCACAAATTTGGATTTTTTAATGTACTTTCTGTGGACTTCCAGGAATCATTTTGTGGACCCCGGGTTAAGAACCACTGCTTTAGAGTCATTTGCCTTTTTCAGTCACTTCTTCACCGGAAAATTCTTTCGAATTTCTGTCTTACAAATGCCCCAAATTTTTAAACATTTATTCTAAACGCTTACGCGTACCCAGTTTCCAAAAGTAATTTTTTCATGACAAATTATATGCAATATTATGCATGTAATCAGATATGCTTTGGGTATTTTTAAATTTATCTGCTATAAACACAGTTTGCACATCACTTTGTAGATATTGTGGCGCATGAAAGTTGGCAGACAACCGACCAAACATACAGTTGCTAAAACTTCAGTGAGTTTTTTGTTCAATTTGCAATAATCGCCAGATGTTTTAACAATGTGCAGTTATAGTTGATTAAGGAGGACAATGAAAACGCTCAATTGCATTGTTTGTGCGAGGTAAATTGTATTTTACGCGCTCACACCTATTTCACAGTGTACTAAGAAATGCTGTTTCTTTGTAGATGGATCAGAATTTCTTGCATTAGCCAAATTACCAATGTAGAAAGTTTTGCTGCGTGCTGGCAATCAGCAAACTCTGATTAAGGAATTGAAAAAGAAGATACAAGAGAAGTCAAAAAAATGCCATTTTTAAAGAATGTTGCTGAAGGTATTAAGATTCATGTCTTAACACTGTCGAGACCAGCAAAAAACAGAAAAGATAAGCAAGTCTAGGCCACCGACGATAAAGCACATTGAAAAAAGTAGTTGTTGTCGTTCCGTTTTACCTAATTCTTTGTCCCTAATAATTACCTTGCAACTTGTAAAAACCTTTTTTGTTGCAAATTTTGCGATCAGCAATAAACGTACAAAATTGTGTTCATTAACAAGGCTTTGCATTTGATGCTCATCACAGTTATTTCTTTTTGGTCAAGAATATGTAGTGTAAAATGTTTTGAATCGGAAATTCTGCGTCTTGTGAAAAAGGTTGACAACTCGGAGACAAATGACTTAGTGCAGAAATAACCCAGCTGGAAATAGTCTTACGAGTGACATCAAAGATGAGAAATGTCTGCATGTTGCAAGCCCAAGTTAACAAGAGAAATGAACTAAACTTACCGTAAATTCATCATCATTTTTCTTGAATTTGTATTACAAAATCTGTGGCAAACAATGCTTTGAAAAACGCAATAACAAGGCTTTCTTTGCTCTTATTTATTACTTGCCGATTTTGCCGGCGTCCCTCTAGTAGCAAAAGTGATTTTACAAATATTAGGAAAAATGTATATGTTTTTTGACATAACTAGATGTCGTCCCTAAAGAAAATTATTATCTTTTGAAACCCAAACAATTACTAAAAAGCATTATGGGGAGTTGCGCTTAGCCATTACATGTCTCCCCAATTTATCGAGTGCCTGGAGAAGTCTTACAGTATTTGCCCTGTTTTATTCATTGACGTCCTTAAGCTTAACAAACTTTTATCTGTTAAATGCAGCTAGTGCTTTAAAGCATATTAAAGTTGTGAGAGGATAAATGATATGTATTTTCAGAGTTAAGCTATCAAATATTAGGCCAACCACTTACAACTTTTTGTTATAGCAAGCATGCCTATTTGTATGAGTTAACCCCCTGATTAAGTGCATGTTGCTTGGTCCTGGCATAAACGCAGCCAGGCAAAGAGCAAACTAAACCGAAATAAAACGCTCACAGTTAAAACAGTTACAATAGCAGGGCTCCTATCAGTAATGTCCAGTTAGGAATATCGGTTCAGCCGGCTTTTCGGCTTCACTTAATTGACTTTTTTGAGAACAGTAACAAAAGGTTATGTTTTTTGACATAGCCTATTCTTGTTCCAAACTCAAAAGTACCGCTTTTATAAGAAAATCGATTAAATCTAAAGAAAACATTACAGAAATTTGCGCATAGCCGCTATATTTCTCCCAAAGTTTCTTGAGTTCCTGACTGCTTCTTGCTTGCTCTGTTTGGTATTTAGGAATTGGATTTGATAATGATTGAAATAGCCAAAAAATTTTATTTGCTTATTTCATAAAGTGGATGGAAGCCTAATTTCAAAGTGGTTGGGTAGGAGAGGTGCCAAAGTGATTGATATGTGTTTTCAAGAATAACTTGTTAAATAATAGTACAACTAATTATGATTTTTCGTGTATAGATGTCTATTCGTTCAATCTAAAGCCTCTGGTAGCGCACATGTCGCTCGATCGTGGCATAAACGCAGCCAGGCAATGAACAGGCTAACCCCAAAATGAAGCATTAGCCGTTGAGTTACTACCGTTTGAAGGCCTCCAATAGTAATGTCGAGGTTAAGAACTTCAAATCAACTGGCTGAGCCGACTTCACTTAACTGGAAAGGAAATGGTTTTAACATTTAGATAATGTATAGCTCGACACTAATATTTTGTTGCAAAAGATTAAAGAGGACCATCTTTATCCCTCTTCTTTTTGTTGCAAAAGATTAAAGAGGATCATCTTATTCCCTCTTCTTTTTGTTGAAAAATTACCAATTGTTTTCCTTAAAGTAGACTACGTTTAAAAATGTTGAGACTCCATTTTTTCATAAGTTGTTTTGAAAATTGTGATAGATATTCCCAAAGAAACATGCTTTTGAAAAAAATAGTCAAAATTTGCAAAAGAACTTAGATTTTCTAGAAATTGCAAGTTTGTAAAGCCCATGCACCAAAATCTAGAGTGTTTTTTGACTTGTAAGCTACATTTTACAATTTTTATAAACTTTATTTATAGATAAATCTTTTTGAAAATTTACGTAGTCGGTCGATTTAGCAGTAAAGAGCTCAATGATTGAATCAGAGCAGTGAAATAAAATGAAATTTTATTTTTGAAATTTTTCATTTTATTTTTGAAAATTTATATAGATAATGCCAAAGAACCGTGCTGGCGAGCAAAAAAAATCAAAATGTACCCAAGAACCAACCTTTTCTAAAAATTGCAGGTTTTTTAGATCTAATAGAAAAATAGTTCAACTACAAATGGAAAAAAAGATGTATTGCAGAAAATTTTTGTTCAATTATTATAAACTAATCTTTAGCCCCATTCACTTAGAGTTACATATTACTGGAGAACAAATTTCATAAGCTTTCAAACTACACTAATTGTTAGTAAATTATTATAACCTATATATTAAAATCACTTTTTCATTCTCGGTTTATCAATTATTTGGACGGGTAAAGTTACACAGCCGGTTACAACGTTCAATTTTTTTGTTAAATCGTACCAAACGTACCAAACAGCACTATGACATCATAGAGCGAGTTTGAATCGTGCAGTCGTACCAAACAGCACTATGACATCATAGAGCGAGTTTGAATCGTGCAGAAAACAAGAAAGTAGCATGCTTAGAAGGCCTCAAATGCTTAAATAAGGAATCTGTTGTTGTATTGTCAATTCAGCTTAAATTGTTGCTATCGGAAGCATCTTGGTAGTATCTTCTTAAATGAAATAAATGTCGCTTTTACGACCAATGCTTGTGGGAAAAATGTAGAAAACAAATTATGCAATCAAGCGTTAGTTGTGACTTCATTTTGGAGCAAAAAAGTTTGAATTACTAGTAAGTTGGTAAGTTTGGGTCTGCTTTCGTTTAAGGTAAATGGGAGTTAAAGCGAATTTATGTACGTACATGCACAGAAAGAATTTCACTTATTACATTGGTAGTACAGAATATAAATTTCGATGGGCTTTTTGCCGCGCGCTTGCGGCGCGCGGTCATACGTCACCAATTACTTCCTGTATTACTTCCGATTACATTGTATAACTTCCGTTTAACATCGTATGATTTCAGTTTGTACTTGAATTTGTTTTTGTGTTGAACTTGGGAATTGAAATAAAAATGGTTTTATTTGTCTGCATTTTTATTTGTTTGAGTTTAAGTTTTATTTGTTTTTGGAAATGATTTTATTTGTTTCAGTTTTATTTGCTTGTGTTTTTGGAAATGATTTTATTTGTTTGGTGTTGTATCCCCACTCCAGAACTTTCGCCAGTTAATATTAATTGCAGTTTGGTTTTCAACTGGAAATGATTTTATTTGTTTGGTGTTGCACCCCCACTTCAGAATACCTGAAGTGTTTGGAGCTTTAGGCCAATCTCTAGCAGATAATGACTAATCTTATTTTAGGTGTTAAATTTAACTAACAAAATTTAGTAACGGTAGATACCGGTCAATAAATAGGTCATAGGCCTCAGAAAGTTGCAAATTGTTGAAAACCATGGATCTTAGATAAGTTTTGACTGACATACCTTGAAAACTTATTTCCTTAGCATCATCTAGCGACCATTTTTTAACAAATTGGTAGAAAAATAAAATCTAAAGTCGTCTTTGAGCTAAAGGTACTTTAATTTTGAAGACAACTCAGCACCTGTTGGAGGGGGGGGGAGTAATTTGCATTACCAAAAAAATTTTTTTATATTTGAAATCTTTAAGTAAATATCTTGTTCTGTTTATATTTCATTATTTTTTTTCATTTTTCAATTGCGATATGCATAATGCAATTTTTTGGTCGAAAAATGATGATATGCTTGCTTGGCTCATTTTTTTGTTCACAAGTGTATATATTTTGGAGATTTTTTTTCTTCAAGATCGCATTGCAATAAACTGAATCCATTGTCTACATGTTTCTACTGGAATCAATATAAATTGATTCTAATTGCAGAATTGCTATCAAAATAACAATATCAAGCAAAAGAAAATATCAAGTTAAAAAAATATTTTCAATAAATATATCTAGAAGAGCACTCTAAAGACACAACATTATAGAGGATCACCAGACCAAAACATTGAACCAAAAAAGAATCGATCAGAACGAGGCTATTTGATTTTATAATAACTAAAGATTGTTTTTTTTATTGTAGGCACAAAAACAAGAACACAAGAATAAAAACAGCGACAACGCATAATACAATGTCTAAATGTAGCTAGATCATTTCTTGTAATGAAATTCCAATTTATTATGTTTCTTAGCAATATAGTGTTCTGATTTTTTGTGGATGTAATTGCGTTAAAGTACTGGGGCATATTGGGTGTTGTATTGGAATGTTTACACCGGTAAATCAAGAATCTTGCTAATAAGAGCATATGGTTGACTAATGGGTTATTAGCATATTGTGTGTGGAACCCAAACAGTTTATGAAAGTTATTCGAAGGGACATTAATACGAAATCTTGCTAGAATCCAATCAAATACATCGTTCCAAAAAGCGTCAACAATTTTGCAATCACAAAATAAATGAATCAAAGTTTCCGGTTCTTCACGACAAAACGTACATAAATTATCAGAGGCAATATCAAGAACACACAATTGTATTTTAGTAACAATTGATCTTAAGTTTAACCTACTTTGAAATGATCGTAGTTTAGCTTCGTTTGTAGCGTAGTAATAACTAAAGATTTTGTAAAAACAATTTTTAAGATGCGCCGTGAACGCCTACGAACGACTGATGTTTCCGCTCAGGAAAGCGTTCAACGGAGTTTGTTTATGACATGGTACTAAAGTTTTTTATTTTCAAGGCACGATGTAGAAGTTGATGCTTCAATTTTATAACAACTGTGCCTACGGTAGGACAAAAGATTGAGATTGTTCAAACTACAATTAACACTAGGTTTACCGCGATTTTTTTACTCCTTCGCTTACCATTGAGTCGATTTCGACTCAACATTATAATTGATCTGTTAAGTGAGTTTCTATATGTTTTTTTTGACCAACAACAATCACTGAAAATGCAAATAATATGCAAAAATTGTATTTATTCTAAAATGATGTCAATAAAATACCGGATGATAAAGCAACCGTAATGTTTTACTGGGATGAAGCACACTGTTTGCATTTTACATACACAACTCTTGTGTTATTTTGTGAGCAGCTTCCGCAGGATGGACGATTGCAAGTCATGCACAATGTTACAGTCATATTCTTACAATTTGCTCCATGACAATGCCGACGCTTCCGAGTTGCAGTGCTGTTTGGTCTACATTGAGGGAGGTCACTGTCTGCGCTATTGTTTGCCATTCTGTTGATGAGTGTTTCCACAAGACAAAGAATAAATTTTCGTCGGCTAATCTGTTTTCGTGTTGATTTTTTATAGAGTATCCAAGCGTTGATTGCAGCATATTTCCCCAAACACTCATAGGCCATCTTCGAGTTGCAGATCGTGTGGTGTACAGACGCGCCATTTGGTCAAAGCAATCGAATCCAACTTTGTTTTTATTGTAGAACAGTACGATTTCTGGCTTTTTCTTTACCGTAGTTTGGTCCAAATCTGGTGATCGATGCATACTTGATAGCAAGCATACTGTTTTCTTTGATTTTGGCTGATACTTTACAAAGAGGCCTCCACTGTCGCTATTCCAAAAGAACTGACTTGAATGTAGACCTCCATTTTCTGCCCTGTCATTTCTTTTGACAATTCTCTTCGATTTTTCCTCATTGTTCTGACAATGGAAATCTTTTCATTTGCAAGCCTTTTTGCTAACTGCAAGGAGGTGAAGAAGTTATCGCAAGTGATGTTGTATCCTTTTCCAGTTACATGTTGCGCTAACTTCATAACAACCGACTCAGCAAGAGGCACACCACCACGTTCATCTTTTTCTTGCGCTCCGAGATAAGGTATAATATTGGAGACATACTTTGAATTTACGTCAACAATTACCCAAAACTTTATCCCATATTTGTCGGGTTTGTTGGGCATAAATGTAATAAAAGAGCACCGTGACTTACAAGGCATAAGTTGTTCGTCGACAGTGAGAGAAAAATTACACACATATTTCCTTTGGCACAGTGAGGTAAACATTTCAAAGACTACTCTTATCGGTGCAAACTTGTCAATATCAGGTCCTCGCTTGTTTCTGTTTGGCTTATCATCAAATCGCATAAATTTCAAAATTTCGAGAAACAAATTGCGCCCCATTGTTTCGTAAAATATTGGAATGCCATAGCTTTTGCTCCACAAAAAAGCGACTGGATGGCCTTTTCCGTAGATTCCTCGTGCATACTGTAGACCAATAAAAGCTTCAAGTTTCTGCAAATCCAACAAAAATGAAGTAGCACCTCTGCGTTGCGCTTCTTCGTTGGTGTACTTGACAATATTTCTCAGGATGCTTTCATGAATAAAATGCTTCCAAGCATCATAAGGGGTCACAATACTTCTTGCAATTGCTCTTGGAACACCGGAAGAGGGAGTAAAAATGTTATGTGCCCTGATTCTTCCAGTAACTGCTGATGAAAAACGTTCCCACAAAGCACCGTTTCTTCCTAACACCTGGTTAGATGACAATGTTGTAGTTTGAGGTAGCATGAGATTATCTTGTTCACTGTCGCTCTCATCGTCACTATTGTCACTGCTTTCGGCATTTGCTACAGCTAAATTTGAGCAGTCACCAGCAGTGTCTTCACCTAAACTATCTGCAAAATACATGTCGTCTTCATCTGAACAATCATCATCTGTGTCCCAAGACACAATTATATTCGCAGCTTCATCAGCAGTAGTTTGATCAGCCATATCAACTATTTTTAGTTATCAAATAAATTTTGCTAAAAAAAGCTTTCGTTCAATTTATCTTTTGGCTATCTTATCTGTAAAAGTGAAAGCAGCACTAAAACTAGTATGGTCATTAGGCAACTAATGAGTAATAAGTTATAATTCATATATGTAGACCTATAGCCTAACAATTTTGCAAAAACCGCGACTATTTTGCGGATGATCTAACTGCTCGGGCAAATAATTCTCTCTAATACGCACATATCGAAGATGCTTTATATTCTGCACTAATAGCCTGATTTTTCTAAAACGGTTTGACGATTCTGCTCAACTGAGCTCAAATGGAAATTGAAAACACTAGGTACAGTTATAACAAAGTAGCTGGAAAGCTTCTGCACGTTACGGCATTTAGAACAAATATCAACGAAACGAGGGCGATGACCTCAATATCATGTTGTGAAAACGAACCGGATCAATATTTGTAAATAAGATTATTATCTGGCAATAATTAGATCACCAGCTGGTAGCACTGTGTGCTTCCCGTCGAAATACATAACTATAAACGCCCAATCCAGGCTTTGAGTCGAAATCGACTCATTGATAATACATGGGGTGCCAATTTTGCGGGGGTCAAAGGTCGGCTTCCGGTCAACTTATAAAGTTAGAAAAACTAAATTTAGAAACTACGATAAATTAATGGAAAAGTCAAAGACTTTTAGAAATCTTTTTGCTATAATAAAGTGGGAATGCTACAATAAACAAACATGCCGAGTCGAAATCGACTCGGCGGTAATTTTAGTGTTAATGTCCTGAAGTGGAGATATTCTGAAGTGGGGGTGCAACACCAAACAAATAAAATCATTTCCAGTTGAAAACCAAACTGCAATTAATATTAACTGGCGAAAGTTCTGGAGTGGGGATACAACACCAAACAAATAAAATCATTTCCAAAAACACAAGCAAATAAAACTGAAACAAATAAAATCATTTCCAAAAACAAATAAAACTGAAACTCAAACAAATAAAAATGCAGACAAATAAAACCATTTTTATTTCAATTCCCAAGTTCAACACAAAAACAAATTCAAGTACATACAATGTAATCGGAAGTAACACAGGAAGTAATTGGTGACGTATGACCGCGCCGCAAGCGCGCGGCAAAAAGCCCATCGAAATTTATATTCTGTACTACTTACATTAGATTTCAAGTTTTGAAACCTTTTTCTTTTTATCAAAATACCCGAAAAGCATACCACTAAAACTAACCTGAGCCTTTACATTGCCAAACATTTTTCTAAATTGCCATGTAAAAAACTAAACATTATTCGCACAGATTTTTTGAACAAGGCTAAAGCACTTCACTAATGATACGTCCATTGTCCAATAAAGCATTCAGTTTCGTATTTTCATTGGTTTTTACTAAAAGAAGCATTCAGAAGCGTAGCTAGAAAACAAATTTAAAAAAATCAAAATTCGACCAATCACGTTATTACAACTTATTACCGTTGCAATCTCAAAATTTGGATAAGGTTTCCTTTCCCGAAATAGTTATGCAATCGAAGATTCAGTATTAGTTTATTGTGATGATAATGTTTGTCTAAAGGTTTAGAAAAGATTCATTTATTGACGAACAGGAGAGCTTGCCGACTTCGAGTTGACTTGGAGTCTTTTGATGGTGAACGTGCATTTGCTGAATACAGGTGAAAGCAAATATGAAAATATCATGTGCTTTAGCATTGCATATTTGCATGTCATTTTTAGTAACGCAAATAGATGACATTCGGTTAGTTCATGTCTGTTTCCCAACTTTTGATTTTTCACTTTTAGCTTTATTGCTTAAAGTTGTCCAATTGTGATAATTTTACGTTTTCTTAAAATCAGTCAAACGAAAAACAACGCATTGCCTCCAATATAAAATTTTTGAATTTTTGACTACTACAACATTCTTAATAATGCTTTCCACCTCAATTTTTTAGAAATTTTTTTCTCAATCTATTCCAGATTATTTTGCTGTACTCTCTTCAATCCAAGATCTGAGAAGCATAGACATTATCTAATAAACAATCTTTAACCCTCCTTCTTCCACAAGAAAACCGACGTAGTTTGTGAACTAGTATTGACTATTTGATCTCATGTGCAATAGCTGTAGTTTGTGGTCTATGCTGCATTTTATGCAGGGTACCTGAATGGCGCATTAAACTAGCTTTTTGTATCACTTTTGGCGTTATCCTTTGCAAACAAAATGCACGCTTGTCCAGTTGACACCTATTACATTTTTTATTACTGTTAATCTGTTAAGATTTTAGTGCAGTTGAAATAGCCCACCGTTTTACTGTCATAATCCTACTTGCCAACAAAACATTGCATAACCGTGATCAAATAGCAACAACAACAATGAATGAATCAACAAACAAATCAACAACAAATAACACTTGCAATCATCAATATTCAAAGCAGCAGTACCAAGAGCATTGCTAACAAATTGACTTAGCGTGTTTTCCGCAAACTTGCTTTTTGGCCACAAAGCGAACAAAACGAGTCTTCTTGTCTTTGTTTCTTTCGCAAAGGCTACATTGCGGTTGTCTTAATGTGGGAACATTGTCATTATCATCATCGTTTCTTTGTTCTTGCGCCAATGCAGTAGAAATTGAAATCCTTAGGAAGGGGTCAGTTTGGGTGTTACGCCAACAAATTTTTTCTCAGTTGTAGTAATCAATATCTTTGCTTTTCGATGCTAATTTTGAGGCTTTCACCGTTCACAATGAGCCATACAATGAAAGCATTTACAGCACTGACATAGACCATATTGTACAAGAGTGCAGCAAGACATTTTTTGCAGTTGTATGTTCTTACCATTCTGTCCAAAATGTAATCTTCTCCTGTGTTAGGGTTGCAATATAATAAAAGTTTTGGTTTTTTGTCAAAACCTGCATCAACAGCTGGCTGGTTGCAAATGCATAGTGATAGCATCATCACATCACAGCTCTATTTTGTTCCAGTGAACTAAAGTGAAAGTCCTGGTTTGTTTCTTCTTAGTGCTCCAACAATGGTGAATTGTTCTCCAGGTCTTGTGATAGTGAAAGCGTGGTAAAAATGTTGTTGAACGAAACATTTCGTTCATATTTTTCAATCTTTTTTTCATGTCAAGAACAATTCTTCTGCCTTGATTGACTTCTCGGGTAGAGTTATTTTTCGTTACCGAGTATACTTGCATTATCCAAGAACAAGCTATTTTGGAATCAATTATTGTCCAAATTTTGATATCTTTTTTACCTGGTTTGGAAGGTATATACTGCTAAAATGGACATTTGCATATCAAGCACAGGTGCTGCTTGTCCACTATCATGTAAGTCTCAGAGATGTATGCATGTCAAAGATACGGCACCTCGGTTTTAAAAACTTCTTTGATTGGTTGGAATCTGCACGAAGATTTATTTCTTTTTCTTTTTTTTGCATTATCAAATCTGATAATTCATAATATTGCTGATACCTTTTACGACTAATTGTGTGATTGAAAATTGGTCTGGTACCATCTTTACTTCAAAACTGAATTGTATTTTTACTTCTTGAATCATAAATTCCAGTAAGTATTGCTAAGCAAAGACATTTTTTTAACTTTGCAGCTTCCACACTTTTCCATTTCCTTTTATAAACAAGTTCTTCTGCATTGGTCCATACAAACTGTGGGCATGAGTGATCAACACTCGCTTTACGGAGGGGTCGTTTTCGACCCTGGTTGTTGTTTATTTGCTTTTTATCTTCTAAATGCGTGACCGAAAATCAATGAACTGCTTTGACTTTTCCTAAAATTGATTCTAAATTACCTTCCAGGTTTTGAAACTTTGAAAAAATAGCTTACTAGTTGAGTTTTCGCGTCTGGAAAAAAGCTACCTTTAGTTTTACGGAGGGGTCGTTTTCGACCCTGGTTGTTGTTTATTTGCTTTATACCTTCTAAATGCGTGACCAAATATCAATAAACTGCTTTGAATTTTCCTAAAATTTATTCTAGATTAAATTCCAGGTTTTGAAACTTTGAAAAAATAGCTTACTAGTTGAGTTTTTGCGTCTGGAAAAAAGCTACCAAAAATTTTGCGGAGGTGGACAATTTCAGAGTGACTTACACAAAATGCTTAGCTTGCGTAAAACTGACTAATTAAATGCTTTTATATTTTGTACAAAACGTATTTTTTAAAAGTAAAATTATTTTATTATGCGTATTTATTGCAATACAGCATACTAGCAGTTCAAAAACTAGTGCGAGAAAAACGCAATTAGCAAAACAAGATCGGGGTCGAAAACGACCCCTCCGTAAAACTAGGTGTAGAAAATTTCCCGTAAAGCTAGTGTTGACACAGAAACCGCCTAAACGAATCTACAACGAAGCCGCTTTACTGGACAGAAAACTGTTATGGGCCTGAAGTTTTATTTGTAAAGCAATGAGCAGCAGCTCTGCCAGCCGAATTTCCAACAAGACAGAAAGACCACCTTAAAGATTTGTTTCAAGAGAGAAAAAAGTTTTTGGAACTGGTCAAGGGAACATTTCTAGCATCACTTGCGGCAGAAGAATCTGAGGAAGCACAATCGCTACTGTAATCACTCTCACTGTTGTCAGAAGATAAAAATTTATTATCATTTAATTCTTCATCCTCTTCTTCTAGCAAACACTTAACATCCCAAACAGTCATTACGCTTCTCTCCATTTCAAAATGACACTCTGATACAGTACAAATCAAAATTTTTTTACAGTTTTATTTCTAAAAAATTTTCTTTACAATAAGCTAACAAAAACGTTTATATAGTGCATTGTCAAGAATAATCACTTAAAGCAGTTTTAAAGGGTATTAGGCACTATTATTATTCAGCTATACATGTTTACAACTTTTCGATTGCAAGATTGTGATTGTGAGGTAAAAACACGGTAATAATCTTAACGAGAGCTCGAGATAATGCTGTCAAAATGTTTGTGTTAATGTCAAATCACCGAATTTGAATATAGTACCATTTAAACAAACGAGTCATCAAGCGGTAAAACTGTGCTTGATGTCTTTTAGACCTCATGGTAGACAGAGGGTTAAGATAGATCTACAAGCATTTTTGAGAAAAAAAAATTAATTAGAATTAAATCTGAGCACTTGTGTGTTTCTCAAAGTGGATTCAAAATTTTATTCAAATTGATCAAAACAAATATGTTTAACTTTTTAATTTGGAGACAACTTGTGTATTGAACTCGTAGGCTTTATTGTGAATGCTTTATAACATGTGCGTTTGCAATCTGCTGCCCTCAAAATAATGCAATTTTTGGCGGCAAAAAGATTTGAGTCTCCCCCCCCAAAATAAAGAAAAATAATTAAAATAAAAATTTTGTTGATAAACGCTACTGAGTTTCAGGTTAATCTCCGAAACTTTAGTGTAAGAAGTACATTCATTTGAGAGGGATCAAAGAAAAAGGTCGTTAATACTGAAAGGTACAATCCGTGCACTGGAGCCCACTGTCTAATCCAATTTAGTAAAATCGGCCCCGTACGCAAAAGGTTGTACAACCCTGTTTTATAGTTTTAATCCAAAATGTTTTCAGAGGTTTCGCTGTGGGAAGTGAATCAGACAACTACACGCTGTATTTGAATGACTACAATAATTGTAGCACTGCAGGAGACAGTTTGCTAAAAGATGGCAGAAACCTTAATAAAAAGCCTTTTTCAACAATAGATAGAAATAATGATGGGTAAGCTATAAAAACTATCGTTTAACTTTAATTAAGAATAATATTGAAAATGAGAGTGCGCTTTGTGAGCGTTTAGCACCGCATTTGACATTATTGACGACTTTCACTAAATGCCAGAATAAGCTTGTTGCTGTATCTAATGTATATAGTGAAATTCTGTCTGTATGTGTATACGTGTGTTCGTGCGTACGTACGTATGTGCGCATTAACTCCTTCGAAACTACAGGTGTACAAACATCAAACTTGGCACGATTGATCGCTACTGCAAGGTGAATGTCATATAGGGTTTCGTGACATCATTATGATGTCATAATCAATAGGTATTTATCAAAATTTGCATTTCTTGACTGAGGATAACTGTTTGCTGTTTGCTCTTGTTACTGTTTGTTCTCAAACGAAAGCCAGTAACAAAAAATATCATCTTTTTAGTGTCTAACATGATGACACAATCAAAGCTTAATTGCACAACTTGTTATCTGTATTTTATCAAAAACTACTGATAGTAGAAACGCGATTAATAGCTTTTTTGAGAGAAGTAATTAAGTGCTTTTGATAAAAACAACTCCAAATCAATTTTGGCTTATTTCACAGTGCAACCAGTAATTTTTTTTGAATCATTTTACCTCTTCCAAACATGCTTCATCTCGTTTTCTCTTGCCCGTTTGAAACTCGCTCTATGATGTCATAATGCTGTCTGGTATGATTAACATAGTCTTTCACTATCACAAATCATCATATAATGACATTTTTAAAAATTGCAGCATTTTTACAAAATTAGTTTAATCAAAACCTAATAAGTTTATGTGACCACATTTTTTTGTAGAATTTCGAACTTTTTTAAGAAATTAAAGATTATATCACGGCAATGTTGATAGTGTATGACATGTACCTTTAGTATTGATTTTTGTACTAAAAAAATTGAGCTTTAACACTAGTAAAATAACTTTTTACCCTTATCAAAGAGTGGCAAACTGAGTAAACACAGGTAAACTCAACAAAAAAAGGTTATTGTACAGTACTAACAAAATTAGTGTCGTTTAAAACCTTATGAAATGTGTTTTCTAGCAATATGTGACTCTAATTAGTTATGGCGAAGAATTAGTTTATAATAGCTGATCAAAAACTGTTTGCCAAACATCAGGTTCAATTTTTTAGTTGAACTATTATCCTACTGGATCTTAGAAACTTAGAATTGTTGGACAAAGTTGTTTTTTGGTACATTTTGACTACTTTTCCTCACAAGATTGGTTCTTTGGCATTATCTGTGTTACAGAAACTTCTGGCCTGATATCCCGTCTAAAGTTTAAAAACATAGTTTAAGAATGCCTATGGTGAAAACTTGGCAAATAAGATGTTGCCACGTTGCCAGAGACTCGATAAACTCGGAAAACATGTGATTCTATGCACACTCGCCCATAATTTTGTTTTTAATCAATTGCGTTTATATAAACGTTCATTTTTGTAGAAGTAATTCTGTAAGATCTTACGCTGCATGAATTTGCAACAAGCCATTGTTTATTTAAGTGCTTTTTAAACATGCATTTTTCTTCTGCCTAGAACCTTTTAAAACGAACTATTAAGTCATAATCTTGAATAACATCACAATGCTTGTCACTATATAGTGAGA
The DNA here is from genome assembly GCA_963675345.1 of Trididemnum clinides. NCBI lineage: Eukaryota > Metazoa > Chordata > Ascidiacea > Aplousobranchia > Didemnidae > Trididemnum > Trididemnum clinides. The sequence continues at coordinate 18,263,220 of OY776306.1, forward strand.
GCAGCAGCAGGTTATTATTTTGATTACTAATAATTATCCACTATTGTCTTGGTAGCGGAATAAACGATAAAGCCTATAGCTAACTTTCGTAATTAATAAGCTCTTTGCATCGGTACAAAACACTAATCTTCATTAAAGAGTAGGAAGGTGTAGATTAGATGTGAAGTCAAGTGTAATGAAATGACAAGTTTGAAAAAAGATGAAAGCAACAATGGCATCAATTTCTAAAACTGGATTAAAAAGCGAACGTTTTTGCTCAAAAAGAGCTTAATAGGCGCCTATTGGAATAGGTTATATAGCTTTGGAAAAAGACAAGATCCCTTTACATGCTTTGGCCGTATTAAAGTATGCAGCGCACCCAAAGAACTTAATGTTTAAAATACAAATACGAAAAAGGCCGCACCAAATCGTAAGTAGACCTACCATTAAATAGTTTATTTCTTTATTTGTAAAAATGGCTACCATTTGGCCCCCACCATCATTTTTACTGTGTTTCAATCCCTCCCTTTCTTACACTTTTGGACAATATGAATGATAGTTTGTGACATCATTCTTTTTCTGTGAGCATTACCACTTTTGATTAATAAATTAAGGCGGTCATCGTTACGTGTATGAAACTATAAATGAGCATAAAAAAAATTAACTTTTTGTTACTGTTGACACAACTGTCCGATGGATAAAGCCGGCTTGGCGGACTGAACCGATATTTTTAACCCCGACGTCGCTGATGAGGGCTTTGTAAGCGACGCAAGCAAGGCCGGCTAGTTTTGTATAAAGTTAAAATTTATCAATTCTTCGATTTTTTAGAAAATACTTCTAAACTAGATCATCATTAAAGGTTACATTTTGACCTCAACAGCTGCTTTTTGTAAATGCTTTTAGATTACGACTATTAATTTAATGTTAATGATTTAAATAACTCATCGTTTTTTGCTGTGCTGTTTCAATTATTTTTTTAGGTAAGTATTTTTTTGTAGATCCACACGATGTGCGGTCACTTATAAAGGAGGTTGGTGGTTCAATCAATGTTTTTATGCTTTTCTCAACGCTCCATGGGGACGTGCGGGTACCATGTTCTGGTATACTTGGAAAAGAACGGCTGCTGTGAAAGCAACGACAATGAAACTTTACTGCGAGTGATCATATTCAGAAACAAAATACTTATGAGTTTTTATAATGAATGCATGTCTGTAGTTGTTCTTAATATCACCCAGTTTTTGAAAATAAATATCACGGTGCGTCAAAAATAAGAAATGCACCGTGCTTCTCAGATCTTCGAACACTTATTAATTAAAAATATTTGCATCTTCAATTTGGAGTTCAACGCAGTTACGCATTAGGTCTACTACGATCAGAAATCGATGCGAACAGTAGCGTATTTTGAAAGGCCACCGCAATCCCTTGCCCCCTTTTTTTACCCCGTTTTACCTTTGATAACAAACAATTACCTTAATTTAGTAGCATAAAAATGGGATTTATTCGCAATTCTTAGTAAAAAGAATAAAGCCAAAATGCTGGTAAACATTTTATTAAAACAACTGCCATTAATTAGCAAGGCAAGACTAACTTAAAAAAAAAATCCTAACCACAAGATAAATTTCGATCCTCCCGAAATACTTGGTCACATCAACAACCGCAGAAAGCTACGAATCAAAGAAACCTTACTTATTCAAAAAATTCAACCGCAAATTAACCTGGACGGAGCATCGCAACCAATTTATTTGTTTAATACGTAATAGTTATAGAAAGTATATCTGCAGTGTGCTTTTTATTTTTTTATTTTTTATTTTTTTAAGTTAGCCTTGCCTTGCTAATTAATGGCAGTTGTTTTCTTTTATCAGTTTGTGATGTCATAATTTTGATACCTACTAAATTTAGTTGTACAGCGGTTAACTATCAATGCAGTATCTGTTTAGGCTAGCCTTAGGTGACCATTCATTTAACTGATGATGCTTTTAGTGTAAAAGCAAAACGTTTTAATAAAATGTTTACCTTAATTTATCTTTACATAAAATAACAGATTAATTTTTTATACATCTCCAGCGTTTCAAAATTTGTTGGAAGGCTAATAGGTACAATTTTTGTATTTAGTCAACAGATCTAACAGGTTATACATTTATTTTGGGAGAGAAGAGAAGCTTTTTGGTTCCTTATTTTGTAATCATAAATAGCATTAAGTTAAAAATATTTTATTTTGTAATTTCTAGAATAGAACTCTCTAAAGTTGAGCTCGTACATTGCTTTTGTCTACTTACAGCTCATAATATCAAATTTCAAAACGTAAAAAGTACTCTTTATAGGCTAACATTGCTTTTCTTCTAGATAGTTCACGCTTCTGTAATACTGTAGACTAAATCAAAACACATGATTGTTTAATTTGCTCGTTTAGTCAACACTGCATACTAAAGAGATAACAATGCACAATATGCAAAAAAATATGAAAAAAATTTATAAAATTGATTAAATCTCGCTTTGTTCAACTGCGCAATCATCTACAGGTTTTTCATCCCTCGAGTGGTTTGACCCAGGTGACCCACTTTTGATTAACTTAACAGTTTAAGCATGTTATAAAACGTGACAAAGTATGACTTAAAGATTACCAACCAGTGTTTCCAAGCTTTGCCACAAACAAATTCCTATATTTTTCTAGTCGCGAATAAACAAAGACTGCACCTACTATAATGCTCTTTGTCCAAATTAAATCTAGGTAATACAGTAACGATATTTTTTCGCATTGGTTTGGTATTGCAGTGTGGAAGCAGCATCAAATTTAATGATCGTCAACAGTTGCTTTTGATTTGCCTCTGCACTAAGCATTTCGATAGCAAAAACTAGAAATTCTTTGTTATCAAGTAGTCACACATAAACAATCAGGAAGCACCAGACCGGTTTCGCTATTATTGGGGCTTTGCAGTGATGCGTATCCGACCAGTAAAAAATCAAACCTTCAAGAAGTTAATCTTCTATTAATGGTAAGTACCCCTAGACCACATGGCTTGACGCCATTATTGATGCTAAAGTGCTATAGCTGCTTTTGCAGTGAGTGACCTAGTTCCGGGCTTTTCTACCAATGGAGTGCACAGAATCCACTATGCTGTAACTCCACAGCGGCACCTCACGACCAAGATTTTGGTCAGTGATTGTTCCATTATTAATATAAAATTCTCACTCTCATTAAAATCGTTCATACTTCAATTTTGTTAAAAAAAGTGGACCAAACTTTGTAAGTTGCAAAATACAATGGAATCATAAAAATGGGAGAGCAATACCCATTAATAATTTTTCGAAAAAAGTTTGAAACGGTAAGCAGATAAGGGACAATTGAAATACTTTCAATTACCTAGCAATAACTTACTACAAGGGGGCAAACATCCGTGTTTTTTCACAGCAATTAAGAATAATACTTGGTGCAGTTACAGAAAACAATTTTTTGCATTGTTGTTTGCTTAAGAGGTGTAAAAAAGGATTTTATTGAAAGTAAAATTGATTTTCATTCAAACCCAAAAATAGCATTGAAACTAATCTATTACATTTTGTAGAAAAACTATTTTTAGTGTTATTTTCTTAAGCCAGTGGTTTTCAACCGGTTGGCATCAGTACATAAATTAGGTTGGTCACCTAAGAAGTAGATAAAAGCCGAAGGCTTGAACCCGATCAAATGACGATTTTCAAATAAACGGAAACCACCAAAAATTAAGAAACAATAAAAATACAAAACATTAATTTCTAAAAAAAATCATTGTTGAGAGACCATAAAACCTGAATACTTTTTGCTTTTCCCAAAACTTTCTTTTGGCTACTTTAATGTGTGGGCAATGGTTCATTGTTTAAATTTTACAAATATGAAGTAGACCACAAACCTAATTAGGAAAAGATTAATACAAGCAAGCAACATACATCAATTTGTATCGCTTAGAAATGAGCCGTATGTCTAAAAACGTCAAAAAAGACTGCTCCAAGCAATTTCAAAACTCAAAAAAAGATTTTTCAAGTTTCTACAATATCTACAAAATCGCAATAAAAGACAGCTTGAATTTGTTTCACACAATATTTACTGGGTAAGTTGGAGGGCAACCTACCAAATTGCCCGGTAGTTTAACTACAGTTAACCTAATACAAACCATCAGTACTTAGAGAGGGTTGATTAATGTAACGAAACTGATTAGATAGATTACATCGTCGCAAAGAGATGCAACAGATATAGGTTAACCAGCTGTTTAATCAGAAACTTTGGAGAGTGCCTATTACAAGATAGCCTAATATAATAAAAGAGTGTGGTGATTGCGTGCATATTTGATTTTAATTTAATTTGTATTTGGCTTCATTTTCAATATCACTATCAATATTTCCTATAATGGGTGTCAAATATCAATGTTGACATTTGGTATAGGAAATTGCATTGCTTTCACATCAACCTTATCAAAACTCCATTGCTTTATCGTGTCACGTGATTCGTGTTCGCATTTATATATGTTCGCATTGCTTATGATGATTTTATTGCTCGTCAATCATCCGCTTCGCTCATGCTTTAAGTCAAGTTACTGCTGCTTTGCTAACTTTGCCCTCATGGCTCATATTCCGTTAATATATTTTATTGACTGTCATACCGAGTGAGGAATTGATCGAGGAATAATACTCTATAATAGACTAACAAAATCACGATAATTGAAGAATATTACCCAATATCAATAACGAACGCGCCAAGAGTTTTTAAACCGTTTTTCCTGGCTATCAATCATTAGTATTTTTCCTGTTTATCAACAATCATTAGATTTTGAAAATTTACCGTAAATATTATCACAATATTCCAAAAACGTTTGCACATTTTTATAATAAAGATTAGGAAATATTGCAGTCTAATGTTTTATTCAAGAAAATTCAGAGCTTTCGGTAAATATTGCCACCTGCTTTGTATGAAATGGCATTGACTACAACATTTAAGCTTATTGATTTTATGCAACAAGTTGGTGTAATGTTAATGAAAATTAAAGTTTGGGGTTTTATCCTAGCATGGAATTGCTTTTTAAAACTTTAACTGGAGATATCAAACTACGTTTTGGGTGCAAAAAATGCTTTAACAATGTGAGGTTTGGCCTCATAATAGGCAATCCATTTTTTAAGCTCAGTTTAAATGTTTTTTTTTCTATCAACTTTTAAACTTATTTCTGTTTTGTCTGGATGTACAAAGAAGTAACAATGCACTTTGAAATCATTTCAGCTGAAGTAGATTGCAGGAATACAAGGTTATGTTCCAAACGGTCGTTTATATCCTGAACTTGTTTGTAAATTGGTATAACCTGTATACTTCACATTACAGCGCCCTACTGTTATTCCGTGGAAATGAAGATATTAATTCTTCGTTTTCTTGGAGATTTTCCACAAATTTGACGCTTTTTTACGGATTATTGCGTTTCTCGAACAATTTGTTTAAGGAAGTTTGCACAGTCTTTTGTTTTTTTCATCGTCGATGATGCGATAACATTGGGGGGAGTCGCGGACGCTTGTCTCTACTTTTGATAATCTCTCAACATTTTCAACATAAACTCTCAACAACATTATTCTCGAAAATAGCCAGAGCTTTGTCGATAACACTAAACCCACCGGCCATTAACTTTGCTTTAAATTTCTTCACCGGGAGAATCTCTTCTTCTTGTCCTGGCATCATTTCCAATTATATTAATTCTTCATTTGTCTATTTCTGCGAATGTTACTCAAACAGTTTTTAAGAATTCTCTACCTTCAAGACGATGTTCATCATTTTCAATGTTTCAACAATATTTTAAAGGATTTTCTTGTTCTCCTCATGATCAAATCCTTTAACACTATTGGCAAACTGTGGGGACAAAACTCTTCCAACACCATTTATGTCGGTCTAGGAAACTTTACGCCATGCAGTATCAATGTGCTTGATACACATGTACATATTAAATGACTTTCAAAAGCAACTTAAGGTTATGTTAGTATTATTCTTTACTGCTTTTAGTGCTTGCCTGTACTGACGACAAATGTAATATTTCTTAAAATTGGCAATTACATCTTGATCCATCGGCTGAAGGATTAAGGTTTTGTTTGGGGGCACATAAAACACTTTCACACTTGGATGAATGTCATCCAAGTGTGGTGGGTTACCAAATGCGTTATCCAATATCAGGAGAACCTTCAAAGCTTTTTCCCGGCAATACAGCTGAACTTCATGCATGAAGTCGCAGAAAAACCAGTCATAGATTACAATGAGTGTCACCAAGCTTTTTTTGTTAGACCTTCAATTTACAAGAAGATAACTTTTTCTGATGTTCTTCAGTGTTCGTGAATTGACAGCTTGGTCAGCTAATGACGGTTTTGCTGGAAATTTCCTGAAGTATTGCTACCCCACATCAAGGTTAGCGTATCCTTTGCAGCCTAAAACCATGCCATTGTCTTCTCTTTGCGAATAGTGTATTCTACATTTCTGGAGTACTTTGCCGAGGAGCATTACCACTAGCATCAATGATTTCTTTTAGGTGAAACAGGAATTTCTCGGCAGTAACTGTGAGGGCGCTCGCTGCTTCATCACAGACAGAAACATAATGCAAGTATGCTCGCTTCTTGAAGCCTGAGAACCATTCATGACTTGTAGCAAATATCTCCTCTTTCGCACTTTCACCTGCTTAGGCCTTCAAGTATTCGAAAAATGACTTGGCCTTCTCCTGCATCAGCGTGAGGCTAAGTCTTATACACCGCTGCCACTGGTGCTTCATTTAAAGACTGGGAAGTTTTTTGTTTTTTTAATTAGCTTACTGCGTTTTTTGCTAATAATGATACACATAAGCACTGCACTTTTCACATGTTTCAAAATACCGCCTTTTACCTTGTAAATCGAGCTGATAGTGGAGCGATTCATATTTAACGAGCAGGCTACAATCACCATTCCTTTACAACTGCTAAGCTTCTTTCTCATCATCCTTTTTGTCCCAATTGAGATGGCTTGTTGTTTTCTTGCATTACCACTATCATCACTAGCCATATGCTTGTTGCAAACCATTATGGGTAAGCCGTGCCTGGTGTATTTGGTTGCAATTAATTGATTTTCTTCTAAAAAAGTCACTGCTGTTTGACTTTGTAGATTACAGTACAGTACGGTACAGTACAGCAGTTTTTAAAGTCGCAAAAAGAGATCATCGTACTAGAATGGTAGCGATGTTAATTGGTAGCAGGGTAAATGCCTATGGTTCGATCGTAACAAAACCAATTGTCGTAATTCTTCTTTATCAAATAAATCTATGCTACAGTCATGTGCAACTATAAGGAGTTGCCAAAGTCATATTGTGCACTAAATACGAATTTAAAGTGGTAGAATATTTTGTTAGAATCTACAATTGTTCGTGAGTCGGAGAGTGCCTGTATATGGTTACGCATTGTAAAATTGAATACAGTTTTATAATTCTGAGACAAAAACGTGCAGCAGTGATGAAAGGTATTGCAAATAAGATTTATTAAAATTTCATAATTGATTTTATGCACATGAATTGGGTATTTTCAGTGTTTGATGATAACAAACAAACTTTAAAATGTTTGCCAATCTTTTGAAAATACCCCAATGTCTGGCAGAATGGGTTCGAAAAATTTAGGGGCCATGACCCATTTTTCTCTTTGCAAATCACGCCATGTCAAAACCAGAGCACACAGGCGCAGTCAGAATTTGAGCAAATAATTATGGCTAAAAAAGGGAGCATACCAACTTATGATGTAGGCCAGCCAAGACCTATTTCTGTAGTCGTGGAAAACATCAAATTTTAGTGCCCACTTCTTTCTTTGACCTCTTCCCTAAAAGTTACTGAAAGAATTAAATAAACGTTCGTGGAATAAAAATCAATTGAGTAACAACATAGTCTGGTGGGCGCAGGGCAAATTTGCATATCTAAAAACAAGTGATATGCAAAGCTATGGCTTCCAAAATGTCTTAGGTTCGGTTCCCATATAAAAATGCATTTGGCTTTAACCATATATTAGATGCGTCGAAAGGTTAATCTATAAAAACCTTCGTTACTGTTGTTTTTATTTTCTCTTTGTTGAATTTGGCCCAAATACATAGTTACCAGAAATTGACAAAAACCCGCTGGGATCACGACAATAGAACCGGTTAAATTTTTTTAATAGAAATGTTGAAATAAAGCTTTTTACACCTAACTTACAGAGAAATTAAAAATGCATAAAAAAGAACATTTTTTAGTGAGATTGTAGAAACATAAACCCATTATCAAATTGTTTAATAAATGTATAAAACCCTCATTTATTTTGTTATGCTCTCTTGCTCTTTTTATAAAACTGTTTGCTTTTCAGCAAGACATAAAATGTTTGTTTTACATGTATATTTTTGTGTTTTAACCATATTACTTCTGGGATTTGAAAAAGTCCCAAGCCACGAGGCGTAATGTACACCCATTATTGATATCAAAACTAGTATTTATTTTATTTTATTTTTTTATTATTGGAATTTACTTCAGTAAAAGCTCAGCAGATATTTTTTAATCATATTCAACAGATGCAATCGATGACACAGAAAACATGCTTTCTGGCATAACAGCGAGTTAAAGCCTAAGACAGATGTATTAAACACAATATTGACTCATAGAGACGACGATTAGTTTTACCGTAGCCATCCAACTATGTAGCATCGCATTGAAACGTGATGCTGCTGCTGCATTGTACCATCCCATTAAATCTAGAAATTTCTATTGATAACTCGAAAATTTGTTCATTTCTGTCCAAAATGCTTCCACTCCGCCATAATGCGTCGAGATTTAAAAAGCCGAATGTTTCGTTCAACACATAAATTTCACTATATATTTATTCTTCTTCCGTCAGAAATTGGTTTGCTGCCTTAACGCTAGAAGCCCTGAATTATTTCCCTACCTATAAGGACGGATGCGGTCATTTTTGACCGGTTATCTGTTAATCAGTTTTAATAGGTTCTCTCCTTCACTAATTTCGACATGTACTGTATGAAAAGCACAAAGAAACTATTCTTGCGTATTTAACAGTTTTATGATTAATATTTTGACATTTTTATGACTATAATTGATTAGGTAGAAATACAAGGTATACAAATTTATTGACACTCAATCATCACAATTTTTGCATTTTACAATTGTTACTTTTTCGGATGTGTGTTTGCCACAGCATACTTTCCCACAGTTTTGGCAAATAGAGCTAGATTTGTTTCTACATGCTACAAACTGGCACTCTTTTCTTTCCGAGCTAGGTGTGCTAAACCACTGGTTCCTGGCAATGCAATGCTCACTATGTGATCTAATGCTGGAGAAGGAGGTATTGAGCCCACTCCATCTTCTGGTTTGCAAAGTTTTTTTATAAGCTCAAGCATACACTGTCTTCTTGATAATTTCAATTTCGTTGTAAGGCAGTAAATAATGTAAGCATTTATGCAGGCACAGTCGAGAATATTAAAAAATACAGCCACAGGCCATCTTTTAGTGAAACTCTTGCTGGTATGGTATCGAGCCATCTGGTCCAGTACATCCACGCCCACCTTGGACTTGTTGTAATACTGTATTGTCTCTGGCAGTTTTTTCTTGTGGCATTGATCAATATTTACGTTTCTGTGCATTGAACTGAGGATGCAAACAACTTTCTTTCTCTTTGCTTTGTATATTGTCAAGCTGCAACCGGATGGCGAAGAAAATATTTCAGAAGCATATAATTCCTTGTCTTTCATTATCAGCTCAGCGCTTGGCACTTCTCGTCGTTGTTTCCGTATAGTGCCATGGATTGTTGTTTTTTCTGCTTAAGTTCTTCCGCTAGCTTTAGGCTGGTAAAGTAGTTGTCGGTGGTGACATTGTAGCCCTTTTCATAATAAGGTTGTAAAAGGGTCAAGCACACATCACCTGGAAGGTCGCTACATCTGCTTCGGCTAGGATCTCTTCCTAAATATGGTTTGCCATTGCACAAGTATTTTGATTGAGCATCAGCCAAAAGCCAGAACTTAATTCCAATTTTGTCTGGCTTGTTAGCCATATATTGTATAAAAGGACACCTGGTTTTGCATGGGAAAAGTTGTTCATCAATAGTCAAATCGCAGTTTGGTACATAGCATTTCTTACAATTTTTTATGAAGCAATTTCACACCTCGGAAATCAAGCAAAATTTGTCAGTTTCTCTCCTTTGCCTCCGACTAAAAAAGTCATCGAACCTCAAATGTTTCATGATTTCTGGTACCTATCACGGCTCATTGTATTTCGAAAGATTAGTTGTCCCCATTCCTTGCTCCAAAGTTGCTTTACTGGGGTATTCTTCCCGACCAACACTCCTCGAGCGATTTGAAGACCTATAAAACTTTCCAACTCATCAATATGTAAATCAAAATTGTCATTATCTTTCTTTCTGTAGTTGATAGTGTGTTTCTGAATACACCTGAGCATATGTTCATCTATAAATAAATGAAAAGCACTGTAAGGGCTACCGTTTACTACAGACCTGTGACAATAAGACATGGGGCCATGATGTTCCGAAAACACATTGGACGAAGATGCTCTTCCCAGACCTGGAGCACTTGTTATGTTTATCCACACAGTTCCGTTTCGTGCGTTCACATGTCCGGCAGTATTTTGAGATACTGATTGATCACTTTCAGAAAGAAAAACTATAGAAACAGCAGCAGAGCTTTGTTCGTCTTCACCGCTGTCGGTATCACTGTCACAACTTTCGTCACCAGCACAACAATTAGAAACAAATTCTTTATTTTGCAATTCAGTTTTTTTATTCTCATCACAGGAGTCATCAAGCTGATCAGTTTGTAACTGCTGAAGTACTTGCTGGACAGTATAATTGTTGCCACGATTCATGATTAGAAAAAGCAGTTTGTCAAAAACGATGAAAAAACTCGTAACAAAGTTTCTATACCTAAGACATTATTTATACAATATGCATTTCTTCAAATCTGTAAGACAAACTTGAGAGATTTTACGAGGTTGTCAATACGCTGTAATAAACTATTTATTTTATCTGCACACCACTGATGAACTCTACGCTACTAAGAAAAACATTAGAACTTTTAATGACCAGCCATTGTTCGAGACGGCAAATAAAATTCAACTTTATTTCGATGAAGGCAGCAGGAATGATAATTACACCCTTGTGCAAATTAATCTGAACACTCCTCAAATCAATTTAAAAATTCAGTATTTCTTTGAACAAAGCATTTTGTTTAGTCACAATGCATATTTTTCGCCACAAATCAGTTGTAATTGAGGTGATACTATTCCTTAAAGGTGACAAATGCATTTGGAAAGGTAAACCGTAAAATTATAAAAAGTTTAGATGATTTTTCAATGCACAAAAAGTGTAGAATTTTCTTTAATTTCACATAAACATTGACCTTTTTTACAGATTGTATATACTATTCTTTATCAGAAATAAAATATCTTGCTGAAACTGTTGCTTAGAGTGGGTGTATCATGGATATTACTCCAAGAAAACGAGCTAAGATCGTTACACTTTGTGAGCACACCACAATCTCTCAAAGAAAAATTGCTGAAACTGTGGGCGTCAGTTTAGGGTCCGTCAGCAGCATCCTTAAACAAAAAAGAGAAACTGGAAATGTTGAGGTTCAACAAAAAGGAACGTGTGGAAGGAAAAGAAAAACTACCAAACGCTATGATTTGACTCTTTTACGCAAAAGTAAATTGAATCCACGGAAAACCAGTGAAGAATTGAAGAGGGATATGGATGACAGTGGTGTGCATGTGTCTTTATCTACCGTTCGACGGCGATTGCTGGAGAAAGGAAGGAAAGCGAGAAGACCAAAAAAGAAGCAACTGTTAACTGCCGCGATGAAACAAAAACGATTCAATTGGGCAGAAAAACACAAAAACTGGTCTGAAGATGATTGGAGCCGTGTCCTCTTTTCAAACAAAAGTTATTTTTTTGTTCAGGGATTCAATCCTAAATTCATTTGCTGTTCTCCCAACGAGAAGGTGCGTGAAGAACATTTTGTGCAGACACTAAAGCACCCAGACAAAAAGATGTTCTGAGGTTGCTTTTCTATTAATGGACCTGGATCGCTTGTGCCGGTCGAGGGTATGATGAACAGCAAAGCTTATTTGCCAATCATCGAAAGAAAAGTTTCCACAGAATTGTCTAAACTCCACCCACAGGCCATTTTTCAGCAAGACTCTGCATCCTGCCACAAGGCTAAAATCATAACAAATTGCTTAAAAAAAATGAAAATAACAGTGCTGGATTGGCCAGGGAACTCGCCAGACTTAAATTCCATAGAAAACTTGTGGTCGATTGTTAAAAATCGCCTGAGGAAGATGGATTGCACCACTAAAGTCAAGCTAATTGCGGCGGTAATTCATGTTTGGTTCCATGATGAAGAAATCAAAAAAATTTGCAAAACCTTGGTTTTATCTATGAAAAAACGAGTGAAATCAGTGCTACAGAATAAAGGTGGACATATTAACTATTGATTATTTCAGAAACAGCTTGTACTTTCTTTATTTTTAAAATAAAACGAAAACTTTCAAAAATTGACTCTTTTTTGCAAGTGTTCAGATTAATTTGCACAAGGGTGTATTTTAGTTACTGCTCATCAGTTATCCATTGCAGCAGTGGTCAATCGTAATATTATTGTCACGTGAGGCATTGCTTGTAGAAAAGCAAACTTTTCTCACCCTTCTATTATGCTTTGATTCATCAGCTCAAAGACAAATTATAACCGTTTTAAGAACCGGTCATTTTTGACCGGTTCGGGCTTATAGGTAGATGTGCAAAATGCTCCATTTACAAAAGCTATAAATAAAAAATTGTTCGACTTACCAAAACATCATCCAAAGTTAGGAAAAGTTGCGTTTCAAGATTTTCTGTAAAGCTCCGACGATCGAGCGTAAACGCCTCCATGTTGAGCAAACAATTTCAAGATGAGACAAACAATGCTTTTGAACTAATTTTCTATAATTTGCTATCACTTTACAGCAGGTTTTTGCCTTTGTGAAAGGGTTGTCGGTTGATTTAACTCTATTTCTCATTACAGCAAAGTCATTTTGTTAAAGCTCATTGACAATGGACATATGGTAACTTTTTTGGTGTTTTTTCCGCACAATCAAAAGATATTTAATCAGAAAAAAAATTGTTTATTTGCTTTGCACTGCTGTAAAGTTTTACGAATCCAACCACAACAGCAAACTGCAGATTGGACGCCACGTTTCACCATAATCTTAGATTTGCCGACATTCGACCTAAAACTAAAAAATGATTAGTATATAAAAAGACTGCTTTGTGAAACTTCACACAGCGTGTAGCATAGGATGTTTCAAAAATTATGTCATCATTCTGAGATCTAATACTTCTCCGGTTTCTCTTTAAATGAATGTAAGTTTCGCAGCAAGCGTAGAGATATTAAAACTTTGTGTTTGTTATTTAATATGTTTAGTTTTTCAGGTGTAGAAAGCTTTGACCGATAAATTTTTTTGTACCGTGTTTAAATCAACAGTTTTAAATGGTATTCACTGGAATGGAAAATGCGTTTTGTGATCTGATGTACTCTAACAAACAGAAATAACGTCATCAATTAATAATTTCCTGCAAACACCTCAAAATTTGCTTAACACCCATGATTCTTACAAAAATTCAGCTCAAATTAAGCAGTATTGTCATCACCAGACAAAATGTTAATACAGCTTGCAAACTTTTTGTTCGTCTCCTCAAAAATTTTTGCTGTCTATCCTTTGTTTGGAAATAATTTTTGCATAGTAATTGAAAATTTAAAAAACCAGTTAGCTCATAATTGAAATGGTGTTGAATTTTTTCATCATACTGTATATTTGTGTAGCCTAATTCTAAATGTCACACCTGTTTCAAACGGTAAAATTTAAAGGTTTACAAATTAGTTATACAGGAGAGTTTGATAAGAACAACAACTTGTTTTCTTAAAAATTGATTTTACCATTCTATTTCTATGCTCGCTTTGTATATCTACATAGTATTTACAGGTAGAACGACAAAGTAGTAATGTTAAATATAGCAGACATTTCTTGTTTGTCGAGTGTAACGATATTACAAACAGATCTAGTCGTTCTTTTGACAAATTTATTCTTCAAAATTAACGTTTCGCTCCCCTTAGTTGCCGGGGAGCTTCATCAGAAAACGGTAGATGTTACCAGTGAAACATATAAACTGTACTACATAAAAATATAAAGACAACCTGTATTACTAAACACTAAAAATTATTTACCAACAAGGCAGATAACACGTAATAAGAAAAACATTGTTACATCACAGATACAGGAGTGGGCAAAAGTAAAAAGTGTTGTGAAATACATAAGACATTATTTATTAGAGACAAACACATTATAAACAGAAACAAAATTTGCACCATCATTACAACTAATTACATTACATGAACAAGCCTTTTGATTTATCAAAAAACTTTTCGCAACGCGACCCCTGTATGCATGTGATTCTGGCTTCAGTATTTTTATATTATCCCAATCTATTCCATGATCGAAATCCATAACATGTTGACTCAGCGCTGACTTTTCAGTGTTAAAAAGTCTTGACCGCATCAGCATGCTCCCGTTTTCTCGTTCTAACACTACGTCCTGTTTCACCTACATACATAGCATTGCAATCCCGGCAAGAAATTTGAAACACCAAACCACGCGTTTGTTCAAAATTAATAGCATCTTTAGGTTTACGAAACAACGAAGACAACATTGTGATGTGGTTTTAAAGCCACTCCGATACCAACTTGAGTCAAAATTCGGCTAATAGGTTCGGAGACACCTTGCACGTAGGGAATCGAAGTAAACCGTTTCAGTTTTTCTGTTTTTTTGATATCATGGTTTTGCAAGTACTTCTTAAAACTGCATTTTTCATAGATAGTCAAGTCATTTTTCAAATACTTGAACGTTTAAGCTAGTGAAAGTGCGAAAGGGGAAATATTTGCTACAAGTCATGGATGGCTTCCACGCCTTAAAAAACAAACACACTTGCATCATGTTTCTGTTTTTGGCGAAGCAGCGAGCGCCCACACAGTTTCTGCCGAGAAATTCTCGTTTCACCTAAAAGAAATCATTGATGCCGGTGGTAATGCTCCTCGGCAAATTTTTAACGGGTCCGAGGCTAGCCTCTTTTCGAAAAAAATGCCTTAGAAAATTTACGGTACACTATTTGTAAAGATAAGACAATGCCAGGGTTTAAGACTGCGAAGAAAAGATCAACCTTGATGTTAGGTGGCATATTTTAGGCGATTTCAAGCTAAAACCGTCATTAGCTGACTAAGCTGTCAATCCACGAGCATTGAAGAACATTAAAAAAAGTTATCTTCTTGTAAATTGCAGGTCTAACAAAAAAGCTTGGTGACACTCGTTACATTTGATGCAGGGCTGCGAACTCGAACTCGAACTCAAAAGAACTCGATCTTTTTGCCGAACTCGAACTTAAACTCGCAACTCAAGATTTTGTGGAACTCGAACTTGAACTCGAACTCGAAAAAATTTAAAGCAAGTTCGAGTTAATTTTCATTTGTGCAATATCATTACAGCTAAATTAAAAAAGAATAAAATTTTTTTATTGGAAATTAAGAATTTTATGCAGAAAGTAGGCATAAGCCAGGCTTTTCCTAGAATTGTTTAAGCCCAACTTAAGTCATTGATTTTATATGCAGAAAGAAGTTTTATCGTTAAGCATGGCTTAACTAATTGTTATGTCAGTCTTTTGTAGTCACCATTGCAGATGGCTCAAATCGCGACTTATGTACGCAATGACGCAAAATCCTTGTTATTGCATTGCTGTTGCTAAATTTGGGCAGTAGCTTAAATCAGTAACCCGGATAAGAGGCATGCCGTATCACTTACTATAACCGCTTTAACCAAATCTTTTTGCAAACAACAACTTCCATTTGTATCGCACCACAATAACGTACAGCGTGCTACCTGCCGACATGACATGACAAAATATATTATATTCAAGGGCAACCTAATATTCCAGCGATTCTTAACCTTTTTGATACCGCGCCTCCCTTGAGCAATTATTCTTCTCTTTACGCCTCACACCCTTATAAATTAATACAAAAGTAGTGTTTCAATTGCATTTCATCAATATACTTTCTTTTTTCCCTGCCATTTTGATTGTCTAAATTTATTGCTTAGCTACACAGGCATTGCAACAGGATAAAATATAAACTTAGTCAATTGTAAGATTAGGTCCATTCTAGATTGCTTTACCAAGTTTACATTCATCGCTCTGCTACTTTAACAAACCAATAGCTGCCTTGATTAATTCAGATTTTTCACTGACTGAATTTATCATGGCATGGTAGGCTACACAGTCTACTCTACAATGTAGATTTGCAACAGCTAAATCAGGGGTGGCCAACCTTTCACCTACCATGCGTCAACTTTTTATTATACGGTTTCAGATGCGCCACAATCTCCATAAATCCTGGCGCAAGTATTTCCCTCCCGTGTCGCGTTTGTTTACAAAATCAAAGATTTGTTTGCGGTTGTAAGCTGCGTGTTATTATCACAAAGTTACAATGTGCCACTTCTAATTATGCAATGCGCCACCTTATGGCGCAAGAGCCACACCTGTGCTAAATTATCAAAATAAAGTAAACACGATTGATAATTTAGTTGTTTTATGAGATCATACATTATTGAGTTTACGAAACAGGATTACCGTATAATGGTAGGCAACAATTACTCACAATAATATCTCAGACAAAATTTAAGCACTGACAACCATACTATAGGCGAGAAAACGTTAATCTCAAAATTAATAAAGAATGTGTAGTAAAACACGTTGGGGCTCATGCCCCCTTGAAAATTTACGCACCCCCCCCAAGGGAGGCTTGCCCTCCCGGTTAAGAAGTACTGTTATAATACCTTTGTAAGCTGGGTTTTCAGTAACGGTAACGTCATAATACATTAAGCCCAGTTTTGAAAAAACTCGTTTGAGTTTAGTTTCAGCATACCACCAAGCCTCCCTTTGTAAGACCGCTTTGCGCAAGCTAGGCTTAGGCTTAAGCTAGACCTAAACTGAGCCTTTTTTCTACATAAAACCCTTAATGTTTTATGCAAACATTAAGGACACCAAGAAAAACGCTCTCACTAGATTTTAGAGTTTTGCAATGTAAACAGTCACAGTAGAGAATGGGTGACCTAATTGACAGTTAACTTTTTCTTCATAAACAATGAATCGCAGACATAGCTCTTGTTTTGATCGAAAGCGCATAATCACGGAATCTACAATGATTCAATTGTAAGTTATTTTTTAACTTTCGCTGTCACTGCAAATTCACAACAAACATATTGCCAGGCTTACGGCAACGACATTTGCTTATAATAACAGATGTTTGAACATAAGTTTGAACGCGCAATTTTATTGCAAACGTGCCTAGACTAAGTCAATCATTTTATTTTCTGAACTCATAAAAACTTGATAAATTTTCGCAGAACTCGAACTCATAAAACAAGCTGAACTCGAACTCGAACTTAAACTCGATATAAAAATCGACCGAGTTCGCAGCCCTGATTCGATGACTGGTTTTTCCACTACTTTGTGCATGAAGTTTAGCTGTGTTGCCGGGAAAAGAATGTCTTTTTGAAAATATTTCTAATCTTAGACAACGCATTTGGTAACCCAACACGCTTGAATAATATTCATCCAGATGTGAAAGTATTGTATTTGTCCCCAAGCAAAACCTTAATACTTCAGCCAATGGATCAATATGTAATTGTCATTTTTAAGAAATACTACATTTGTCGTCCGTACAAGCAAGCACTAAAAGTAGTGGAGGATAATTTTAATATGAACTTAAGTGACTTTTGGAAGTCATTTGATTCTACATATGTTTTAAACACATTGATACTGCATGGCGTGAGGTTTCCCACACCGATATATATCGTGTTTGAAGGACTTTGTGCCCATAGTTTGTCAGTAATGTTAAAGGATTTGATCATTAAGAAAACAAAAAAAATCCTTGAAAATCTCTTTGAAACATTGAAAATGCTTGGCATCATTTTAAAGGTAGAAGACTTCAAAAACTGTTTGAGTCACATTCGCAGAAATTGACAAATGAAGAATTAATGTAATTGGAAATTATGCAAGGACAAAAAGCGATTCTCCCGATAAAGAAATTTGAAGCAAAGTTAATGGCCTATGAGTTTAGCTACGTTGAGAAAGATCTCGCTATTTTTGAGAATAAGGATCCGAATGTTGAGAGATGATCAAAAATACCAACAAGCATCTGCAACTCCTCCCAAAGTTATCGCATCATCTACAATTAAAAACTCAAAAAACTATAGAAACTTCCTTAAACCAATTCTTTGAGAAACGTAATGATCCGCACGAAAGCGTCAAATCTGTGGAAAATCTCCAAGAAAACGTAAAATCAATGCCATCATCTCCATTGCTTTTTCCATCAAACGCTGCCTCGTACACCGACGGACCACTACATAATGTATTGCACTGTATACTGTATATTTATGTAAATACTAGCCAGCCCTGCCGGCGTTGCCCGCAGGGCCTCCATCAGTTATGTCGTGGTTAAGTGTTTCGGTTGAGCCGGTAAAACCGTCTGCATCCATCGGGTTCTTGTGCGAAAAGAAGCAATAAATTTTTGTTTTTCATGCATTTCCATAACACCTGTACAAGAAATAGTGATTATTTTATTCTCTTCATTATAACTAGTGATGCTAACAAAATATGAATGTTGTTACACACTATCTTTAACACTTTAAAGAGTATAACCGGGGGGGGGGGGGGGATGAAAACATAGTCAAAAATGATGCTGGCGGCAAAATGGTGGTTGTTTTCACAATTACAGAAATAGACTAATGGTAAGCCTATTTTTCGATTTGGTGCGGGCCATTTCGTGTTTATATTTGTGGCATTAAGTTCTTTGACTGCGCTATTTACCTTCTTTGTGGCACAGCGACAAAATTGATGATACCTTCGCTCAAAGTCATTCACCACATTCTAGTAGGAGCCCATCAGGCCAAGTTGCATTCAAACAAAATATTCTCTCTGAATTCAATTTTTCAATTTGTTTTGTTTATGGTTTTGTTTTGAATTTTTCTTAAACTTGGG
Organism: Trididemnum clinides; assembly: GCA_963675345.1. Classification (NCBI taxonomy): domain Eukaryota; kingdom Metazoa; phylum Chordata; class Ascidiacea; order Aplousobranchia; family Didemnidae; genus Trididemnum; species Trididemnum clinides. Next base: position 18,282,306 of record OY776306.1, read on the forward strand.
ACTTTATAACAATTTTTTGTAATATAGATATACATGATTTAACAGGCAGCATACCAGCAAAAAAATCCGTGCTTTATACTGTACAAATCGGCTGCGAAGGCTTCCCCCATCTGGCTCTTGTGTAAGCAGTAGCGAAAAGTTAATGAGTTTTATGCACTTTCACATTTTTTGTACACAAAATTGTGATTATCATATTCCCTTAATCGCGACTGGCAATGTTCACAAAGAATCTTGCCACAAATTATCGTTAATACTGGTTTTTGTGAGGAAGGAGGGACCGAAACACAATCAAAACTCATTGTAGCGGCGAAATGGTGATTGCTTTTACAATTACAAAAATGAACTATTTAAGATAAGACTATTCAGCAATGTGGTGGTGCTCCTCACCAATTAACAGCTGCCTCAACGTGGTGGTGCGGTCCCCGACCCCATTTGGGTTGGGTCGAAATGGCTGTTGGCTTTCCCGAGGGTTCCAGTTGCCCCGGGCACTCCCCTTCATTTTTCCGCTATGCTGACCCTGAACGGCAGCATAGAGCTTCTTCAAAATCGGTCGCCTGTTTTTACATTCTCCCTTCTCCTACCCTTCTCTTGCCCGTCTTTGTCTCCTCGTTCTTCTCTTTCTCTTGACAAGCGGTAACGTTCATCCCAACCCTGTTTCCATCTTTCCTTGCTCACTGAGCGCTGGAAATGTGACCTGGCGGGGCAAGTCAGTGTAATGATGTACCTGCTCCAAATGGGTCCATCTAAGGTGCTCACAACTTTCTCTGTCCAAATTCAGAGCTCTTGGCAGCTCTCACTCTTGGAGTTGCCCCTGTCATAGCACTGTGACTTCATCCTCGGACTCCTCCGACATGTATTCCTCCACTGCACAATCTGATCCCCCTCTGCTAACGTTTGCACTCTTGCTCCACCCTCATCTTCAAACCTCTCATCCTCCTTCCTCCCATTTCATATCTTCTTCCTCTGCCCCCTCCCCACCGTCCCTTGCTCCTGGCCGTCCTTCTACGCCTCCTGCCTTCTATCTCCCCCAGACTCTCTCAGGGTTCTTTAATGGAATGCTGAAGGTCTTCGAGCCAGGAGCAATGAACTACTTTACTTTCTTTCGTCCCATCCTTTTGACCTTATTTGCATCCAGGAATTCAATCTTAACTCTTCTTCCTATTTCCGGATTCCTGGATTCTCTGCTCTGCATTCTGATCGCACCCACTCCTGATCTGGCATTCTCTCTTGTGATGCCACGAATGCTAGCCGCGGCGTCATCGTTTTCGTCAGAACTTGTCCTTCTGTAAACTTTCTACCTACTCTCTCTCTTTTCGCTTGATCCCTACTCTGACTATGCAAGGGTCAATATCTCTCTTAATAGCTCCTTCTTGCACTATTTTCTTAATATAAACGCCCCCCATTTTCTTTTTCTCAACGGAGAGCAGAACCGACTCCTTTTCTTCCTCCATTCTTCCCTCCTCCAGAAATCTCTTCATTCTGGGTGACTTCAATTTCCATCACCCTCTCTGGGACTCAAGAAGTACTTCCGACCCCCGCCAAAAGGAAGTATTCGACTGGGTCATCTCCTCTGACCTCCTCCCCCTCAATGATCCTGACATATTTACTCTTCTCCATTGCTCCTGTGGGAGTCGATTTTTTCCTGACATCTCCATTGCTTCCTCCTCTCTTGTCTTTTCTTGCTCCTGGGCGGTGCCTCAGGACCTGGGTTCTGATTACCAACCAATTCTTCTATATGTCCCTCTCTCTCCGGTCTTTCGCCGCAACGAGCCCCCCTTTTCTTCAACTTTCAAAAAGCTCGCTGGGATGACTTTGCCCTCTACTTTGACTCCCACTGTCCTTCTGCAGTGGAATACTCGTCTCTTTCTTTTTTCTCTGCTGCTGCTCTCTTTACCTCTCTGGCACTGAACGCGGCCCAATCTTTCATTTCTTTCGACCGCATCAAACGCCATCCTAAAGCCTGGTGGTCTGCTGAGGTTGAAAGAGCGGTAAGTGAAAGACACAAGGCTTTTGCTACTGCTCGCAGAAGTGATGAAGATCGCCAGGCTTACATCTTCATTTTTCAACGCGTCTCGTCAGTCATCACCAAGGCCGAGGCTGAGGCATGACAGACGACTTGCTTTTCTCTTTCACCTAAATCTAACACTAAATCTATATACTCTCTTCTTCGTGCTGTCGTTGGATCTCCTTCCTTGTTTTCCTCCTTTCCTAACTTCCCTAACAACTCTTCTCCCAGGGAGTCGGCTTCGGTCTATGCCGTTTACCTGAGATCCCACTTTTTCGTTTCTCAGCCAAACACCCTGCGTAGCAGAGCCAGAGGCTATCCTCTTTGAGCTCCCCCGAGCCACGTGCCCTGAGCAGTCTCACTCGTCCTTTTGCTCTCCTTTCTCTCTTGCTGAATTTGTTGCGGCTGCCTTCAACCTCTCCTCGTCCACTGCCACTGGGCCAGACAAAGTTGCCTACCCCATGCTAAAGCACCTTCCTCGCTCTGGCATGGATTTTCTACTTCACATTTTCAACCTTTTCTGGATTTTACATTTTTTTTCTTCCATCTGGAAGACATCTTCTATTGTTCCTATCCACAATATGGGAAAGCCTTTTGACTCTCCTGCTTCCTTCCGGCCTATCTCTCTCATCCACTGCGTATCAAAGCTTTTTGAACCCATCATTCTATCCCGTCTACTCTTCTGTCTGAAATCTAATTTCATTCTCACTCCCCGCCAGGCCGGTGTCCGCCCTGGAGGGTCTACTCTAGATCAAATTTTTTCGTTTTCAGTCCATCTCGGATGGGTTTAACAAACCCATGCCGGGCTCTCGGACAATCCTCTCTATTATCGATTTCTCGACAGCTTTTGACTCTGTCTGGCATCCCGCCCTTTTCCACAAACTTACTTCGGCTCGTCTCCCTCCTTGCTTTGCACGTTGGACTCAATCTTTTCTTTCTGATGGGTGAGCTTGGGTGGTTTATCAAAATCACTAAAGAGTTTTTTTTAATTTCGTCGGGGTGTTCCATAAGGATCCTTTCTTGGCCCTGTACTTTTCTCTCTCCTCATCAATGATCTTCCGGCTTCTCTGTCTTCTTCCGTCAGCATCCCCCTTTACGCTGACAATCTGGCCCTTTTCCTTCTCGGTTCCCACTGCGTTGGAGGCCACACAAGGAGCACTATTTCAATTGAGGCGCTGGTCTGTGTACTGGTGGTTTGCTCTCAATCCGAGCAAATGTAATGCATCTTTCTTCTCATTGGATCTCCATCAAGCTAATCTCCAGTCCGATCTCCTCTTACTCGGCACCCGCTTCCGTTTCAATCCCACTTCAACCTTTCTTGGGGTTACCTTCGACCGCACTCTTTCCTTTTTTAAACATGTATCTTCGCTGAAGACCAGGTTCTTCCCACGTTTCAAGGCCTTACTCTGTATCTCTACCTCCTCATGGGGTTCCTGTTAGGAGTCCCTTTTTCTTCTGTATAAATCTTTTCTTCAGCCCCTTCTCACTTATGGTTCATTAAGATTGTTTCCTTTTCTAAGATTTACCAATTTCACCAAATTGGAACGTCTCTACCAAGCGGCTATTTGCGCCATCACCGGCTGGCTCTCGTCCTCCCTTATCCTACTTCTTCTCTCCGAGGCTACTTTACCTCCCCTACGAGTCACCCTGACTCATTTTACTCTTTTTTCTTATGAGCGAGCCCTTCGTCTCCCAACTTCCTTTTCTATTTCAGGTTTGGCCATACTTGGAGTGAAACCAAGATTCTGCAGATCGTCCTGGAGAGCATTTGCATCCACTCACCCGCTCATGCTTTCTTCTACTTGTTCTAAGGAGGCTCTTCTTGCGTGCCCTCCCTCTCCTCCTTGGAATCTACCCTCTTTCATTGTGGATTCCACCCTTTCCTCTTCATGCTCCTGCTCTGATCCTCTTCTGTCTCGCCCAGGGGCGGCTCTCGCTAACCTTGACTTTTCCCCCCTCTTGATCTGGTACTCTGGACTGATGGCTCTGTTCCTTTTCCTCTAGGCAAGGGAGGCTCCGGCATACTTACCAACTGCTCTCTTTGTGACACTGAGGCCACTCTCTCCTTTTTAGCTAGCTCAGTATGTTCAAGTTTTTCGGCTGAAGCCTGCACCATTCTGCACGCTCTTTGCTCTTGTCGGCAGTACCAACAAGTCTGCCATTTCTCTTCTCTTCTCCTTCTATCTGACTTCTGTTCTGTCCTCGACACCCTATTCTCTCCTCCATCTTTCCTTTTAACTCAAACTCTTTGGCAGATCTGGCAGGAACCACCCTTTCTCTTCTCCTGTTCTATCAGGCTACAATGAGTTCTCGGACACTCCTTTGTCTCGGTGAACGACTCGGCTGATGAGCTGATCAGACAGGGAGTTCTACTCGAACCCTCTGCAATCCCTTGCAGTCTCTCTCCTCTTATCTCTCGTATCCACTCTTGTCTTTCCTCGGACTGGATGCGTACTGTCTCATTAAAAATCCTTGACACACAGGTTCCCTCAATTTCCCCCGAGGAACTTGTGCTCACTCGTCATGCTCGCTATGTCCTCTCTCGTCTACACTGCCACGGACACAGCCTTCTCTTAAGTTCTTATCTCTCTAGGATTGGCAGAATCGAGAATCCTTCCTGAAGCGCCTGCGGACATTCGTCCAAGGACACCTCCTATCTCATTCTGCACTGTCCAGCTACGGGCTTACTGTCTCTCTACGACCTCTGGTCCAAGCCCTGGGGAGTTGCCCGGCTTCTGGAGCTCCATGGTCTCCCGCCATGGCGCCTTCCATCAGAAGGGGTCGGGTAACAACAACAAAAACAACAACAACAGGTGGTGGTGGTGCTCCGCTCCTATTTATATTTGTGGTAGGTATCGAGTTTTTTGGCTACGCTATTGGTCTTGTTTCTTGCATAGTGACAAAAGTGGCAATGCCTTTCCCAAAATTATTCACCATATTTCAGTGGGGACACATTACGTCGAGTTTTTAATTTCAAACAAATGTTCTCTCTAAAATCAGTTTTACAAATTCTTATGGTTATGGTTTTATAAAATACCCTAATGTGTAGCGTATCAACATAAAAAAAATCCTTGCTTTATAGTATATACGACGGCGTCACCGGCGGAGACCCCGTCTGTAATGTCGGGATTGATAGTGTCGATTCAACTGGCCAAGCCAGCGTCACCCATCCGGTTCTTGTGTGACCAATTACCAATAGTTTATGTGTTTTCTACACATAAGATTTTCATGACTTTTTGTGTTCCTTTCCCTAATACAATATCTCATTTCAAGATCCTGGCTATGCCTTAGGTCTATGTGCTTTGTTTATTGCAGACACAAACCTAAGGGAGCCTTGCGTTTCCCGTAGTTTGGAAGTAGGAAACACATTTCTGATATTAAGCTTTTCTAAAGCAAAATAGCAAAAATGTCTTTCGTGTGATGCGATTTTACAGAGTGACGTTGTTTTCTTTTGATTTCCCCTTAAACTTTCTCAAATCGTCGCTGGCTACGCAATATGTAGCATGTTCTTTTCTCTCTGCTTGACGTGCCATGAGGAGTTTAAAGACTCCTTGTTTTTTTCCAAATGTTAGGTTTGACCCCGGTAGTTCTATAAAGCTATTATAAAGCAAAATAACAATAATATATTGCATGTGTTGCGATTTGACACAGTGACGTTGTTAATTTTGATTTCCCCTCAAACTTTCTCAAGTTTCTGCTGGCTACGCATTATGATTCATATTCGTTTTTCCTTGCTTAGGTATGCTCATAAAAGTTAAATGAGTCCTTGCTTTTCTCAAATTTTCAAGTTTGATTGCGGTAGCTCAATAAAGTTATTATCAGGCAAAATAGAAAAAAACGTTTCTTCTAAGTATGGTGCAATTTAATCCTGGCAGTGCATATTATCACCCGTGCCAATTTAAAACGTATCAATTAATGCAGCTGCGCCAGCTTTTCCACTTTGCTAATTTGCGACTTTCCACTTGCGCCAGCACATTTCCACTTTGCTGAAATATCGTTAATAGTGAGCACAAAGCACCTTGCCTCAATAGATTGTACATAATCTTTTTTGTGGCATTATAAAACGATTTTGGTTTGCAATGTTTATTTAATTAAACTTTTATTAAACAATCAAAAAATTGTTGTTGCAGCCTGTCCTCCACGAATTCCTTGTTTTGCCACTATTTCGATTTGAATACACTGCAATCACAAAAATTATGTTGAACCGTGCAACCGTGGTGAAATTTTATTCCAATTAAATCTTTTATTTGCAGGCAGAATAAACTTAGCTTTAGCCGCTTTCACCTGTTCAGCTCAATACTTTTTGCCTCATTATTTTAATTGAAAAATTTTTCTATTACGCGGACTCGATAAAGAGAAATCAACACATCCTGTTTTGAGAAAAGTAGCCTAATTGAATATTAAGTACAAAAAAAAATAGGTCATAATAGATGTTTGCACCGGGGCCACACCTGACAAAGTCACCGCCCTGGACATTGCTGTAGTGTTGAAAATTCAACGCTTTTCTTAATTTTTGCCCAAAAAACACAACGATGCCAAATATTTGTGTTTTGTGTTTCACATCATAGGTGATGATATCTTAAACAAGTTGTAAACAAGAAACTTGTAAATACCAGTCCAAACGTTTCCAATCACAAAATTTATTACCGCTTGTATGCTTGTATTTGTTCTTGACTGATATTCCAAAAAAACTGCTTTAGCACCAGAGCAATAAAACTCAAAAACTACAGGTAGTTGTGAACTCTTTAAACATTACTCACGGTAGCCAATTTGAAGACCATTGATTTGTTATATGAAAAAACAAGTTTGAAAATAAACAGCGTTTGGTGGGCCGATTGAGCTCTACATAGAGCCTAAGAAGGTGAAAAACCGTAAGCAGCGCTTTGGAGTTTAATCATGGTTCAATTTCACTAAGGAAATATTCATCTTTGTGGCGAGAATAAGATAAACCAATCGTAAGTAGTAAATAAAAAAGGTCTTTTTCTTCGGGAAAACGTTTTTACATTTTGTTGGGATGTTATATACGTCTTTTCATTCCTGTTGCACCCTTTTAACCAGTTAAGTGCGTAGTTTTCTTTTCGCTGGTCGACCGTGGAGTGCTTAATTATTTTAAGCAATTTTAGGTGGATAAATTCGGTCGTCTCTCACGTTTTACCTCCTGGAGTTACAACACAACAATCTATTAGTAATTTGTTCAGTATGATTTTTTCTCTGAAAATGCAATTACTAATATGACGTTACTGATGACGTCATAGCTAATATTTTTCTGTTATCTTAGCGGTTTTCTGCCACTTTTAAGCATGAGAACAATCTTCTTCTTTTTCTATTGGCTTATTCCCGATTAGGGGTCGCCACAGCAGATACCTGCATTTTTATGACAAGGCAGATGCCTTTCCTGCCACTAACCCTCTCTATAGAGCAGTAGTTCCCAACCTTTGTGATGGCCTGCACCCCCAAAATATCTTGATACGTTCTCGCACCCCTAAAATATTTTAACTTGTGACGAATTCATAACATGGCCCGGGCCAAGATGTGGGCCAAGTTTGAAGTCTCGGCTGAAATTGCATGGGTTGACCTTATTTTTTTAGATCAACACTAAAGTTTTAATGACCACCTCGCAACCCTGGTTAGAAACCCTTGCTCTAACCACTACACCATCGCGTCGGTAAAGCATGACAACAATAGAAACATAAAACAAATCACGACTACATCAACAAAAGTGTATTGCATTAAAATTTATAAATTGAAATTTAAGATAAACAATCAATTAGAAGTTATAAATGCCGAATATAGCTAACAAAAACAGTGATTTCAAGTTTTCAGAAAAATGGAAGCTTAAGAAAAACATTGAATTATTTTGATTAAAATCACAAAAAATCAGATTATCAAGATACAGAGATCGAGCATATGCATTCAACATAATGACGAGATAACTCGTCAATTTCATAATATCAAGACACCGCATCTATTGAGTACAACGTGGTGAGAACCTGCCACGACGAGATATCTTGTCATACGCACTGTAAGAGGGAGTTTCCCATGACGAAATATCTCATCATACACACATAACTGGTTAAGATTAGTTGAAGTCATAAGCAAAGTTTTTGGCAGTTTTTATCGGTAATGACAAAGATATGTGGAAAATAAAATGGCGCGAACAGTAAACCAAGACAAAATTTCAATCATAGCCTACTGTAAGTTCTTTATAATACCACTTTACTGAAATGCAACCAAAATTAACTTAATCGATAAACCAACAGCTAAGTCCAATCAATCCCTGTTACAAAAATATAAACACCAATATTGCACAATCTTTCGCAAATTATTCAAATCCAAAATTGATGTTGTCACACAGAGATAACATCAGTTGTTTGCAGTCTTATTTAAAATTTGTATAAGAATCTATTAAATAACAACTGATGAAGTCTCAAAGAGACGAAATTGATTTTGTATAATCAAATAATATGCAAACAATTTTGAAATTGATATTCATATTCTTTTTATTTGATAGTTTGTAAAGGTTATAGTATGCGTATGCAATGAATCGAAATGAAATTCTCAAACTAAAAGCATATCATCAGGGTCTGTTACTTTAGGTGACTATATGCTGCTACTTTGTATTCTTGATATATGTCTTTTTGAATTGATTTATAATGGATAGTTTTTAGGAAACTATAAGTCGATATGCTAAAAATTTGCCAAATAAATTAGTAAAAGTTAGAATAAATTCTTAAGGAAAAACAAACACTTTTTCTTTATGAAATAGCAATGCGCTGTTTTTTTAACCCCAGGGTACCAATGCATTAAAGTTATGCGAGATCACAAGATGACACTATACGTTTGAAAGTTTATAATTGGCTTTTAATCTAAAACTTCATCTACTGTAGATTATAACCGGTTTTGCTTCATAACATTGCAAAAAATGCAATTTCTGCCGCAGAAAAAGTTTCAACCCCTCGGCAGTGCATAAAAAAAATTGTGATCAATTAGTATTTATTTGTTGTCAAGTCGGCAAACAGTGCAGTCAAAGTAATTCAGTTGAGATAATCTTATTCTTGTATCTCAAATCCCCAAAAAATAAATCTAAAGCAAACGTAGCATGTTATGAGAAAGCACACAGAAATTCGAAACATATGCTGCGCTATAGTAAAGATTTAAGGTTGGTCTAATACACAGAGCGGAGGCAGGGTTTTAGCTCTAAGTTAGACAAAAATTGATGTTAATTGGTTCAATAAAATGCAAAATTTTTCCCAGTTTTAAGTTGTTTTTTACAAAAATATGTTTTCATGATTAAGGAACAGGAAAAGCTCATTTAATTTTTTCTTTATCTTTGCGACCGTGGCTACTAGATTAGTGCTAAAGTTATATTTTTCCGGTCATTTATGACTTGTGTAATATACAGGGTGAGTCACGGGAAACAGATGTTTTTTAGGAAGACAAAACTCTGCGAATATTTTAACAAAAATTTTATAATGTACATAAAAACATTTACTATACTATGCCATTATGGAATATTTAGAAGCGAAAAATTATTTCTGACAAATGATGGCCATTTTCACGAGCACAAATTTGAAGTCGCTTTCTAAAGTTAGCTTCCACTTTCACTGAAGTTTCTTCACCTATTTCTCGGATATTTTCACGTATTGCAGTCTTCAATTTTCCAAGTGTGCGGAGTTTCCCAGCATACACGAGTGATTTCAAAAATCCCCACAGATAAAAATTGCACATGGAAAGATCGGGTGAGCGCGGGGGCCACGGGAGATCTCCAAAGCGAGAAATGACATAATTAGGGAATGCAGCTCGAACAGCAGTCATGGACGATCTCTCTGTATGAGCAGTGGCCCATCTTGTTGAAACCACATCGATGCCCTATTGATTCCTCGTTTGCGAAGCTCAAGTAGGAAGCAGTTTTCAAACATTCGAATATAGCGGTCTGAAGTAATCGTTGCTGTCTCTTCTCCTTCTTCGAAAAAGAATAAACCAAATATCCCGCACTTTCCCAAACCACACCAAACAGTCACTTTTGGGCTGTGTAGAGGTCGCTAATGTAATTCACGAGAATTTTCTGAAGCCCAGTATTGAAAGTTTTGCTCGTTAACTGTACCATTTGGATGATTTAACAAAAAAGTTAAATGTTAATAAATAAGAATCGTCATTTTGGGGTTGCTTTTACAAAAAATGAGGAGATTATAAAGCTTTTTTCCAAAATGAGAGTTACAAGCTTTCTTTAGATTTTTTTTAATGGCCATCTTGCTCTTTTATCTATAGGTATCTATGGCAACTTTACAGATATTTGTTCCATTTGCATCAACGCAACTTACCTATTAGAAACCGGATTTTTTGCTTTAACATTAAAATCTTGAAATAAACCAACGTCAAAAATGATATACCGCAACCCATATTCAAATCACAACCACAAATGAAAATTATTAGCTTCTACGTCGCAATCACAGATTGGCCACAAATTGATTTCAAATGAAACAAATGATTTGATTGTTGCTGCTATCTTTTTTTTTTCTGGAGACACTCAATCAAATCTTTGTAGTTAAAGATTAATGATTTGTGCTGTTGACTTGATGCATCTTGCTAAATTTCCAATTAACCCTTTCATTACCAAATTTTTTTTTGAATTAAAAATTTCTGAAATATTATTTTTCTTGTGCTAGCAAGGTGTTCAGACATAATTTATATTTTTTTCTCTCTCTCTTTTACTTTAGTTTATTTTATTGTGACTCCAATTGAAGTCTATGGGAGTTTAAGGATCTCAGGACTCCAACTGGAATCATGTACAAAACTGCAAAACTTTTGCCATGTTTTCGCTATAAATGTGAGAACAATTTCTACCATTCAGTAGAATGTGCTTGCAATAATAACACAACATGGAACACAACCACAAACTATACTAAGACTCGCAAATGCCGGGTTTACGTTTTGAATCAAGTCATGCAGCGCAGCTTCGGGTTACTTCATGGTGTGGTACAGTATAAAGCAATTATTTTTGCTAGTTACGCATAAATGTACATCGCATTTAATACACTTGATGCGTACGTAACTTTAGAAAAATTTGCATCTTTGCTTTGGTTCGCTATGTTCCGACAAACGCCTCACATAGTCAAAACGTAGGGCGTCCAACACCATTTGTAGCAGCCAGTCTCTGTCGTTGCTATATCAAAGTCCTAACGTCATCAGTGAATTGCGACGTCTCTCCGAAAGGCCTGCCAAGTTTTCGTGATATAGCTGGTGGAGACTTCTTCACTTGAACTAGTGCCTGGCAAATGCTGGTTGTAAATCGGAAAAAATCCGGCTGGTCCCTCTGGGGCACACCATGTTGGTTGGCATGTCGCCGATAGAGTAGTTAACTGTTGATTGTGGAAAGGTTCAAGCCCAGAGGAACACACGACCGTACTATTTGACGATTTTATGATCAACCTTGTACAGCGCCACGAGCATATCAAACAAATATACTTCAACCATGTGCTCATTGTATTTCTTAGCACGGCAGGGTATTTCACATTGTCATACTTTTTCTCCTTGCCGTTGTATCTTTTGGTTGTCAATATTGGCTAGAAAGCAACGTGGATGGAGGAGAGTATGACGGCGGAATTATCCACCCACCGTACCACAGCCAATCCAGAGTTTGAGTCAACCACCATATCAGCAGCACTACGACCTTCTCTCTTCAGCTCTTTCTCTGATTTCAGTATGCACTGTCTAAGACATTAATTCTCACCTGGTGGGCCATGGCTTATTAGTGGGCCACAACACGTAAGTCGGGTGGGCAACGGGCGTCTGTGTACTTTGAAAATTTGTTTACATGCCAAATAAGGTTGAGAAATTCTGGTCCGTATGAACATACAGATAAGCACCTGTGAACAAGAGTCGAAATGACCTTTTTTTCGAGATCAACTTGATTGCCAGGGTACTTTATGCTTGTCCCATTGACATTGTAATTATCACATCAAAGTTTTTATGAAACTGGACCACATAAATTTGTGGCCCCTTGAAGTGGGCCACGGCACAAAAAAGGTTGAGAGCCACTGCTCTAAGACGATTAGAACTCACTAGACCAACAAACCAAATACCCCAAGAACGTAGCTAAAGCTGGAGTTCGAGAAACGTAAACCAATTGTCAAAATGTATTTTGAAATTAAAGCCTTTAGAGGACGAAAACCGATGTTGCCAAGAAAGGCACTAGATTCTTCTTCACTTTCTGAATCTGACTGATTTGGATCATAGCCTCTTTTTGGGTCGGATGCATTAGCATCTGGTAGCAAAAACCAGCCGCGTAGCCACTCTCCCCATCCTGGTCTTTCGCTCTAAATCGCAATCCATCATTCTTGTCTATAACACTAACATCTACTTATTTACTAATCGTACAAAGCCCTGTATTTTAAAAGTTACAGAAAAAAAGCTGAGTCGTGCTAACTAGTGTCAGTTTATACTTGCACCTTAGATTATGGTTAACCTATAAAACCCTGCTCTGTTCATTGCAGACACAAACCTAAGGGAGCCTTGCGTTTCCCGTAGTTTGGAAGTAGGAAACACATTTCTGATATTAAGCTTTTCTAAAGCAAAATAGCAAAAATGTCTTTCGTGTGATGCGATTTTACAGAGTGACGTTGTTTTCTTTTGATTTCCCCTTAAACTTTCTCAAATCGTCGCTGGCTACGCAATATGTAGCATGTTCTTTTCTCTCTGCTTGACGTGCCATGAGGAGTTTAAAGACTCCTTGTTTTTTTCCAAATGTTAGGTTTGACCCCGGTAGTTCTATAAAGCTATTATAAAGCAAAATAACAATAATATATTGCATGTGTTGCGATTTGACACAGTGACGTTGTTAATTTTGATTTCCCCTCAAACTTTCTCAAGTTTCTGCTGGCTACGCATTATGATTCATATTCGTTTTTCCTTGCTTAGGTATGCTCATAAAAGTTAAATGAGTCCTTGCTTTTCTCAAATTTTCAAGTTTGATTGCGGTAGCTCAATAAAGTTATTATCAGGCAAAATAGAAAAAAAACGTTTCTCCTAAGTATGGTGCAATTTAATCCTGGCAGTGCATATTATCACCCGTGCCAATTTAAAACGTATCAATTAATGCAGCTGCGCCAGCTTCACGGTACAAATACACTGTATGTATGAGAGCAACAACAAAATGTTTTGATAAATATATGCTATAGTTCGTACACATGTAATGGTAATGATGTTGGTCTATTAATCAAGACTGGAAGTATTAACAACGAAACAATGATGACACAAACTACCATTCGTAATTTTAAAAAATAATAAGGGGGGTAAAACATAGTCAAAATTGATGGCGTTGCCCAAATGGTGATCGTTTTGACAATTAAAAAAATGAGCTATTTAGTGGTAGACCTATTTGACGATTTGGTGGGCCAGCTTTTGTATTAATATTTGTGACATTAAGATTTTTTCCTGCGCCGTTTGCTTCAATTCGGCAATAGCATGAAAAGGGGCTACGCCTTTCCTCTAAGTCATACAATCTATTGCAATAGGCGCCTATTAATCTCTTTTTAAACAAAAACATTCCCTCTTAATTCCCTGTTAGAAATTGATGCTATTAGTGTTTAATTTTGAGCTTTTCTTAAATGTGGGATTTTATTTCATTCAACTTTGCCCTAATCCAGATCTCCCTACTGTTAAATGAAGATTAGTGTTTTGTACCGATAGGCTTATCCTATTAATTAGAAATATCAGCAATAGGCCTTACCATTTATGTTTGCTATCAAAATGATAGTGGATAATTTTGCTGCCTGCTGCTGTTTTCAGTAAATGGTGGCAAGCATTGTGATGTTATTCAATATTATGACCTCACAATGCGTTTTAAGCCATTAAATATTAGGATCGCTACTTACCACTTTTTTGTTACTGTAGGCGAATTAATATGAACTAACGTCTCTGACTGCGTGCATGTTTCTTGGCCCTGACATAAACGCCGCCATACAAAGAGCAAACTAACCCGAAATGAAGCACTCACAGTTCAGTTATAGCAATAGCGGGGGCCCCTATTGATAATCTGGATGTCGCGTTTTTTATTATTATTAATATTATCCATATATTAATAATAGAACTTTTAGGTTCTATCTCAATCTTAAATTTTGTTTTAAAATTGAGGCGACGTATGATAATCACTCGGATAATTAGGTCTGACTGCAACTTAATAAAAACCTGGAAAAGATTGGCTTCCACTAAAAACACCTCGAACCACTTTAATAACAGAATAATATATTCACAGAAATAGTACTTCACGACTTCAAACTTCTTCGCTCAGCAATCTCGAAAACTACTCACTTCACCACACAATCAGAAAAAACCGCCAAAATTAATTCCACCAAAGACTGTTCAATATTCTCCACGTCAACCAAATCCACAACAAATTATTGCAAACAAACAATATCCTTTCTTCAATCCGTCAATTAATCACTCTATCTCACTACAACGTTTCCGCTCTCTCTCCCCAACTCTACGCTCTCTACTTCTTCTTCTCTCTCTCTCGCTGGCCAAAAAAAATCCCGTCGCCTTATATACCAATCGACAAAAACAATCTAGAAAACGCTAGAACAAAAGCACGTGAAAAAAGAAAAAAAGCATTTCTAGTTATGTAATCGTTTATCGAAATTTTTCGAAGAAGCTAGAATCTCTAGATCAATCTGGAATTTTACTATGTCGTAATAACGATTGTGACGTAATACAAGCGTACACAGCAATCCACTTGCGAGGGAAAAAAAGTTCTTTTTTTTTCTCAATCAGTTATCGAAATTCTTCGAAGAAACTAGAATCACTAGAACAATCTGGAATCGTATTATGACATAAACGATTGTGACGTAATGGAGGCGTGCTTACGGCAATTCCAATTGCTAGGAAAAAAAGGTCTTTTTATCAATCAATTATCCAAGCGAACAAATGACACAACACTTTACACAAACATAAAAACAATTCTTGCAAGGCAAATTTCCTTATTCGTGACACCTTAACAAATACTGAACTTAATGTATAATCTTGGCGGTTGTGAATAAGAGATGATATGATATGATTAATCAAACTTTCTAGTTAAATATGTTACAAATTATTATTGTATAATATTTGGTAAACTTTAAAGTTAGAAAAGAAAATGATAATCCCTGCCAAATACACAACTTTTTTGTTGAATTTGTAATTTAACAGTCACTGTCATGTCCGCGTTTGACTGGCGTAGAACATAGCTCATATGCATATCAAAAATGAAAACAAAGCTGCTACTTGAAAAAAACCTGAAAAATAATATCTTTATAAGTATCTATTCAATGCCGTTTGCAATTTACAAATCTGGATTTATTTATTTTAATTATGTACATAATTAGCTTTTTTATAATTGTTTTTATTTTTTGCCGTATTTGCATAAACCTACAAGTTATAACTAATAATTTGCCTTAGATATTAACATATTTTGCTTATGCGGGTTTAACATTGTTCCTGGTTAAAAAATATTTTGCACTAAAGAATATTGTCGTTGGAGGGAACATTGCTTATGACACTCACCTCGGAGTGTTGATCAATCGTGCCGAGTTTGATGCTTGTACCTTTAGCAGTTTCAGAGGAGTTAAAACAGACAGGCACACAGAGAGAATTGCGCTTTATAGTATAGATTAAATTAAATGCTCATTTTTGCATAACACAATTGAATTAATGCACATGGGTTCCTCGAGCCACTGAAACATTTTTTTGTCTTCCGCTCCAGTAAAAAGGTTGAAGACTACTGGGTTACAATCAGTCGCCTAAATAGATTTTTAATTCTATCTCTAATCCAATAAGTTGAGGCGACTTATAGTATCGCTCGGATAATCAATTTTGACTGTAACTTAACAGCTAGGTGAAAGTTGATTTCTATTAAATATTTAACCACACTACCGTAAACCAAGCATTTCTTGATAAAGAACAGAACAGAACAGATATATTTATAAAATAACTTGAGAGTTTAAAATTTCTTCACTTGTCAATCACCCAAAACCAATGTACTCTGATATCAAGGAAGAAAATCTACATCAATCGATTAACCACTCGATTCTCGCCACGCTGATATTCCACAACAATATTTATAACAAACCACCACAGAATGATACGCTATTTGTAAGACTACACTCTCCAGCACTATCTCGCACTTTCTCTTGCACTCTCTTTTTCTTTACTTTTTGTGTGTAAAAAATCTCGTCGCTTTAACCCTTAGATGTAGGAATGGGTCTGGGAGGCCCGGCAAGAATTTTTTTTTTTAATTTATGTCGATCCTACTTAACATATGGCCGAGGTGTTCCGGGTATTCTTCTGCAACTTATGCTAGATTGCTTTCGTGGATTGATCCAGAAAAAAAACCTTCGAGGTGGGAGGGGCACCCGTTTCATTAGACTATGCTCAATTTTTGGGGTGCCACTTTTGCTTGGACTTCCATTTTTTTTGCTTTGCCTCGATCGTTTTACAATATTAGGCAGATATTTTTCGGAGTATGTCTCTTTTGCTATTTGTTTCTATCATTTTTTTCACAGCCTAAAAAATCTCTACTGCCTCTAGTGGCCATTTACTTAGATTAGCACGTGGTCTTTGCTTAGGTTGTGAACGCAGAAAAACGTTTGACTGAAGTCAGATCGTTAGTAATTTTTGCTTGTTAGTATTGCGGTTTGTTTCTAGTGAAGATGGCCAAGCGTAAAGGTGATAAGCTAACGCTTGACGAAGTAGAAGATATGATTGAAGAGGGTGTTTTGAGCGTAGACGAAGAATCAGAATGTTCAGAGGATGAAGATTTTGAGCCAGTCTCTAGCAATTTGCCTTCATCGTCTGAGAGTTCAGAGGAATCAAGCGATGACAGTTCTGATGAAGACAATGAACTGCACACAGAAATCGCTAATCGGACTGGTCGCAATGGCACATATTGGAGATCGGATACCCCTCCTCCAAGTAGGACCCCAAGGCATAATATTATGCATGAACAGCCAGGCCCTAAACGGACTGTGATAGCAAATTCTCCGTCCAATGCATTAGAACTGTTTTTATCAGAAGAGATTCTGGATGAGGTGTGTAAATGCACAAACTTGGAAGGAAGGAGAGTGGCGAGTAGTAGAAGAAAGCGGTGGAACAATGTATCTAAGGAAGAACTTCTAGCTTATTTTGGGCTTGTACTTCTTGCTGGCTCTGAAAAGCAGTAGGACGTATCAACACGCGAGTTGTTTGGGAATGACTTCTCAAACCCTATGTACAAGGCAACCATGTCTGTAGAAAGATTCAAAGACATCCGTCGCTTTTTGAGGTTTGATGATAAAAGAACGAGAGAATTCCGCCTGCAGACAGACCACATGGCAGCATTTAGATATATTTGGGAACTTTTTATTTCAAACTGCAAAAAATGGTACAGTCCACACGAATGTGTTACTATTGATGAGCAACTGGTGGCTTTCAAGGGACGATGTAGATTTTTTCAGTATATTCCAACCAAGCCAGGAAAATACCGCATAAAAATCTTCTGGTTATGTAATTCGATAACAAACTATGGCTTCAACGGAAGTGTTTATACTGGTAGACAACTAGGTGAGGAAGTGAAGAGAAACGTGGGTAGTAGTATTGTGCATGAACTGTGCTCCCCTTTGCAGCACAGTGGTCGCAACGTAACCGCAGACAACTTCTTCACAAGCGTGCAATTGGCTGAATCCCTGCTGAACAAAAACCTAACATTAGTTGGGACCCTTCGACAAAATAAACCGGATATACCCCCGATTATGAAAGCAAGTAAAAGTCGGGAACGGTACAGCACTGAGTTTGGCTTCAAGGGTAACACCACTATGGTAAGCTATGTACCAAAGAAAGGAAAGGCGGTTATAATGCTGAGTACTATGCATCATGAAAAAGCTATTGATGAAGGCAGTTCAAAGAAAAAGCCAGAGGTAATACAATACTACAATGGTACCAAAGCAGGAGTGGACGCCTTCGACCACATGATTCGCACATATAGTTGCAAGCGGCAGACAAAAAGATGGCCAGTAGTGATGTGGTACAATTTGCTGGATGTTGCTGCGCTAAATGCTTTCCTCATTTTTTCAACACAGAATCCGGAATTTGAAGTAGGAAAGACCCACAAGCGAAGATTGTTCCTGCAAAATCTCGCAAAGGAATTGGTAATTCCACAAATGAGAAGGCGATTGAGAGTGACTACAAACCTACGGTCAACTGTACTTGTGGCAATGGAACGATGCGGGATCAGAAGAGAAGAAAATGTAGGCACTGTTTGCGAGACACCTGTAACCAAGCGAAAACGTTGCCACTATTGCCCTTCGAAAAAAGATCGTAAAAGTGCTATGGTATGCAAGAAATGTAACAAAAACGTGTGTAAGGAACATAATCATGTCGTTTGTAACAATTGTCTGTCTTCTTATTTTAGTACGTACATGTCTCCAGAGTGAGTTTTGGATTTGATTTTCTTTCTGATTTTGTACATAAAGTTATACACTGGAACCAAAATACATAAAACATACTTCTACAATACTGTACTTTGAGTGTGAATGCTCCAATATATACCAACAAACACAACCGCGAATAAAAACATACTCCTTTAGAACCGGTGGGCCTCGCAGGCCCGGTTTCTGTATTGGTGGGTGTTCATAGGTTCCGGCATCTAAGGGTTAAATATGTGAATAGGATGCAACTTAGAAAAATCAAGAACGACATCATATGACAAAAAAAGCACCTACTAATAAATTACGTCATATTGGCAGTCGAAAACTTTCGAGAGCCAATATGACGTAATTTATTAGTAGGTGCTTTTTTTAAAGTAAAGGTATGTCACGTGTATTCTAGATCACTCTTGAACGTAAAAGTATGATTTACCATTGTTACATAATAAAGAGAGAATGTTACGATGCAAAGCTTAATTCAAAGGAACAAATTCTTTTGCAAAAACAACGTAGATGTAAAAGCAAGTAAGATTGAAGACAATTCTAGATTCACGAATAAAATAATTACAGCAGAACAAAAGCAATAAATTACTGAGACTATACAAACAATAATTCTATTAACCTGTTAAGCGTCACCCACGGCATAAGCCGTTTGTAGTTGTCTGCTTGGAATCGCCATCAACGGCATATGCCGTTTTTGCACCTATGCGTTGTACATTGCACTGTCAGCCACGGAATAAGTCGTTTCTCTCGTATTTTCTGGTGGAAGTGAGAGCGAAAGAAAAAAGGAAAACTTTCTAGAAAAACTCAACCACGTTTTTCGCGGAAAATGCGTCATTTCTATAGCAACAGTAGCAGCTCAGTTTGTAGAGGCAGGCAGTTTTACGTGGGTTGAAATACCAGTTGGTGTGCTTACTTTTTTTATTTTTGCAGCTTTATTTTACTATTGAAATCATATTCTACGCATTTTATTATACTGCTAACGACAAAATGAGTTCAAGAAAGAGAAATCGTCTCTCCCGTAATGAGATTGAAGCACTGTTGGACGGAGATGATTCCAGTGATGACGCATTGGATCTGGAAAGTTCCAGCTCTGAATCATCCAGCAGCTCTGATAATGAGGATCAATCTTATCTACTTTCGGACAGTGATGATGACGCTGCTTTGCCTAGTGACTGGGTGGCGAGCGGCAGTGCACGAACCCCATTTACTTTTCGTGGTGACCCTGGAGTGAAATTTACAGTGGAAAATAAAGAAAATCCAGTTGAATACTTTGAACAATTTTTTGATGAAGAAATAATTGATTATCTCGTGAACGAAACAAACAGATTTGCCGGGCAATTTCTACAAGAGAATGAGGACACTCTACCTGCACAATCACGAGCTCGTAAATGGCATGACACAAGTGCAAATGAGATGAAAGTGTTCATTGGGTTGTTGGTTCTGCAGGGAATCGACTCTAAGGTCGACAATTCCATGTATTTCTCTTCTCGTGAGAGTGTTACTTCTCACTTTTTTCGCAAGGTCATGAGTGGGCGAAGGTTTGACTTGCTTCAAAAGTTTCTGCATTTGGTGGACAACAGTACTATTACATCCTAGGAAGGTATAATTAGCGAATAAGTGAGCGTCTTCGCGGTAAACGATACAGCGCGAAAAAGAGTGACAATGCGATAGCGGCGGGGATTCCCAGACGTGACGCTTAACAGGTTAACAAAGCAAATTAACTTATTCGTGACACATGCCTTGTAGTTCTTTTTTTCTTTTTGATCTAACTAATAATTTTTGTGAAGGTCCCTCCCATATGAAGGCCCTGGGCGCGTCCCCAGGTTTGCCCCAACGAAAATCTGGCACTCGTACACAGCACGTATTACGGCATGTTGTGCCGAATTTTCATCGATGCTTTCCTATTTTAAAGGTCAACTAACACGAAATTTTTGACACTTTTTTTTTTTTAATTTGAAGAGAAAATGTAGTTCCGGTTCGTTATTTTTAACTTTAATGCAACACGAGCAAGTGGGAAGTTGTAAATGACGCTGAAAACACGATTTTGGTGAATCGGCGACGACGTCATAGATGAACATTTGAAGCGAAAAGCCATTACAATCAAGCGTGCCTATGCGCGCACTGTCGCACAATCATTACGCTGGCTACGAAAAACCACAACCATTTTTATGCCACAAGTGGACAAATTTTGAGAACAACCAATGCTTTCACTATGGAAAAGGAATATGCAAATGACAGCAGCATAAGCGAAGCTGAAAAATTGAATATACCTACGCTTGTATTGTCGTACCAGTTCAAGGCGCCAGCTTTTAGCTGCTTAGATAACAAAGCTGATTACTCGTTTAGCAGCGATGAAAATGATGAAGATACCGCAATGAATGAGCCTGTCAGAAAGAAAAGATTGAGTCCAACGTGCAAAGCAAGGAGGGAGACGAGCCGAAGTAAGTTTGTGGAAAAGGGCGGGATGCCAGACAGAGTCAAAAGCTTTCGAGAAATCAATAATAGAGAGGATTGTCCGAAAGCTCGGCATGGTTTTATTAAACCCATCCGAGATGGACTGAAAACGAAAAAATTTGATCTAGAGTAGACTGTCCAGGGCGGACACCGGTCTGTCGGGGAGTGAGAATGAAATTAGATTTCAGACAGAAGAATGATGTTGATACGCAGTGGATGAGAGATCTTGATACGCAGTGGATGAGAGAGATAGGCCGGAAGGAAGCAGGAGAGTCGAAAGGCTTTCCCATATTGTGAATGGGAATAATAGAAGATGTCTTCCAGATGGAAGAAAAAAAATGTAAAATCCAGAAAAGGTTGAAAATGTGAAGTAGAAAATCCATGCCAGAGCGAGGAAGGTGCTTTAGCATGGGGTAGGCAGCTTTTTCTGGCCCAGTGGCAGTGGACGAGGGAAAGATTGGAGGCAGCCGCAACAAATTCAGCAAGAGAGAAAGGAGAGCAAAAGGACGAGTGAGACTGCTCAGGGCACGTGGCTCGGGGGAGCTCAGAGGATAGCCTCTGACTCTGCTACGCAAGGCATTTGGCTGAGAAACGGAAAAGTGGGATCTCAGGTAAACGGCGTAGACCGAAGCCATTTTCCTTGGAGAAAACTGTTAGGGAAGTTAGGAAAGGAGGAAAACAAGGAAGGAGAGCCAGCGACAGCACGAAGAAGAGAGTTTACAGATTTAGTGTTAGATTTAGGTGAAAGAGAAAAGCAAGTCGTCTGTCATGCCTCAGCCTCGGCCTTGGTGATGACTGACGAGACGCGTTGAGAAGTGGAGATGTAAGCCTGGCGATCTTCATCACTGCTGTGAGCGGAAGCAAAAGCCTTGCGTCTTTCACTTACCGCACCTTCCAATTCAGCAGACCACCAGGCTTTAGGATGGCGTTTGATGCGGTCGAAAGAAATGAAAGATTGGGCCGCATTCAGTGCCAGAGAGGTAAAGAGAGCAGCAGCAGAGGAAAGAGAAAAAGACGAGCATTCCACTGCAGAGGACAGTGGAAGTCAAAGTAGAGGACAAAGTCATCCCAGCGAACTTTCTGAAAGTTGAAGAAAGAGGAGACGTTCGTTGGGGCAAAAGACCGGAGAGAGAGGGGACATATAGAAGAATTGGTAGGTGATCAAAACCCAGGTTCTGAGGCACCTCCCAGGAGCAAGAAAAGGCAAGAGAGGAGGGAGCAAAGGAAATTTCAAGAGAGAGCGACTGCCAGAAGAGCGATGTAGAAGAGTGGGTGTGTCAGGGTCATTGAGGGGGGGAGGTCAGAGGAGATGACCCAGTCGAATACTTCCTTTTGGCGGGGGTCGGAAGTACCTCTTGAGTCCCAGAGAGGGTGATGGCAATTGAAGTCACCCAGAATGAAAAAATTTCTGGAGGAGGGAAGAATGGAGAAAAAAAAGGAGTCGGTTCTGCTATCCCTCGGAGAGGAGCGCATAGTGGGGTGGGGCGTACACCATAAGAAAATAGATCGAGGTGGAATTGTTAAGAGAGATATTGACCCCTACATAGTCAGGGTAGGAATCAAGCGAAAAGAGAGAGAGTAGGTAGAAAGTTTGGAGAAAGATAGGCTCTGCCGGATGAAAATGATGACACTGCTGCTAGCGTGCGTGACATCAGGAGAGAGAATGCCAAATTGGGAGTGGGTGTGATCAAAACGCAGAGCAGAGAATCCAGGAATCCGGAAATAGGAAGATGAGTTAAGATTGGACTCCTGGATGCAGATAAGGTTGACGAGATGGGCGAGAGAAAGTAAAGTAGTTCAGTGCTTCTGGCTCGAAGACCTTCAGCATTCCATTGAAGAACCCTGAGAGATTCAGGGGGAGAAAGGAAGCAGGAGGCGTAGAAGGACGGCCAGGAGCAAAGGACGGTGGGGAGGGGGCAGAGGGAGAAGATATGAAATGAGCAGATGGGGGATAAGAGGTTTGAAGACGAGGGTGGAACGAGAGTGCAACGTTAGCAGAGGGGGATCAGATTGTATGGTGGAGGTGTATATTTCGGAGGAGTCCGAGGATGAAGTCACAGTGCTACGGCAGGAGGGCAGCTCCAAGAGTGAGAGCTGCCAAGAGCTCTCAATTTGGACTAGGAAAGTTGTGAGCACCTTAGATGGACCCATTTGGAGCAGGTACAGCATTGCACTGACTTACACTGCCAGGTCACATTTCCAGCGCAAACAAATCAAGAAAACATGGGACGGGGGTTGGAATAAACGTTACCACTCATCAAGAGAAGGAGAAGAATGAGGAGATAAAGAAAGGCAAGAAAAGGAAAGGAGAAAAGAAAAAGAGAAAACCGGCGACCGATTTTGAAGAAGCTCTATGCTGCCTTTCTGCGTTCGTTCAGGGGGCAGCATAGCGGAAAAACAAATGGGAGTGCCCGGAGTAACTGGGCCTTCAGGAAGCCCAACAGCCATTTTGACCCAACCCAAATGGGGTCGGTGACCGCACCACCACGTTGAGGCGGCTGTTGATTGGTGCAGATAGCTTTATATCGCCAATACAGTTAAATAGTGCACCAGCTTAACAGAAGGCTTTTGCTGTCAGGCAATTTCCAACGTCTTTAACCCTGCTCTGGTACCATGAAAAAAATCACGTTAGCAGTACCTTGGGGTCAATATGACCCCATTACTAAAAATACATTTTGCCACCAGTAGAAAAACTCAATTTGTTATCAGTCTGTGTTTATTGCTTGAAAAATCTAGTGGAGTGCACAATACATAAATATTTTACTTCTGACACTGGTTACAGACCACCTTGCTGTGTTCTTCGCAAGTGGTGTAATGACATCTACTACAGGTGAATCTGTACTTTTTGTCCTTCAATCTCGGACAATTTTGCATCTCTTGCGCCTTGATGGACAATACCTGGTGATGTTTTGAACAGCTAGAGGTGCTTCTGGTAAAATTCCACAGCTGCAAATGATTTGTTTTACAACCTGAGGTGTTTGCGGGGTCACCAATTTGCGCTCAGCTTGGAGAACAATCAACAATATGAGTAGTTCTTTCAGGGAGTCAATATGACCTCAAACAAATAAAATGTAAAATATACAAAAAAGGCAACATTAAAATTAAGATTGAATGAATGGAAACAGTTGACAAGAACCTGCAAAGAAAATACAAAGCGAGATGAAAGCTTATAATCTCAAAGTTTGGAATATTTAGCCTATCAAATAAGCCTGGGGTCATATTGACCCCATGGTACCACAGCAGGGTTAATACCAGAAGTACAGGAAAACTTTACAAATACAACAGCTGTTCTTAAATAACAAGTGCCTTGGCAAAAGCATGACAATGATCACATAAATGACAGGTTTTCTGATATAAAAACTGACCTAAGAGAACTACGCTAACGGCTTTTACAAGGTTAAATAAAATATCTAGAGTTACTGGTAACCATAAACCTACAACTACAATGTGCTACTCAAACACCTAACAAATACAATCACAATGAATACAATGCATTATGCAAACCTTTATTTGTCTGTGTTTCTCTAAAGCTTTAGATTTTCTTGGTGATTTTGTTTTAGGCTTCACAGTTTTGGGGGCTATCGAATAACAGTTGGTATTGCTTCAGAGGTATTGCTTCAGTCTTTGATTACAATCTTAAGGTTTTGTGATATCTAAGTGGTGTAGGAAATGAGCGGCTCAAATCAAAATCTGATCCAACAAGGGCTTTTCGCAGTGTGTTGACGGACTGAAATACATTTTTTGGCACTTTAATATCCAAATACGTCTCAAGTCCAGTTTTTTGGAAAAGAAAAAAAGCTATCTTTTTGTCTCCTCCAGACCTGAATTATAAGTTCCAACAGAGCAAATTACCATTACAAACAGATTATAACAATGGCTCACTAAATGATCTAAAAACACAAAAAATGAACTATTAATCAGATATTACATACCGGTACCTAAATACTCATTAGTGAAACACTAGTTTTTTTCTATAACTCACAATAGCGGTAAATTGAGTGCAGGCCTAATATGTAAATATGTTTACAGAACTGGAAAGCAATGTATAACCTTATGAAGACCTATACTGTAACATATTGTCTGATAGTGCAAACATTTAACTGTTGAATAACTGTGATAAGTAACCAGCCAACCATGTAGCTTTGAGATAAAACCTAAATCGCCTAGGCTATATAAAACAACTTTCACAAGTTTCTGGTCCACCTGTTACTAGCCGAAGTGCAAACTTGAGAAAAACTGACAATAACTTTACTGCTTCCATCACTGATATGCCAAATGTTAGAACATTGCAGTCTTTGCATTTAGAAGTAACGAGCTTTCTTTAAACAAGCTTCCAGGAGATGTCCACAAACAACGTCATCAAAACCGTGGGAAAAATACAGGAAATGAAGAAACTTGATGTTTAACTGTAAATAACTAGGACTAAAAAAATATATAAACGAAAAAAAATGTCAAAACTGAGTTTATATCAATAAAAATATTTAAAATTTCAATTTAAATTGAATCTTGTAAATTTCGTGTCAGTTGACCTTTAACTGCCAACTCATAATTTAATGTGCTAATTGCAGTTTTTGCTCGTGCACAATACTTTAAAAACTACTAAACATTTACAAAAATCACCTCCCTAAGATTACTTGCTAGATTTGCTCCTAAGCAAGCTTACCATTACTAAGAAAGCGTGATCAAAACTATGCAGTAATAAAAAAGGGGTGAGAGCTTTTATACGCTAGCATTGTAGAGGCTTACGTTTATACTTACCTGTCCAGGCCCACTACAAATACTTTGACCAAATATTTGTAGTTCTAAACGCTTATTCAATCTAAAACGGTATAGCGTTAGAATAAAAAAATAGCGTTTGAGATACTGCTGCCTTTTCTGGGTTAAAATCTAGAAATAGAATTACGTAAATTAATTCGAATGGTGTAAATTGACGTTTAAATTTCGCAAATTAGGTCTGTTATCTATTTCAACTATTTGGCTGGCGTGGAAACTAAGCTTACTGTTGGAAATATAATTTTAATTTTTTAATCATCCTTCATGCCAAGAATCTAATTTTCTGTTCTTTTTTTTGTGAAACTGCCTTATTACTTGTTTTGAATCCAAAGTCTTTATACCTCAGAAAATCTTTGAATTACAAAATTACCGCTTCATTGTTAGATTTGCTTCAAAATCTTTATTGTTTTTCTGTTATAAAATTCTGCCTTTTTGATTGTTGACAGTAATGTGTTATAAAATTGTTAGTAGCTAAAAGTGTTGATTTGAGGTTGAAGTCAGCTGTTGAAAAGTGAAGGTGGTTTGAGGGTTGCTGCCATAAGTTTAACTTGGGTAATTTTTTTTCTGCCTACTTCTCTGCTCTCGCTCTATCTAAATTTCGCCTTTCCGGATGCACTGTGATAAGATATTAGTCAATAATTGAGATTGCTTTGGCAGCTGCAACCCCAATATTTTGTCTATGTGCTATTTGAGTTGAATTTCAATGACTTTCTCGATATATCTTTTTGAAGAATTTTTTCTGCTTTTGGTAAGACGAGAATATTGGAGAAAGTTTGGCATAGCTTCTCCGCAAAAACTGAAGCGTGATATTTGTGGTGGTCACGGGATTTTTCTTTTTGTGAGAACTGTGAAAATGTTAAGAAATTTGCAAAGCCATGATCAAAGTAACAGATGAGTAAAGCTTTTTCTTGAAACGGAGCCAACTAGCTAAAACTGGTTGATTGTGGTTCTATGACTTTGCTTATTGAGAATTGGCTGTTTACAGATTTTTCTCAAAAAATGATTACAATGCTTCATAGATTTGTGAACTTGCTGTTTTGCTGTGTTTTTGTGGTCTCTGCTCAAGAATGTCGACTTGTACCAGTTTGTGATCAAATAGGAATCTCTGGAGGCAGTGCGTCTGATATTAAAGGTGATAAGGGAGACCAGGGCACGCCTGGAAAATCCGGTCCACCAGGTCAAAGTATTAAAGGCAGTAGAGGAGATCCTGGTGATTGCAATGCTACATTGAGCACTATAATGACGAAACTGGAGCGTAAGTTGATTTGCTTAAATATCTGTAACATATATCAATTGACCTGTTTTGATTCATAAAATTTCGTCATAACGCTTACTTCAACAAGAACTATATCAGCTGCAAAATGTATGTATGTAATATGCATGACTTAGTATTTGAACGTATGAGGGGGTGTACACGGAAGGGGTAGCAGACACACTGGGGGTCAAATTTGTTTTAGTTCGTCATAGAAATTGACCAATCTGAAAAAACCAAAGTCACGTTTTTCACGTTATTAGAATTGGCCAGTCACAGATGTTCAACTGCAAAATAGCTTCCAAGGGTAAAATATCTTTGAGAGAAAAATAGCCACTGCCTTTCATTTACTTGTTGTAAACAATTAAAATTTTGCAAGTCTACAGATAAACGGTCTATATTATATATTTCTGTCTGCCGAAACTCCAATTAAAGTTTAAAAAAATAAAAAGAATATGAACAAATTTGACGCAAATGCTGATAAGAAGGATTTGGCGCTTGACAACGAGGACATTGGATTTTCGGAGGAGAATTTGACTGCTTTGATAAACATGCAAGTTCATGATCCACTTGATGTGATTATTGATCTTCCATTAACAATGACAATTTGTAAGTTAGTCGATTGGAAGAAAAGCTACTGGTACCTCAAAATTGTGAATATGTGATGACAATATTTCATTACTCTGGAAAAGTGTTCAAAAAATGTTTGCTGCAGTCCTGCTAAAATGATACCTCAGCAAAATTTTCAATTCAAAAAAGTGATTCAAAAATTTTTTAAATGCTCCAGCATCTTACAAGGTATTGGATGAATTAGCAGAATTCTCTACTGATACTGCGAAAACAAACCATAATCATCTCCCTATAAATGAGTGCCAACGGAAAAACACATGAAGCAAGAAATATATCATATTTTCAAACACAGAACTTGTGTTTGTAAAATGGATGGACACTAAAGCATTGCACTCGCTGTCCAACTTGTCGGTTGCATATCTTGTGCATGAAGCAAAGCGTTGAATAAGCGATTCTTAACCCTTAAACGCCTAAGTGGGTCGCTAGCGACCCGAGCCTTCTGTTTTTTCCTCATATCTCTTGAAATAACCGGCTACGTTCAGTGAGACTTCAAGTATTCCCAAAGCATTTATTCTTCTTCCATTTCACATTTATATTTTTTAAAATATTACACTGATAAATTAGTTATTAAGGATTTGAAAGAAAAAACCTATAGGGTCTCTAGCGACCCATGTTAGGTAATAGTGTAACTTTTTTTTTGGTTGCAACTTATGTAGTTAGTAGTTAATTGTAAAGTGCCACAAACATCAAATTAAATCGAACTATGTAAGAAATAGTTAATAATCGCATTTTTCATACCGTGTAATGCAAAATCAAAACGTTTATGACAAAAGATTAGAAGTTTCACAAGAAAGAAAGCGACATCGAAGAGTTGATTGCAAATCGGTGTAAGATCCTAAAAGAATCCAAGCAACGATTGCAAGAAGGCTACTGGCTGCAGCATCAGCCGCTGGGAAAGTGGTACGAGTTGGTCTGATTTATATGACAACTCTGACGATGAAGAAATCATTGAGAGCGAAGATTTTGTGGATGGCCAATCATCACCTGAGAGATGTGATGACGCTTCTTCTATTGTCAGAAACCAGACCACAAGTGCAGACGATGAATTGACTGTCGGTAGTGAGGAAGAAAGTAATAGCGAAGACTTTTCTGAGCATGACAGTAATGATCTTACGGCCAGAAGTTTATTTGCAGGAAAAATGGCCGTGTGAGGTTTGTCACGTGTCCCCCACCATCAAGAACTCGTGCACGTAATCTTAGACACATCAACAAAGACCAATTGATGCAGCAAAAACCATCCAAAATAAAGTTGATCCTTTTGCTTACTTTATTGATGAAAAGATGTTGAAGCATGTTGTCAAACACACAAACGAACGTGCAAGAAAGAACCTTAGAAAAAGAAGCAAAAATCCATATGAATGGATGCCATTTGACTTGTGTGAAATGAAAGACATTGTCGATGTTCTGTACCTCATTGGTGTGTATCGTTGTCAGCACGAATCCCTTCATTCATCCCTTCACCTGGCCCATCAGGAAGAGCTACATTTTTTGCTTCTTTCGACCGTAATCAATTTGAGTAACTTTTAGCAAACTTAGGTTTTGACTGTCGTGAAGATCGTAACACGGATGATAGTCTGCTCCATTTCGGCAAATGTGGGAAAAGTTTTTTGAAAATTACAGAAAACATTATGCTGTCAGCGCTTATGTAACCGTATATGAACAACTAAGGTCATTTCTAGGTCGTTAGTAGTTTTGTTCCAGTATATGCTCAACAAGCTAGACAAGTGCAAGCTGAAGCTCTTTGTTGTGTGACTGTCTCGCTGGCTACACATTCAATGGTATGCTGTATTTTGGATGTCAAAGAAATCAGAGAAACGTTGAGTTGTCATCTGATGTTGTGAAATTCCTCTCGACATCACTGCATTTTTCTGGAGTCAATGTAACAACTAATAATTGATTTATCAGTTCCAAGCTTGCTGCAAACTTACTCCAGAAACAAATCATTTTGCTGGAAACAATGAAAAAAACTAACAAAAACTTCCCCTTACATTTGCAACACGGAAGGCAAAAAGGATTGGATCAAGCTGGTTAGCTTTAGTGACAGGCAAACGTTAGTAACGAATGTACCCACAAAAAACAAAGCTGTGGTTTTGCTTTTCAACTATGCACAATGACAACAAAATTGATGAAGATTTATGTTTACCTACAATAACACTAGACTACAATGCTGATAAAGCAGCTGTTGACCGAGTTGACCAACTTTGTCATAATTACAATGTGCAGAAAAGGACCAAGCGCTGACCACTGGTATACTTCTTCAACTGCCTCAATATTGCGGGTATCAATAGCATTGTGATTTTTCGAGCAAAACTTCCACGGAGGAAAAAGTCAGTTATCGACGCCAAATATTTTTAGATATCGACGCCAAATCGTTTTATTGTTTTTCACTCCTTTTGTGCTAAATTTTGATTTTACACGATATTTCAATAGTCGTTTGTTGTTGGTAGTATGCAGTGTTATCTTCACTTTTGATAGGTCACTTTTTGTACAAAATGAAAAATATTACACTTGCGATTTTTGCAAATTTTCATTTGCAAATATGCTTATTTTCTGTAATAAATCAATTGTGGATTAAGGGAAATTGAGAATGCTGGTGAGGCATCACCATATTTAGACATTTGAAGTTTTGGCATTCTATTAAATTGCATAAATTACAAATATGCTCTTTGGTCCTTAATTGAACCAAAGAGGGGTGGTGGGAGTGTTTTGTACAGGGTATTACAGAAAATAAGCATACGGCTGATGAGGGTCAGTAACCCGAAACAACGTTGTCCCGTGTTGTTATTTTGTGTTATACTGACTGTAATAGGCTGAAATTATACTCAAATGCTATCCCTGCATGTTGATTCTAGCGCAATGCGGTTGAAACATGTGAAGCGCCTATGTGATATAGGTCAAATCCGTTGCCTTGTATGAGGTCTATGCAGTAATGCAGCAATGAATCGATGGCATGATCTGAAATTGCCCAGCGGGGCATACTTGAATTTTATGCCGAAAACACTGTTGGATGGACTAGCCTACAATAAGCTAGTACAGATTTAATTTTGTGTGAAAGATCATGAATAGCTGGCATGTGAGATGTAGGTGTGGATTAAGGGAATTTGAGAATGCTGGTGAGGCATCACCATATTTAGACAATATATGTTTATATTCAGAATATTTATATTTACTAAATGTAAACAGCCAAAGCGTTTTCGGCTGGTTGAACTATTTTTTAGGGCAAAAATAATTATTGACTTTAATTTTAGCCTTCGACTCAACTACACTCTACCATTGAACGTACCAGTGTATTTTGTTCCGAAATGAACTCACCACTTTTCGACACTAAAATCAAGCTGGTTATATCGCTTGCTAATATGCACACACATCACAAAGAGTTTTGAATAAGCACATGTATATTATGTATAGGAATAGAAAATCAACTTGAACAGATCAAAGATTTTAAATTTTCCATGTCCCGAGCACAGCAAATAAATCCTGAGGAAAGAGAAATTTGCCATATTGAATGGACAGTAAGTGGGTCCAACGGACGTCAATGAAGGATGTCTATAGGATCAAAGTTTTATTTATTTTTTGGTTGAGAATTGCTTTAGATTTTATGTCTATTTGCTACTAAATGTTTACAATTTTCAAAAATGCATTGTCTGCAGAAATTTTATAATCTTTGTACCTAAAGCTTCTAGTTTTGACAAGAGACAAAAAAGATAAACTTGTCTGACAAATTAGGTCTTGGCCTACTCATTTGGTATCAATTTAAATTCAGCAACATCTTTTATTAGCTGTCTTGGCATCGTTGACTCGTTGTAGTATCCGCATAATAAGAAAATAAGAGCTACATTGTCTTTTATGTAAAAACAAGCAAACCTTTTAGGTATTTCAACGTCGATTTGATGGAAGTGTGAGTTTTGACCGAACATGGAGAGAATACAAAAAAGGATTTGGCAACTTGAATGGAGAGTTTTGGTTGGGTAAATATGCAGTTGACTTTAAACCATTTATTAGTTGTATTGAAAATTGATACCAGCGCGATAGTGCAGTGGTTAAAGCGTGTGCTTCGCATTCCGTAGACCTGGAGTTCATATATCCAAGTAGGTTATACCAAAAAAACCTTAAAAACTGGTATTAACAGCTTCCCTGCCTGGTGCTTAGCAAAAAAGAGACAGTGTGGACAACAAGCCGAAAGTTTGCTTGTTGTGTCCTTGGGCAAGGTACTTAACGGAATGCCTCCATCTTTAT
Source organism: Trididemnum clinides (assembly GCA_963675345.1). Classification (NCBI taxonomy): domain Eukaryota; kingdom Metazoa; phylum Chordata; class Ascidiacea; order Aplousobranchia; family Didemnidae; genus Trididemnum; species Trididemnum clinides. The sequence continues at coordinate 18,314,089 of OY776306.1, forward strand.
ATGGCAGACAAGTGGTGGGGCCGAGCAGTCTACCTGTTGTGGTGGGCCAGTCTAATGATAGACATGCAAACAGAGCATGGTTTCTCACGCATGAATGAATAAATAAACATTGATTTTGATGTTTATCGATTTTGGAAAAATACGGCAATATTTTTTTACGCATAAGCCTATGCGTTTTCAATGGTGCATCCGCCAAATAGTAGGGTATATGGTGGCCAACAAAGGTGGTCCCTATATGGTGCGGGCGAAGCGAATGTTCCAGCCTCTCTCTCAAATTACTACAAAAATCCCCCTTTTGAATATTTTATAAAATGGGAAAATCAAAATGGCTTAAAAATTCATTTTTCTTGCCCATCATCTGATTCAAGGCAAACTATCTAATTGCTGAACAACAACTTTTATTTCGTTCAAATGTATGAAATTTGAACAGAACAGTGAAAGATCACTAGTGATCATCTAGTCAAACTGCCCGTTCCTGCATCACAATTACATATAATAGAATAGCAAAAGCGTAAGAAGCAAAGCAAGAGCACATGTACAGCTAAGCTACATCAAACCTAGTATAATATGTACATTTGGCCAGTGTAAAACTAATATCACATGTACACCTGGCCAGAACACAAATACCTCTACTACTTCTGCAGTAGTTCTTTTATGTATATGATTAACGTGGTATCAGAGATTGCAATATTAGTATTGCTTTAACAATAAACTTGGGTAGTATTTAGTGAAACTATGCCAAGACAGAGATTTGTTTAAAAGTGGAATTTTGTTCCAAATTTTTACTTCATGAAAATTAAAAGAAGATTGCCCATATTTAGTGTTGACTCTTTTTAAAAAGTAATTTTTATTTGTAATTGACCTAGTTAAATGAGTATGCTGGTGTGATGCAGTTCTGAAGTAGGAATCAAAATTTTCTGAAGTCTTGTTATGGTGAAACAAATGCATGAATTTTGCTATTTCTAATTCAAAAATATCTTGAAGACGTAATATATTCAAAGATTTATACAAAGTGTTCACTGTAACACAGTCTGCAAGACTTTTGAATTCCATAATCTGAATGATTCTGTTTTGGACTACTTGGACTTTCTGCAATAGATTGTTTGCAGCAGTACCCCATTCCATAATTTCATATTTAAGATGTGAGTAGGCAAAGCTATAATACAGTTTAACTAGCGTTCTTTTGTTCACATAATGTCTCATTTTAAATAGGATTTTAGCTGCATCAGCAAGTTTGTTTACTATATGGCACATTTATTCTTTCCAGGTTATTTTACTATCGATAAATACCCCTAAATATTTCACACAATCTGTGTTTGAAAGTTTATGCCCACCAACATAAAGTTGAAAGTTTTGTAGTGCAACTCTCTTTTGTTTGGGAGCAGAGATAAAGTAGGTGCTTTTTTATAATTCAAAGATAAACGATTGTATTTCATCCAGTAATTGATGATAGTGAGTTCATGATTAGCTAAAGTTTGAAGGTTGTTGCGATTTTTATTTTTGAATATTAATACAGTGTCATCTGCAAATAAATTAACATAAAATTTGGTGTGTTGTGGTAGATTATTGACCTATAATGAAAACAGTAAAGGTCCAAGTGTAGAACCCTGTTGTACACCACACACAATAGTATTTATTTGAGATTTTATATTATTGCAAACAGTAAACTGCTTTCGATTTTGTAGATAGCTTGTCAAAAGTTTATGCATATTGCCTCTAATTTCATAACTGTGAAACTTATCCAAAAGAATTCTATGATTTACGATATCAAAAACCCTGGAAAAATCCAAAAAAATACAGCAAGGAAAGTAATCATCATCTAAATTATTTTGTAACATATTTCGAGGATCTGTTTTGGCCATTTCAGTTAAATATCCTTGACAAAATCCAAATTGCTGCTCTGTGATGATTTTGTGAGTGGTAAAAAAGCTTTCACGTCTAAAATATAGCAACTTTTCAAAGATTTTTGAAACAGTTGACAATATCGAAATTGGTCTGTGGTTGCTAACTATATCTTTGCGACCAGATTTATGTATAGAAATTACTTTTGCATGCTTTAATATAAATGGAAAATCCCCTTTCTCGTAGCAACCATTAAATATTTCACTCAAAAATGGTGAAATTGTAGGTGCCAGTAATTTGTAGAATTTATTTGGTATATTTTCATGTCCACTAGCTTTTGATGTGTCAAGTTGTTGAAGTTGCAAAAGAACTTCTTCTGGACTTATGGGATCATAACAGAATGATTTCATTATGTTTGTTGCGCTAAACTTTTTTAATTTGGTATTTCAGCATCCATTGAGGGCCCAACATTTGTGAAGTAGTTATTAAATATATTACAGATTTCCGTATTTTCACTTACTAGTCTATTGTTTACATCGGTAATGGTAGATAAAACTTTATTTTTTTTGTGCGCAAGTATTTCATTAATAATTTTTTACTGTTTGGATTCATCTTGTTTTTGTATTTCTTTTTGATAATAATTCTTTTCTGCTATTCTTTTGAGTTTGGTTAATTTATTTAAATATGTCTTGTAATGAGATATCAGATGTATTTTGTTCTGTTCATAGCATTTTTGAAACTGTGCATTTTTTGTTGAAATAGATTTTAGTAATCCTTTAGTGAGCCATGGTTTTGATTTTATTTTAATTTCTCTTTGAGAAAGTAGTCTTAAAGGAGCATGATCGTTGGTAGCGCTGGCAAGAACATCTAAAAACTTGCTCATTTTTGTACTAGGGTCAGAAAGTTGTTTTAGCTCTTTCAGTCGATAGCTAACATCTTCACTGTATGACTCCGCATTAAAATGTTTCATATCATGCACTTGTTCTTTCAGTTTAAAAGGTTTTTAAAAGTTATTTTGAATAGTGCAGAAGGTAGGCAAGTGGTCAGAAACATCTAGCACTAAGATACCTGATGCACATACTTTTTCTGATAAATTTGTGTATACATGGTCTATGATAGTTGATGATATGGAAGTTATTCTGGTTGGCTTGTTAATTAGTGAACAGCATCCAGAAGAATATACCTCATTAATATAATTCCTCACTTTAGGCTCAATGTTTTGTTTGGATAAATCTACATTGCAATCTTCTAGCAAAAAAAAAAAGAATTATTACTGTGGTCAAGAGTAAGCATTACATCACAAAGTTTATTTTGAAATGACGTAAAGGAAACTTTGGGATGCCTATAAACTATGCCAATTAGTATATTTTTTTGTCATTTTTTACTTGGTTTGTTTATAATTTCAATAAATATATTTTCACAGTCTTCACTATTTACAACGATATCAAATTTTAAAAGGTATTCTAGATCATTTCTTATATACACACCAACATCACCAGCATTTGACGCAAAATCAACATGCTCAAAATGATAATTTTCTAGTTCAGCTTGTTCAAGATTAGAGGAGTTTAGCTTAGTTTCTGTTAAAGCAATTATGTGTAGTAAATTATGCAATTGCAACAGAAAATCTTCAATTTTATATTTATTTTGTGGCAATGATCTTAAATTAAAATGTACTACCATTATGTCATTACTTTTATTAGATTATATGGCATCAGCAACTTCTAGCAAAGTGTAATATTTGCAATCTCTGATGTTAGAGTTAGGAGACGCCCCTAAATTGGTATTAGATTCAATATCATTATTTTTAATACTTATTGGATCAGTAGATAGCAAACACCTGCTAAACAAACATTTTATGATAAGTATTCTACTTGCTTGTCAAGTTTTCCTCAGTAGCGGTAGGATGTAGTTCCACCACCAATTTTTGATAATCATTTTCACTCTGAATGATTCTTGGCTCATCCTTCTCATTTTTTTTACACAAATTTTACCATTTGTGGTCCACAAATATGCATAATGATATTTTTTTGTCAGTTCTTTAGTTTTCCAAAGCAGTTTTTTCCTGTACTGAGTTAGATTTTCATTGACATAGAGCTTGGTCATGCCTGGAACTGGACATTGGTGAGGTTGAATAGTTTTTGCTATTTTACGTCGATTGTATATTTCATTACAAATATCCCTGTGTAAAAATCTTGCTATAATAGCTGGAGGGACATAACTTGTAGCTCCATTTTTAGGATGCTTAGTTGCTAAACGATGAGCTGTAGAAATATCACTTTTTGCGATTTCAACATCCAGTAACTTACTAATTTCAATAACAGTATTGGTAACATTTTTATTCTCAGTTACCGTACTTTTTTAAACTCCAAGTTTTGCCTCCTTCCGTATTGCTCTATAACGTCAAATTTGCTGGTATCACTTTCTGCTATGTTGTGACATGCTCGTTTGCTTGGCATAGATTTTATTATGTTGTTGTAGGGCTAAAGTAAGCCTATCATATTCTGCTTTTAGGTTATCATACTTCAAGCATATAAATTCTTGACTGGATTTTAGTTCAATAATTTGCATCCTAAGTGGTTCTACTTTTTGTTGATGCATCGCATCTTTTTCAAAAAAAGCTTCCTTTATCATCAGTCTAAGTGACTCTTTTACTGGCTCATCACATGCATCAATAATTTTTTTCTCATCAATTGATTCCAAATTTAATTTGCGACTTCTTGAATTTGGCATCTGTTTAGTCTAGCTAGTCGTGAAATCTTTCTGGAACCAAATAAGCGCTACTCATGAGAAACAAACAGTGACGACTCTTCATATATAATCATTTAAACTAGTTGAATCTCATTCAAATAGGATCCTGGCTAAAGCTTTCCATTAATTAAATAGTTGTAACCCGGACTTTTCATTCGTGATTTTGATATATTACATGCCAAAACTATTAAGCTTACTATCCGTTACTACAACTTGCTGTACTTCCTCTGCATGAGTCAGCTATCAACTATTCAGATAAGCAGGTGCTTGCTGCATTTTTTGAAGAAATCAACCATGCATCGTCACCTTGTTTACACGGTGAACAGTTTCTGATTTGTTATGTCAAAAGGCGGAAGCGGCAATTTTGTTCATTTTGAAAACAATCTTGTTTCTTCACTTTTATATATTTTCATTTGATTTTGTGGTCAGTTGCTTTGCTGAACTGTTTTAATCCCCAGTATCTGAAATTGATTGTGAAAAAAAGGCTATTTACTGTTTCAATGGAATAGCGTTGCCAGCGTATTTGTTTTGGGAGTTTGCTTTGCAAGAGTTTTAGAATTGTCAACACATTTTGTATTTACATTGAGCAAACATGTTGTGCTTAAAGGAAAGCAGAATGGTAATGCTGCTCTTTTATTACCCCTATTTTTTGTAGGGAGAAGCACCCCTCTTTTTTGTTAGGAGAAGCGTAGCGCCGTTACGTTTTTGGGTGTGGCTGTCCACTTCAATTCAGGAAAATTTGCCTCAAAAAACTCCTCTGGCAAGATTTTTTTATAACTTATCAACTAACCTACCCATGGAAATTTTGTATTTTCAGTTATCACTATGTTTTTCCAAATTTAGGTAGATCATTGTTGTTTGTAGTCTAAAATCTTGCCATCGAACCGGCTCATTGCACTGCTAAATACGTTAGCATGCGTTTATGCGGTTGTTTTACAATGACAACGATACAACAATTTCTAAGATTTGAATGCGGTATAACTGCGGATTGCTCATCAAAATCAATGATGGTATACTTTTGTACTTTAATTTCAATTTAGAATTTATGCATATGCGTTATGAAACTATATGTCTTTATCTCCTCTAATTTTTTCAAATCTAAAGCGGCTTAGTTTGGTCTACTAGGCTACTGCTTTGAGATAACTGACAAAACAGATAACTAACAAAGTAATCAGTTGTGATATACCTGTTTTTAGATTTCTGTTTTCGAACTCTAAGATGAAGTGTAGCATTGAAATTGATCATCAAGCTTGCGTATGATTACACTGTTATACATTTAATTGTCTTTGGTATGAAGACAAAAAATGCACCGTAAATTTATTGAGCGTGGTGAGATTTTAAGTTAAAACTTAGAAAGTTGTCCCCTCCCGTTTCAGTTTTTTTCTTGAGATCCTTTTTTTTAGAAAGACCACTACTGTTGGCAAAAGCCCTTTCTTAACCACTTTACTTTCAGCCGTAAAGACTTGTTGTAAAAAATTGCTCTACGAAGCGTGTAAAGATCTTTTTAATACGATTTGATATCAAAAATCTTTCTAGATCGGTTTTCTCTTACAATAATTTTAGTTGCGCACTAAAATGAAAAACACGGGGATCAAAATCTTCAGAAGGATTTTATGCGACTAATATTAAGGCAGGAAACATTTAAATTCTGAAAGCGCACGTTATGAGGATTCAAAAAAACTAAGCTTCAAAAGTGGTTATTGCGATTGCTAAATGAACCAGTCTGTAAGCTCCCAGACTAATTATTCCAGCTTTAAAAAACTTTATTTTGTTTTGAAATTTACAATATTTATGACATTGAAATTTGTTTTGCTATATACTTTTTTCAAACACCAATTTAATTTTATTATTTATTTGGAAATTGAACTGATAAGTAATCCACTTTAGGCTTAAGTCTGAACTTTTTCTGCTTTGTTCAATTCAATTTTGACTTTGTTTCCAATCGTTTAGGTAAAATACTCTTAAAATACAGTATGGGCAGAACGGCGACAATCAAAACAACTAATTTACAGTAGCAATCGTGTCATGACAGCGATTTTCAAAATGGCTGTTGTCAAACAACAAACGAATGCAAAACAGCAAGTTTTTTAAAATGGAAAACATAAAATACAGAAAATATGTAGCTTTTTTCCAAAGTGCACCAAATTACAGGGTTATGATATAGGACAATAGCGTAGTTTTCCCGATTCTTTTGTACAGGCTTTTGTGGCAAGTAAAATTCGGTTCCTATCATTAGAACCGTTGTCATGAAGAAAAAATGGATCTTGGTCAGTGGATTGCTTTACTTTGGATGTTGCCATCAAGTCTCCAATATTGTTGAAATTTGAAGGATGATGTAACTCTGTTTCCCGTTTTTTGTTTTTTTTTTTGAACAGTTTGGCACAAATTTGATGCGGAATGTAGAGCAGCTGTATCTTGCTCAAAAATTTCATTTTGGATTGTCCTACGAGGTGAAATTTGAGTAGCTGGAGCTTCTAATTATCAGTTTGCTCCACCACTCAAACTTAAATACTCAAAAAATTTGGTGGCTGGCTATGGATTCTTGTAAGAATTGAAAATTAAGTCTGATTTTTAAAAGTTACTTTAGATACAAGGCACCCATTGAAGCCGGTCTTGAAGCAGCTCCAGTTGACAGTTGTTAAGGTTGCTTTATTTTATCTAAACAACTCACCTTCATTTGCCACCTTTTTGTACTTTAGACTTTAAACATTTCATGGTTAGGGCACAAAATTCTCAAAGGTTCAAACGAATAAAACTTTGTTAGAGTAGTAAAATAGTAGGTAAGTTTAAATTGCAAAAAAAATTAAAAAGCTGATCTCTATGATGACAGTAAACATTCGGTATTTTGACAGCTGCTTTTTTATGAATCGCTTAAGTGTACTGATCAATATTTTGACTACCGCTGTCCTAACATCCCTGATTGGCAACAGCTGTTGTTTTGAATGCCTGTCCTCAAGGCATCTAAACATTGGTTTTGACAACATATTACAAGAGGTTTACGCTCTTTACTACTGATATGTCCATTGCCCAAAATAGCTGCTAGCCACGTGTTAGCAACATTTTGACCTGAGAGGCTAGAAAACGCGCGGCTAGAAAACAATTTTGAAAAGACAAAATTAGACCAGTGGCGTCGTCATTACTTAATGCTTTTGCAAACCAAAAGTTTGGGTAAGTTTACTTTACCTGAGTCTAACCATTCAACTGTTGAACTCTCGTGGCTTCAGTTTGTAATAATAATATCTCTTCAAAGGTTTGGAAAAGATTCATCTATTGACTAATAACAGAGCTTGCAGACTTCGAGTGGATTTAGAGGCTTTCAACGGTGAAGAAGCGTTCGCGGAATACAGGTGAATTCAATTAATAATATATCCCCGAGATGTAGCCTTGCAGATTTGTAAGTTATTTTTAATAGTACTAACAGATAATAAGCCGACTTATTTAGATCTGCTTCCCAACTTTTAAGTTTCCACTCTCAGCTTTATGGCTTTAAATCCCCAATTGCGACAGTTCACTTTTTGCTAAAATTTTTCTAGCATGAAGCAGCGCACTGCATTTAACTCAAGAAATGCAAGGTTTTTGCTAACATGCAGTGTAGAAAAACATATACACAAAATTTATGCATCTATTTGCCATTATGCAATAATTAGCAAACGACGTATTGCGGAATCAGTCGTTCCATAATAACGTAAGCGTTGCAGATACAAGTACAGGGAGCTAACAGAAGATGATTATTGGCAATATTACTTTACAAGTAAATTGTTATTTTGTTTTGAGCAATCAAGTCAGTAAATGTTTTTGTGGTCTCTTTTGTGCAAAAAGTACCTAAATTGCTTGCCTTTCTTATTAAGTGCAATACATTCTTTAGCTACTTTTGCATGTATAATAGCAGTTGAAAAACTCTTTGCATTTGCAAAATTGAAACAAAACAACTGTACGACACTACAACACATCACTAAGATACAACGTTAAAGAAAGAAAAGCTTAAAAAAAATTTAAATGTTGCAAGATCTTGTTTTGCATCCGCGATTCTGTTGTTAGTACTTCTTGACTAAATAAAAAAAAATTTGCAGTTAAAATCTTGTCACCACGTCTTTTCTCTCTTTAATTGTCTACAACTTTTTTAATGTTAATTAATCTGGTGATAGTGCAATGCGGATTTAAATATCTGCGACGTCCTCGTAGCGAAAAGTATCCATGTGTATGGTGCGATTTGTCACAGGGGTTTTGTTTTGTTTTGATTTCCCACAAACCTTGCAAAACTTGGTTGCGCCAGCTTATGTGCCCTGTATCCTTGTGTTGGCATTGCTAGAGGTTGGACTTAACAAGATTAGAAAATAAGATTTTGAACCGATTAAAACCACGTTCATTAAATTTTTTTGCAAAAATCATTATAAAGCGAATTTAAAATGCGAGTTTTGAATTTATTAACTGGCAAGTTTTTGATGAAAAATTTAGTTTCAAAACTAATTGAATTTACCACGCAATTGCATTTATTATTCGTGGATTTATAGAGCAAATTCTACTGTGCTCTACATCAGATAAGCAAAAATTGCTTTTGTAATCAAAGGAGTGTTATTTACCTTTTACTTCCTCTCAAAATTTGAATTGCATTAAGCTTTCTTTGGATGGTAAATTGTCCTTTTGAGAAATCAAAAATTTGTATGTAACATTTGGTATGGCTATGCGACTACGCGTGATTGGATCTCAGAGCTCTTCCACTAAAGTCAAGGCTGGTCTTACTGATCCATACAATCCCACATCCTTTTAATTTCTTCCTAATTGTATTTCTTGCCATGAAATGAGTATTAGATTTTTGTTGTTTGTTTTCTACAGAGAACGTTTAAATTGGGCTCATTTTTTGTTTAACTGCAGTTGTACACCCTTGTACAAATTAAGTGCATCAAACTTGATTTCAACCAAAAAGTGCGTGGTTTGGCATAAACTTGCCTTTGGCTGATTTACAGAGTTTTTTTGAGAAGAAATAATTGTAACATCGTATTTGAAAATTATAGGCGAAGATATGGAAATTGTAAATCTTGCACCTAATTAGGTGCAAGATTTACAACATAGTATTTGCAAATTATTTTGGCTTTTTCATTTGAGTCTCATTTCACTTGCACCCGAATTTTAAAAGACAATGCAATATTTTCTCAGTTTCATCATGATGTCATCTGAATGCATTGATAGTGCAGTTTGCCATTTTGTTTTTCATCGTTTGTAGAAGGAAGATCAAAATGGATATCACCACACGTAAGCCAACCAACAAAATGGCTTTAGATGACCGCACTTTGAAAAATCAATGCAAAATAGCCAGCATCATGCGTGCACACCAGTTCACCGTTTCACGCCTTTTGAAGTATGCTTAACACTAGAATGCCCGGGATTTTCATATACCTAGAATGTCCGAAGGAATCATTTTGACTCCCTGCCATTTCTTGTGTAATATTGCTGTAATTATGTCTGTAGAATAGCTTTTTAAGAAAGCTCACTTAGTGATTTTTTATTGATTATTGTATTGAGCAAACTCAAATACCAAACCAACAAAACAAAAAGGCAAAAAAATCCCAGAATATCGAAAAAGGACACTCATTATTGTGAGGAACTGCATTTCACACACAAACGTACGGTTTTGGCAGTACACTTTCCGCACAGTGATTTGCTACACTCATGACAGGTGCCAACTGTGCGATTCTTCTTACATTCACCCTTCACTTAGCATTATTTTGTCATTTTACTATATCCTTCATCAAATGTTTCTTCTTGCAAGCGTCTTTTCTTATTGTTGCTCCTTTCGTCCAAATGAAGCCCAGATAGGTCTTGAGCTAACTGCTGAAGAAAAACTCTTCTAAGCATGTTGTTCTTCGTGACCGCCTTCTAAACGATCCATGCATCTATAGCGGCCAAGTCCAGTGTGTTTTGGAACGAATGAATAGGCCATCTTCTGGTGGAAGTTCTAACCGTGTATTTCCTTGCCATTTGATCCAGAATAGCAACGCCATATTTTGTATCATTGTAAGCTTTGACACTTTCTGGTGTCTTTTTGGCATTATCAGCAATAGTGATGTATTGGTGAAGGGTGCTGAGAATTGACACATTTTTCTTGATTTTACCTTGATAAACAGTCATTATTACATCACCAGATTAATATAGCGTGGTGGAGTAAAGTGGCTCTTTCATGTGCTTTACCACTGCTGTTACTTCTTTGCGGATTTTGTTTATTGTTCCCAGTAAGCTGATTTTGTGTTTTTGCAACTCTGTGGCCAACTTTATTGAGGTAAAATAATTGTCTGTTGTCGTGTTCCTCCCTTTGTTGAGATACGGTTTGAACAACCGCATGGCGACCTGGTCGGAGACACGTTCATCCCTAAAGCGAGTCTTGTCTCTGCCAACGTATGGAAACCTGTTTACAACATATTTACTATCTTTGTCTACAACCAGCCAATATTTCTGTCCGTATTTGTCATGCTTTGACGCCATAAATCGCGCGAATGGACATCTACATTTGCTGGGGAAAAGCTGTTCATCCACAGTGATAAAAGCCCCAGATGCGTGACATAAAATACAGTTGTCGATGAACCTATTCCATAACACCGAAAAATAGAGGAAATCTTTCTGTTTTCAATCTTTGAGAACGATCCAACTTTGTGTCAAAGCGGAGAAAACGTAAAATTTTGCTGAAACAGTTTTTTGAAATTGTTTATTTACTCAAGGGCACGCCCCAGTTTTCAGTTCACAAAGTATGATATGACATGTCATTTGAACCTGGTACTCCTGGTGCGTACATGACAGCAATGAATGCGAGCAATTCTTGTTTGTTAGACAAAATTCTTTGTTTTCAGTTTGTCTATGAGCTTCAGTGATGGTGCACTTACGAATGTGTTCAAGTATAAACTTGTCAATAAATAAAAGCCAGGCACTGGAAGAACTTGCAGACAGTATGTTTCTACGCGCGTAACTCGAAGGGCCAGGACATTCCTTTAGAATATTATAACTTGCAAGTCTTCCAGTAGACTGCTCACCGACTTGTACCTTCTTCCATTTAGTACCATCCTTTGCAGTCAACACTGCACTATCCTCCTCATCAGATTCCAAATCACTTTGCAAACTGCTTGTGCTTAAATCTTGGCTACATAACACAAAAAACAAATGCAATTTGAAAAATCACAAAAATAGTAACATTACAACTCCATTCGCATTACATACTTGCTGCATGCACATTCTCATTTTCACTCGAAGAGCTAGATTCATCTGCTGCTGGTATGAAATCGTCATCTACATCAAGGCTGCATCTTTCGTCCCCATATTCAGACACATCCTAAGAAATATGAGTTAGCACAGACAAAACTTTTGTAGCTCTGAGACCTCGTCTTGTAGACATACTCAAATATTGACTGCTTCAAGTTTCAAACTAAAGCACAGCTACGATCAGACTGTACTTGCAATCAAAACCATGCACAGCAATTCAAAACAAAGGTAATAATCCATTATCTATAGGGCACTGTTGACACACAATAGACAAATAGAGTAAAATTTTACTCACTATGTCGCAACCAAACAAACTATTGCATTCCACTGATAAGAAAGTGATAAAGCAATTGCGAAGGTACTTCGCAGCTGAGAAGCTATCAAGCTGTTTCAAAAACACAAATGGCTTTTCAAATTGAAATTTTGCTTCAAAACACAAAAACAGTATCATTAACTTTTCTCCACAAACTACTTTTCTAAGCGTTTCTATACAGGGAGTCAAAATGACTCCTTCGGGCATTTGAGGTAAATTTTTAAAAAATCGTTTTTAAAGCTAACAAAAATTCACGCCATTCCAATACAGTGTAAGGCCCAACAAATGATGAAAAGTCACGGGAGGATTTTCTCTGAAAGCAAGCAAGTGAAAAGATATGCACAAGCAAACTATCCAAAGGAGTCATTTTGACTCCATTGAGCATTCTACTGTTAAGCAACTGGTACATTATCGCCCAAGAGGAATGGAAAATATGGTCGGCAGAGGAAGACTTCCACAAAAGACGTTACCAGGCATTTGCGAGAAAAGTTACAAATGAGTAAGAAATACAACTGATGCTTTTCGGAAAGATTTGTTATCATCTACAGTGAACGTTAGTTCAAGTACAGCTACTTCGTTGACTAATTGTATGTGGTCGAATTGCTAGGAGACCGCTTAAAAAGCAACTTGTAACTGCTGCCATGAAAAGGTAAAGACTTTTGTGGGGAAAAAATACCGGAACTGGGTTGTTAGTAATCGTAGAAAAGTTATTTTGTTGTGAAGAAATCCATTTTCTAGTTCAAAGGCAACATAGCCAGCAGGTCTGTCGACCCACTGGAAAACCATCCGTGAGTGCCACATTGATCATTCTGTAAAAGATTCCCAAATGAATGCAGAAAAATGCGTATCAGTTTTAGACCAAAAAATTGTCGGGGATATTATAAACTTTTTTCCACATGGATTTAAAGTATTTAAATCTGACTCTGCGCCACATCACATGGCAATAAAGATTACATAAAAAAAATAAAAATTACGGTCCTGAATTGCCGGAAAACTACCCCAAGCTCAATCGCACTGCACCGATCAACAGCCGTCTCAAAGTGGTGGTGCGGTCTCCGACCCAGTTTGGGTTGTTCGAAATGACTGTTGGCCTTGCCGAGGGTCCCAGTTACCCCGGGCACTCCTCTTCATTATTTTGCTGCGCTGACCACTGAACAACCGCAGAAAGGCAGCATACAGCTTCTTCAAAATCGGTCGCCTGTTTTCTCTTTCTCTCTTCTCCAGTTTTTTTCTTGCACGTCTTCGTCTCCTCATTCTTCTCCTTCTCTTGATGAGCGTTAACGTTCGTCCCAACCCCGGTTCCATGTTTTCTTGCTCAGTGTGCGCTGGAAATATGATTTGGCGGGGCAAGTCAGTGCAATGAGGCACCTGCTCCAAATGGGTCCATCTAAGAGGCTCAAAACTCTCCCTCTCCAAATTTAGAACCTTTGGCAGATCACACTCTTGGAGTTTCCCCCCTGCTGCGTTCCTACTCGTAACACTGTGACTTCCTTCTCGGACTAATGCGACCTGTATACTTCCTCTGTACAATTTGGCTCCCTCTGCTAATGCTCCACTCCAGTTCCACCCTCGTCTTCAAACCTCTTATTCCCCATCTGCTCATTTTGCATCTTCTCCCTCTGCCCCCTCACCACCATCCCTTGCTCCTGGCTGTCCTTCTACGCCTCCTGCTTCCTCTCTCCCCCTGACTCTCTCAGGGTTCTTCAATGGAATACTGAAGGTCTTCGAGCCAGGAGCAATGAACTACTTTACTTTCTTTCTTCGCATCACGTTGACCTTATCTGTATTGAGAAGTCCAATCTTAACTCATCTTCCTATTTCCGAATTCCTGGATTCTCTGCTCTGTGTTCTGATTGCACTCACTCCCGATTTGGCATTCTCTCTCCTGATGTCACGAACGCTAGCGGCGATGTCATCATTTTCATCCGGCAGAGCTTATCTTTCTCTGAACTCTCTACCTACTCTCTCTCTCTTTTCGCTTGGTCTCTACTCTGATTATGTAGGGGTCAATATCTCTCTAAACAACTCCTCCTCGCTCTCTTTTCTTAGTATGTACGCTCCCCTTATTTGCTCTTCTCCGAGGGATGGCAGAACCGACTCCTTTTCTTCCTCCATTTTTACCTCCTCCAGAAATCTCTTCATTCTGGGTGACTTCAATTGCCATCATCTCTCTGGGACTTGAGAAGTACTTCCAACCCCAGCGGAAAGGAAGTATTCAACTGGGTCGTCTCCTCTGACCTCCTCCCCCTCAATAATCCTGACGTCTTTACTCTTCTCCATTGCTCCTGTGGGAGTCGCTTTTTTCCTGACATCTCCATTGCTTCCTCCTCTCTTGTCTTTTCTTGCTCCTGGGAGGTGCCTCAGGACCTGGGTTCTGATTACCAACCAATTCTTCTATATGTCCCTCTCTCTCCGGTCTTTCGCCGCAACGAGCCCCCCTTTTCTTCAATTTTCAAAAAGCTCGCTGGGATGACTTTGCCCTCTACTTTGACTCCCACTGTCCTTCTGCAGTGGAATACTTGTCTCTTTCTTTTTTCTCTGCTGCTACTCTCTTTACCTCTCTGGCACTGAATGCGGCCCAATCTTTCATTTCTTTCGACCGCATCAAACGCCATTCTAAAGCCTGGTGGTCTGCTGAGATTGAAGGAGCGGTAAGTGAAAGACGCAAGGCTTTTGCTTCCGCTCACAGAAGTGATGAAGATCGCCAGGCTTACATCTTCATTTTTCAACGCGTCTCGTCAGTCATCGCCAAGGCCGAGGCTGAGGCATGGCAGACAGCTTGCTTTTCTCTTTCACCCAAACCTAACACTAAATCTGTATACTCTCTTCTTCGCTCTATCTCTGGCTCTCCTTCCTTGTTTTCCTCCTCTCCTAATTTCTCCAACTGCTTTCTCCCAGGGAGTCGGCTTCGGTCTATGCCGTTTACCTGAGATCCCACTTTTCCGTTTCTCAGCCAAATGCCCTGCGTAACAGAGCCAGAGGCCAACCTCTATGAGCTCCGTCGAGCCACGTGCCCTGTGGAGTCTCACTCGTTCTTCTGCTTTCTTTTCTCTCCCGCTGAATTTGTTGCGGCTGCCTCCAACCTCTCCTCCTCCACTGCCACTGGCCCAGACAAAGTTGCTTATCTTATGCTAAAGCATCTTCCTCGCCCTGGCATGGATTTTCTACTTCACATTTTCAATTCGCGTTTCTTTCCTTTCATCTGGAAGACATCTTCTATTATTCCCATTCACAATATGGGAAAGCCTTTCGACTCTCCTGCTTCCTTCCGGCCTATCTCTCTCATCCACTGCGTATTAAAGCTTTTTGAACCCATCATTCTATCCCGTCCACTCTTCTGTCTGGAATCTAATTTTATTCTCACTCCCCGCCAGATCGGTGTCCACGCTGGACGGTCTACACTAGATCAAATTCTGTTCTATTTTCAGTCTGCTTCGGATGGGTTTAACAAACCCAGGCCGGGCTCTCGAACAATCCTGTCTACTACTGTTTTCACTAAAGCTTTTGACTCTGTCTGGCATCCCGCCCTTTTCCATAAACTCATTTCGGCTGGCCTCCCTCCTTGCTCAGTCTTTCCTTTCTGATAGGCGAGCTTGCATAGATTTTTCAAAATCACAAAAATTACTTCTTTCGAGTCAGTCGAGGTGTTTTGTAAGGATCCGCTCTTGACCCTGTACTTTTTTCTCTCTTCATCAATGATCTTTCTGCTTTTCTGCCTTCTTCCCTCAGCTCCTCTTATTCAACTTCTGCCTCCGTTTCAATCCCACTCCAACCTTTCTTGGGATCTCTTTCGACCGCACACTTTCTTTTCTAAGCATGTATCTTGAGAAAATTTGAAAAATTTGAGAAAAATCTCTGATTGCTGGATTCAATTCCAAACAGGGTAAAACAAGTCATACAGAACGGTGGCGGTTATATTATACACCAAAATTGAGGAAAAGTGACTAAAATGTACATATCCCCATGTTATCAGGTTTGACGCAGTGAATTTGCACAAGAATGTAAATTCATGACTACTGTAAAAAATTTGTCAAAGTGGTACCAAAGCATTTGTGTTGTCACTTAGCATGACGACAAAACTTTTCGGTATGTTGCTACTGTTAAATGTTGTTCCGCTTTAACCCATTTTGGACCTTTGTTCCTGTAGAGGAACAAATTATTTGGAAGCTTGAAAAACCAGTCGGTTGTTTTGTATCGACGTAATTTTTAGACAGAGACCTAGTTGAATGACCTTACAAACATTAATCAAAAAAAGTTTTTCTTTAACTTGTTAAATTTCGTTGCAAACGGCCATCGGAAAACAGCCATTTTTCTCAAGTTGGAATGACCTTGATTTGCGTAAAAATGCTGACTCAGCACAAAATGGTGAAAAAATTTTACTTGCATTTTATGTAACTAGAAAGCCTTCAAAAGGTAATGGTTGATCAGTTTTTGCGCAATTATATCTTTGAAGTAATCATTTTTACGTTTACTTTTTGTGTTCCTCTACAGGAACAATGGACCAAAACGTTATCACCAGCTAATATTGCGCAAAAAAAATTCCGCTGCTCTTTCTTCTCTGTAAGCACTTTCTATTGCAAAAACACTCCAAATTACATGAAGCAACGACAAAAATACCAGAAAAAGACACAATTTTATCACTTATTGAAATCCAAGAGGGACGTAGGATGCAAGCAAACATCACATTCTTGACATTTTTTACAGTGTTTTTATTGCAGTTTGAGCAGCGTTCTTCAGTTTCCACATTTACAGGGTGGTGCAGACCAACACTGGTGTTTGTTAATCTTCTTCCATGAGGGTCTGAGGACGCAAAACTAGTAGCTTTCAACAAGCCACCTACAATAACCGAATAAATTCAAGAAAATCTAAACGCGTGGAAGTTCCCACGGTAACATGAAGCCCTCCACGCAACCACTTCAGCATCTCTATACAGTTAACAAACACCGAGCAATACTACTTCTTTGCTTGAATTGTTGGTCTATATTGGCTTATAAACTTATCAAGCAGATCGACGCCTCCCATTCCTTGATTGTATTGGTAGAAATAGAATGGTTCAAGACAACTGATCTTTTTCTTTTTACGCTGGCAGTAGCGTTTTACCATTTTGGTTGGCTCTATATTGCTGAAATTTGAACCAAGGTAAACAACCTTGTTGTCCTTCCATTGCACTATGGACACGTAATCTTCCTAGAGATGGTCAAAGAAGCCACGCTCCTCTATTTCAACACTTTTTAATGGTTGCAGTGGGCACTTCATTGTACGGCCTTCCCGCATAGTCCCAAGAGCCTTGAAATTCTTTTCGTGCAAATCTCACAGTAAATGATAAGATGTAAAAAGATTGTCAAAATAAACACAATGACAAGCAGGGTTTTCAACTATCGAAAGAAGAGCAAACACAACTTGTGGTCCAAGAGGCTTGCTGCTGTTCTTAGTATCACACGCTCCAGTATAAGTCTCAAATTTGTAAGGGTAGCCATCACTTGATGCCAAAACCCAGTTTTTGTAGCCAAATCTGATCTGCTTGCCACGAATGAACACCCTGCGGTGTAAGATGAATGACCTCATCCCGTTGAGACGCATATCACTCCGTTTCGCAACCAATTAGACTACAGATTTCCTCATTGAATAATAATCAAAAAAGTGCAACTGGCTCAAGCAGGGAAAGATGAGGGTGGCTGCCAGCTAAGTGCATAACATTTGCTTCTGAACTTTCCTTCTGGCTGCTTTTCTTCTTCCAGAGCACTATTTCCGGATTTTTTCTTTTTTTCTTTGATGGTGATTGCTTTTTTTTACTTTGAACTGTTGATACGTCGGAAGCGACTTCGCATTTATCATTATTATGTACTTCTAAAGTTCCTACAACATCGTTTGGAAGCAAATCATTTTTATGGCACTCATCTACATCATCTTCCTCTACATCAGTAGCATAAGCATCACCTTGCGCTGGTGGCAAAATAACAATATCTTTCTTTTCAATTTCTGTTGACCTTAAAACGTCGTCAACTGCTTCCTACAGAGTTAAATATCTTCTGTGTAACTGGTTACCCGTCATCTTTAACAAAAAAATAATTTACTATCAATTCGAAGAAACTCTTCCGAAAAAGATAAACTTTGCGCAGGGTTTTCAGAGAAAAATGAACACTGGTACTCAGTAACAAAATTTTTATATCAATTGCGTTCTGTAACTTTTCTTTGAAAAAAGTAATGTTTGTTTTATCTTCTCAGACAGGATTGTGCATTGCTCCGCAGATGTCCTGCTAGTAGTTTCGTACGGTAAACCGATAAATGCAAGCCACCTCCAGCCTTGCCAATCTGCAACAGCTGCATTAAATCTGCAGCAGCTTTGCACCCGTATTGGACCAATGTTCCTCTAGAGGAACATCGCGTTGCTAGGCAACCAAAAGCAAGAGGCAAAAGTTTTTTTACGTTTTTTTCTTAATTAGATCAACAGTAACAAAATACTAAAAATTTACAAGAAAGTGACTTGTATTTCTGGTAGTGGTCATTAATGGGTTAATAAGCAGCATATCAGCAATTTGCGTTTCCTTTAAAATGCTAGCTGATGACAAGACCGACCGACGCGATGGTTAGAGAATCTGCTTCGCAGTCGGTAGACCTGGGTTCATTCCCCATGTTGAGTCATACCAAAAGACTTTAAAAAATGGTATTCGCAGCTTTCCTGCTTGGCACTCGGCATTTAGGGGAAGTTGTGGAAAACAAGCCGGCAAGTTTGCTTGTTGTGTCCTTGGTCAAGGTACTTAACGGGACACCTCCATCTTATATGGAAGACAGGTGACCCACAAACCTTGGAAATGACAACTTCCAAGAGAGTTTAAACGTCCTGTCCAAAATATAGCGACACAATTCGCTTTCTCGTGAATGGAGGACAAACATGGATAACACAATACGAAAAAAAATTTATGGAAATGTGCCGCTGCTGCTACTGTTGTTTTCACCATATTGATTGCACATGGCGGTACAACGTCACACAGCTATTTTTAAAGCGTTTAAGAAAGCGGTTCCCAACCTTTATGCAGTACCGGAAAAAAGTTTAGAAAGATTTTTTGAAAAGCCGACAAAACGAAAAAATGACACATTTTTATGTTGTTTTTTTTATTGAACGTAACAATACAGAAAACAAACATCATGCACCTCCAACATGGTCCAAATTACAGCAGTTGCCCTGGTATTTAGTATGGTAACCCTTGTTTTTAATGACCTTTTGAATGCGGCTTTGCATGGAATCTGTAAGGTTTTTGCAAACATTTTGATCAATATCTTTGCTCCAAATCTCTTTAATGATCCGCTTTAGCTCATCCATAGTTGTCGGATTTGATGTAGAAACTTTCTTTTTTATCAGTGTCCATAAATTTTCAATGGGATTAAGGTCAGAAGAATTTCCTGGCCATTTGAGCACTCTGACATTTTTGGTTTGAAACCAATTCATGACTGATTTGGCTTTATGGCATGGTGCAGAGTCTTGTTGAAATGTTTTGCATCCGTGAATGCTCATGAAATTCAGTAGATGATCATTTAGGACACTAATATACCGTGAGGCATTCATTGCTTGTCCTTTTGGCACGAAATAAAGACCGCCTCGGCCATTGCTACAAAAGCACCCCCACACCATGGCCAATGGGGGGTGCTTAACGGTTGGTTGGAGGTACCGTGAGTTTACTGGTGAAGATCCAAGAGGTCTGCAAACAAAGAGTTTGTAGGAAGCACACTGTAAGAAGGTGGATTCGTCCAAAAACATCACTTTCTGCCAGTCTTCACTTGTCCAGTCTTTGTACTGGCTGCAAAATTTAAGCCTTTGCTGGGCCATTCTTGGTGTAATCAAGGGTTTCTTCAGAGGTTTGCGGGCAGAAACTTTAAAATCTTTGTGCAAACGGTTTCTAATTGTTCTTGTAGTCACACTACTCAGCTCTTGCATAGATCCTTTTATTTCTGATGAAGAAATGAATGGTTGCCCAAGGCAGAGTTGTTTGATTTTGCGGTCCATCCTGAGAGTGGTGGTATGGAGTCTGCCACTTCTTCTCAAGGGAGAAAGACTGAGGTTTTCCTTGTTTCTCTGTAATATTCGACTAACGGATGCTTCAGAGAGTTTCAATCGTTTTGAAATATCAACATTTTTGTAGCCTTCTTCTTTTAAAAAGATGATGTTGCTTTTTAAAGCTTTTGAAATTTGAGGCAATTTTCCCATTTTCACAACAAATTTTGAAAATCAACCCTATGCTATCAAAAACCGTATCAAATGTAAAACATATTAACATTATTTGCTGAAAAATACAAAGAATAATAGTTAAGTTAACACAAGACACAATAAGCAATAAGCATTTCTCGGTAAAATTGTTGTAGAGTGACTTTATCATGAAAAGTTCATCAAAATAAAAATCTTTCTAAACTTTTTTCCGGTACTGTAGTGCCCTGACCCCTTGATAACATTTTCCAACTTGCGGTGACCCCAACAACCAAATTAGTAAGCTATATATTAAATTTGACTTCTAAATATATGAAAATTTATTGGCGCAATGTTTTTTTATTTACAAATTTTCAATAAGTAAATCATAATAATTTTATCAACATAACAATTTGTTATATTTTAAACACAAAAAAGTTCGAATTGCGAAAACCAAAAAGTGTCACTGAGAAGGCTGTGCTTGCTTCTTTCTCGCCAGATCTGAAATCCTTGGAGCAGTCTTTGCAAGACCACAACGCAGATCATCTTCTGCAACAATTTTGCTGCTGTATTTTGATTGGATAACCAACAAGCTTAAAAAGCCTGTTTCACAAAGGTATGTTGTTGGAAGAGGAAGAATCAGGCGCATTGCGATCTCAGACAAAACAGGATATGACTGCAAACTCTTGATCCAAAATTTTGTAACTGATATTTAAGAAAAATCAGTTTTTGCTGCATCGCTGGTAGTGAGTTCAATAAACTCCTTTTGTGCATTATCAGGAACATCTTCAACTTTGATGGTGAGTGGGTTTCTAGCAAGGGTAAATGGTGTGTTAGGTAAATTAGGAAAATATCTTGAAATTTCTTCTTCAAGAATTTTTAAGTGTTCTTTGACAAAAAGTATTGTTCTATTCATTGTTTTCTGTTTAATATTATTCTCCTCAAAGAAATCAGATAAATTCGAGAACATGTAAATTTTGTTTTCATCCAATTTTTTTTGCCAGAGTTGAAGTTTCAACTGAATGCTCGGAGCTTTTTTGACAAATTTCGGCATGTTGTATTTGGTCCTTGGAGAGACAAATTTAACTCATTTAAGATTGCAAAGATGTCAACTAAGTAAGCAATTTTGTGAAGTTGGATTTAGTCGGCGAAAAGTGCTTCAAACTGTGGTTTCGATTTTTGATTCAAAAATGTTTTTAGTTCATCACGAAGATCAAAAACACGTTTCAAAACTTTACCTCTGGACAACCATCTCACATCAATGTGAAATAACAAAACATTGTTGGATGCATCCAACTCACTGCAAAGTTTTGAAAATAGGCGGCTGTTTGAAGTACTAGCTTTTACAAAATTCACGACACTTACAACGTTTTTCATTATATTTTGAAATTCTTATGGCAAAGTCTTAGTTGCTAACACTTGTCGATGAATTATACAATGAGTTCCAATGGCTTTCGGTGATGCATTGATTACCAACCGTTGAAATCCATACCTACACCCTCGCATTGCTGGAGCACCGTCTGTACAAACACCACAAACATTTCCCCGAGGAATGTCATGATTTTGCAGAAAAGAACCAACTTTATTAAAGACATCCCATGCAGTAATTGTCGTTTCAAGGGTTTGCAAAAAAGAAACTCATCTTTGAAATCGCCTTCATAAATATACCTCAGGTAAACTAGTAACTGAGAACAGTTTGCCACATCTGTTAATTCATTAAGCTGGATGCTAAATATTCCAAGTGGAGCTGATTTTTATTTCCTGGATTGCTTGCTCCATAATATTAGCAGACATGTCGTCTATTCTTCTACTGACATTGTTATTAGACAAGGATATTGTATTCAATTTGTTGACATATTCAGCTCCAAGCATAACTCGAACAATGTCTTTGGTTGCTGGCAGCATCAACTCCTTGGCAATGGTGTGAGGTTTCTTGGCTTTGGTGATTTTGAGAGCCACCAATTATGAAACTTCAATGACTGCCATATTTTGCTGTTTGTACTTGCCGCCAAAATCAAGCTTGCTTTTTTTGACACCATTAGCTTTGTTCTAAAAATACTGGACATCCTTGCCCGCAAAGTTAGGATGTTTAGCGTCAAAATAGAGTTTCATTTTGTTGGGCTTTATCGATTCGGTTGACATAATTTTGTCGCAAATGACACATCGTGACTTTTCAATTCCTGTGTCAACTATGAAAGTAAATCCATACTTTAGAAATTCCTCACGATATTTTCTTTTCCTAATACTTGTCCCACGATTCGTCACGCGCGATCTGAAGATGTACAAAATAAATTTTAGTTTAGTTGACTATTATAATTAGAGAATAGTGATATTACCACGAGAATACAACATAAGCACATTCGGCATCATAAAACAACTTTTTAATAGGCTAATTAAGCTGACTTATTGAAAGTTCTTTGGGTGTGAAAAAGATAAAATTGAGCAAGCAGTTGTTAAAATTGCTCTTTTTTAATGACGTTTTGCTCGGCAGAAACGCCGAACTTTATCAGATAAGTTGCCAAGGGTGGAAATCCAACTCCGAGCGCAAGCAGCAAAACACAACAGAATAGACTACAACTGAATTTTGAAACTGAACCGCTAGGCTAAAGATCGAATTGAAATTACTGATCACTCTGATTGCATCATAAAGCAGATGAATTGGAAAGCAGATGAATTAGATAAATGTACGGAACAGAAGCTAGAAATAACCTTGGTCGATGTGAATACTGATTAGTTAAATAACAATATACATGCAGTAAACAGTCATAAAATACGAGATAAAAATTTTTGGTAAATTATAAGTGAGAGAGCTGACAAATGAAACCATAGGACAAAGACGGACAGAAGGTTTGTGAATCTTGGGCAATCCGTGAAATTGAGGAGTTACACCTTTGCTACATCTTAAAAAATAATAAAGTTTTTGCTAATTTTGTTAAACTTATAAAGGTTCCAAATATACTTGCTGACATTAGAAGTAACGCGGTTGATAGGATTAGACTTGACCGATAATTTGGTGTAAGTGGCATCATTACCCAATAAACAATTTACTTTAGAATCATATTCAACAGTGTCCATAATTACAGTGGCGTTCCCTTTGTCTGCTTTTAGAATTTTGATGTACAGATTGTCTCTTAATTCCTTCAACGCTTCTTCCTCTTCTGTGGAAATGTCGTTGGCTGGTGGTTTTTAAAAGGCTTTAGGCAACCCTAGTTGGGGCCGCGACCCACAGGTTGGGAACCGCTGGTTTAAAAGCAAAAAATGACCTCATTTTATCTCCATAAGCAGTAAATATCTTTAAATTTGGTAAGTTGAGGGTTGGTTTTCAATTGAGCAGAAGCTATTTTCTTTCTTTAAGACACGCAGATTTTAAGAAAATTACCTGTCGTTATGGCATCATCATGACGTCACTAACACCTTTCTAACACCTACCTGGAAGCAATTATCAATCGAGTCAAGTTTCATATTTTTACGTTCCACAGCTTCGGAGGAGTGAGAGCATTACGTACATACGCACGCATACATACATAAATCTCTGCTTTGTAGTATAGACGCTTAAAAATATTTTTGTGGTGATCGCAGATCTCCAGATTTTTCAGATAATTGGAAAATATGGGTTACGTTGCTTTGATTTGTTTTACCTACGCGTACAAAACTTATAAGTCCTTGACATGTTTTGTAAAGCGCTGAAAGAGCACAAACTTTTTGTTGAAATCCTGAAGTTATATTATTTGGTTTGCTCTACTTGGGGGAGAGAGCATTTTGATAATTTTAAAAACACAATGTTTGAGATTGATCAACCAGTATTCTCGAAAAAAAAAATTAGCTAAGACTAAAGTTGGAGCACATGCGCTTTACACGTGCATCAACTAAAAAACTAGGTTAGATATTTTGCATGAATCAATCGAAGTGAATAATTTTAATTATTTAACTGTTCCACTCTTCAGGCTACTTAGGAGTTAATTGCATGACTTCGGGTGCATCGCAGATTTTTGCTGACAGGGGTGTGCAAACTTCTGTCCGTAAACTGAAATAGTGCAGCTCGTAAAAGAATGCAGATATTGGTTAACTCCTCAATTTAACAAAAAGATTGATTGTCCTCAAAAAAATAGTTGATCTACAAAAAAAATTAAAGTATTCAATTACAGTTGATAAACTCCACATATCTGAGATTGGTCTTCAAAAAAAGATATTCAATGCAAAAACAAAATCCGTCTAAGATTGATCTCAAAGAAGAAAACGAAGTCTTTACTATAAAAAAATTAAAGAGAGTTCCAATGTAGCGTGGTTTAATCTGCTACAGAGATATTGACCAAAATGCAAAAATGCTTGCACACTTTTACCTTATAGTTCTAATCCAAAATGCTTTTAGAGTGTTTGCTGTAGGAAATGAATCCGACAACTACAGATTGCATGTCGATAGCTACAGAAATTGCAGCACTGCTGGGGACAGTTTACGTAAAAAGGACAGACCTCATGATACCATGCAGTTTTCAACAAAAGATAAAGACAATGATCTGTGAGCAATAAAAAAATATTGTTTAACTTTTGTTTGCAATAATGTTGAAACTGAAAGGTGTGAATCATAAAAAGCCGAGCATCACATCAAAAATCGTTGAGTAACAACGCCAGAGGACAGAGCAAACTTATCATTTTGTTCCGAGGTTTTATTGTTTGTTTATTTAGTAAATATTTCTTAACATGACTATTTTTATAAGGTGCAGCTCTACCCCAAAGACTGCTTTTTGTAAAAACATACTACCATAGGTTTAAGTTTTTAAATCTTTTAAATAAATTATCTCTTTACTTTTGGTTACGCTTAGAGCTTATCAGTTTTATAAATAACGCTTTTTTTTGTAGAAGCACCTCAAACTGTGCATCTGTTTCCGATCAAAAAGGGGGTTGGTGGCATAATGACTGCCATCATCAAATTTATGCTTCTCTCAATGGTCCATGGGGTGTCATTCAACGTGGAGGTTGGAAAAAAATTCTTTGGTTCACGTTTAAAGGTGCTAGCGAAGCTTTAAAGGAAACAACGATGAAACTTTACTGCGAATGATCAAAATAAACTACCAAATAGTCTCGTGTTTTACCTTGAAAGCATCTCTAAATTTATTGTTATTATCACAGCAGTTTTTAAACCAATAAACGTTAGGATGTGTCAAGATGCAGTGCTGTAGTCAAGACCTGCTCGTTGGAGACCAAAATCCTCACCTGCATTTTTTCTAGACAATAACTGATAAAATTTTTGTCGCGTATTAAAACAACAACAGACCTGGACGATAATTTGCATTTTAAGTTACAAATAAGCGAGAGAGCAATTGTTCACTCTTTCCCTACTCCGAGAGAGTAATTGTTTCCTTACTTTTGCATATTGACATGGCATTTTATAAGATTGCAAGCATCTCAGAGGGAAATCTGGCTTGATGTAGTGTTATATCAAATCTCCTTTAATTAAAAATGCGCTCCTCTAGAGAAAGAGGAACAGGCACATAAAAACATAAACGTAACTGCACAAATTAACACAATTTTTGTTAAATCTTTGAAATCAAAACATGCTATTTGCTATAATGTTTCCTGGTTTCTTGCTGGAAAAAATCTCGTGACCTAAATTATATATATGCTGTAGTATTTATTTAGTTTTTTTTATCCAGTATTGTCCAGTTAGCAGAGATGGCCGGGTTTACTCAATTCCTTCTGAAATTGCTCGCACTCCGTCTCTCCACTTTTCTAGATTCAGGGCATCTTCCTTCTTCAAATCAATCTTCTCTGTCTCCTTTTGCACTTGCTTTTTCCAGGAGTTCTTTGTTTGTTCTCGCTTTCTCTTGCCACTCACTTTAAGATCCAGAGCAACCATCAAAACACTATCGTCATCCCTCCTCAGCACATGTCCATACCATCTAATTCCATTCGCTGTTGCTAACCGGTCTACATTTTCCCTCAATCCCAGCATGCCCATTTGTTTCTCAGCTGTCTTTCTGTCAACAACTTTCTGATTGCACATGGCTCTCATCATAGCTCTCTAGGTTCATTTTAAAACTGCTTTTTTATTTTTTTAAACACCATGCCTTACTGGCATACAGTATTGCTGATCTTACGCAACAACAATAAACTTTACCTTTCATTCTCATAGGAAACCTATTTCCAGGCAATAACTCTCCATATTTCCTGAATCTTACCCAACCAATTTTTACTCTTGCTGTGACCGCAGCTTCACAACCCCCACTAGAATTTAGTCTGTCTCCCAAATAACAAAATCCATTCACTGTTTCCACTTTTCGCACAACTTCTCGATCGAATCTATCGTCCCTTCCATTATTCCTCTACATCTCCAGCAAACAAAATGCATTGCCTATTTAGCAGTAACTCTCTTTATTTTTGCACATCTGCCATGAACCCAGTTTCATATTTTGTGCATACCAGTGAATTGGCCATGACTCTCTTCCCACAAACTCCACCTGGGTCTGCCTTGCTTTTAAACAGTTCGCCTTTCGACCGGCTTACCATCACTTTTGTTTTTTTGATGCTGACCTTTAAACCCTTAGTTTCCAGTGCATCCTTCCAATTCCAAAAACTTTCCTTTAAGTCTACCATGGTTTCACTCAAAAGAACAAGGCCATCTGCATACGGTAATTTATTAATCATACCCCTTGCATTTTTTGTAATAACGTCCACAACTATTGCGAACAATAGTGGCCACAGCACAGATCCTTGATGTACAGCCATCTTTGCTTTAAATTCCTCTGAATATGCACATTCCACCCTTACTCTGGTCTTTGCACCATCATACAAGCTCATAACTGCCCAACCATTACTTGGTACTTGTTTTAATCTATTACAGTGCTACAGAATTGATATCAGCAAAGGTTCAGTAGACAAATTGGTATTTTAGAGGTGTGAAACTTTTAGCATGCAATCATAAAGATAAATCAATCAACACGACTACCGGAAATACACAGATGTTTTTCTTAGCCCCAGCAAACCAATAAAGTAAAACAGGAACAACATGTAAATTTATTGCTCATTGTTTTGCTAGTTTGGTGGAAGAAACTCTATTTTGTACTTTTTCCAAATTCTGAAATCTTGGTTCTAAGAAAGTAGGAGCAATCTAGAGACAGTAGCAGGGTGTTACATCATATGATAAAACAATGGGGTTTTGGGGTCTGAGGTTGCAGCCCTGCAGAGTGCTGTCCGCACCTCCAGAATATAATCAACACTTCCATAGATTTTAAAAGTTTACTCTTAAAAACAAAACAAATTAAAAAGTTGATTTCCGAAAAGAAGTCTTCAACTTTATTTTATTGCCGAAATGCAAAAAAGAGTTGCTTCCAAAAAATTATCACCAAATAAAGATCTTTCGCCAGCGCCTTTTTTAAAAAACAAGTTACGCGTACGTTTACTCTGTTCCGCAGGTTATTTCCTGTTTATTGGCATCCTCATTTTCGCTACGAAAAAGCTCTTAAAATGAGACATGCGATCACAGTTGCTTACCTTTGAGTTGGAGCTTATAACTTTTTCTTTCATTTAACGATATTTGGAAAAAAACAATAATTTTTTCTTGTTTACTCTATTTGAACGTTATTAGAAAAGAAAGAAAATTATATCATGGCTGCCAAGAGTTTTTTTAGGAGGCCCTAATTATACGTGGGCAAATTCGTGGCAACAAAGCATCTTTTGGAAGAGGCCGACAAATTTTTCGAAATGTACGTGATACCCGAAAAAGTAGATAACCTACTACTTTTGACTAAAATTACGTTGCAATTAAAATTTTTTCAGAAGTTAGCTATACACTATTTCACATTCTTAGCTGCATGAAATGACATTGACTCCAATTTACATTACTTAAGTATACAAACAAGTGAGGCACTTTCTTTTTTTCATTGTTCCATTTTGTAGGAAAACTGTGTAAAATTTAAAGTTTAAAAGAAAATCGAAAAATATATGTGACTACGCGAGCACTTGCGTCAAAGGCGCAAAAATGGTTGTCGTCTCACTTGCAAATAGCTCAGTGCTGGGTGTCAAGAAATTTAGGAGGAGACGCACTTTTTTTTTTACTATCCCATGGCTACAAATGTGGTTGCTCATCCTAGAAACTGATGTTCACATTCAGTACTCGGAAGACCAGGGTTTGGATCGCGGACCAGCAATCTAGTAGCCCTGATCTAGCAGGCCTAAGTGTTTTTTTTAAATGATAAAAAAATTAATCTTTTGTGCTTGGAAGAAACTAAAGCGCGGAAATCCGAGAAAAGTCCTTCTTAGACTTAAATTCTACTGAAACAAGGAAATCCAGCGTTTGAAGTTGCCTTTAGAGTAATGGTTCTGTTAGGGTTAAGATTAGAGTTTTTTATGGTTGGGATTAGGGATAAGGCTATGTTTAGACGTAGAGTTTGGATTGCAATTAGGATTTCTGCTAGTCCGTGAAATTTCGCCGAATTTTCTCGTTTGGGTAGTATCCTTGTGTTTCATGCAAATATTGTACAGTACTAATGTAGATGCAATAAATTGTGATACCCTTGTATCTCCATGACAACTTAAGTTTGGATACCAAGTTTCACTAAAAATAAAGCTTTGTTCAAAACAGCAAACATCACAATAACTCACTTTTTTCCAAGATGTCCCTTACTAGAATCTCACAAAAAACGAGAAGTGATTTGGTATAATCAATGGTCTCTACATTTAAATCTTTATTCTGTTTTTTTGCAATCACATCCAGACTTTAGAATAAAATAAATTAAATTAAACTAAAACACCTCAACAGTATGTTTTGCTTGTGGCAGCTCGTCAGGAGGTAAATCTAAAGCACAACACGATATAAGATACTTTTGGTGAAATTCAGAATTAAGGTCAAGAGTAAATACAAAGCTCAAAATATTGAGGTAAGGCAAGCTATACAGATGTACATTATTCTAACGCCGTTGGCTTTAACTGGCGAGTAGAAGTAGGTAGATCAAAATGAGATTTATGCTACCAACACATTTTACATCTTGATCTTACCAAATGGGATCCAAACGGACTCCAATAGAAATGTAGCAATTATCATTACAAAAATAAACTTCTCGTGTTGCAAATAGTATTATTACTCATAAAAAGGAATCAAAAAATTTCAAAAACGTCAGAATGAGTCACTATTGTTCTGATTTGGAGCCATACTCTGCAAAATCTTTGAGAAAATGCGTTTTTGAAATTAACGCCAGCTTGAAAACTCGGATTTTAATTAACATTTCCATTTCTTCGAGTCTTCAATATTTTCTCAAAATCAAATCGCTTTTGACAAAATTATTTTTCTTAAAATGTCACTTTTGCTGATACCAACACAGACTATTTGTTCTACATTATGTGCCAGGCATACATTCAAGATACGCGAACACGTCGGACTTTTTTGTCATTTTCGCGCGAGCAAAAGCTGCATCTTCTTTTTTACCGACTGGCTTTTGATTCTGAATTTCCACTGGAACAATGTTTACTCCAACCATATTCATAGCTATTCGAATAGAAGTTCGTAAAATTGATGCTGCAGCCCTGCGTTTGATATTTTGTAGCACTAGTCTATGACAAAGTTTAGAGAGAAAGACTCTTCTCCGTTTACCCTCTGATCATTTCCACGGAGAATATTTTGCCATCAAGATGATACAAGCAGCAACGGCACCTACATCAATGCAGTTTCAAAACTGCACAACAGGCCAACAATTAACCTTTCTTCTCCCTGTCTATACAATGATCATAAGTGAGCAAAGATGTCAAACCCACTCTTGTAGAATTTTAGTACATTATGATTTCAGGGCTTTCGGTCTTCCGCTACAACAACGCTATCATGATGCATTGTTAGCGATATCGTGACAGACCAGTCTTTAAGTGGCTCATAAGAAACCAAGGTTACTTCGTTCTTGAATTCAAACATACAGGGTGTTCATAAAGTCCTGATACAATTTCAAAATTTTTTTATGAAGTCAATTCTCAAAATATCTTAACCAAGTTGGTTTTATTTGAATCAGAGCTGCTTAAAGTTTTTTTACCTCATTTGAATCAGTGCTGCTTAAAGTTGTTTTTACCTCATTTAATACATTTCTATATGGGTACCATTAGTTAAGCGAAGCACATTAAGACGGTATTCGATTTTCTGCCACGTTCGTTGCAGCATATCCTCATCAAAGGTGGCAAAGGCCTCATCAATGGTGGCAAAAATTCTTTGCTTCAAGTCAGTTATATCCCGCACCTTTGTTCGATACCCAATATCCTTCACATTACCCCATAGAAAGAAGTCCAGGAAAGTAATGTCTGGTGAACGAGGTGGCTATGAAATCGGTACATCTCTTCCAATCCATCGGTCTGAAAATGTTTCATTGAGGAACTGACGAACACGTAGGTCCCAATGCAGTGGTGCACCATCTTGCTGGAGTATGATAGTTGGTTGAGAATCAATTAGTTGTGGTGCTACATATTCAGTTAGAAGGTCCAAGTAAACGTCTGCAGTAATTGTTCTCTCGTGGAAGAAAAATGGACCAATTACAGGATACACATTGTGCTTTCTCTTGAGGAGTAACCATTTCATAAGGCTTATTTTTTTACACATTAATAAAACACAAAAAAATCATATCTGAAACACAAAAGTTTATTTTAAATAAAAACTTTAAGCAGCACTGATTCAAATAAAACCAACTTGGTTAAGATATTTTGAGAATTGACTTCATAAAAAAATTTTGAAATTGTATCAGGACTTTATGAACACCCTGTATAACTGTAACTTCTCTATTGCGGTTTGGCTTTATTTTGACAGATATCTCTGCTTTGCTTGATCGAATTGTAACCACCTAAGTCAAACCATTTTGAATTAGAGAAAGGTATAGAAGTGAAAAAACTGTCTTCAGTAACATTCCTTCCGCTTTCATGCCACGGTGCTTTCGATTCTTCAACAACCCCACGTGTGTCACAAAATCGGCTTCGGAAAGAAAAAGAAAAAATTTTTGATTTCCGTGGCTGAACTGAATTAGCCCCATTTTGTTCTCGCACGCCTTGTGTTTTCTGTTTGGCATTTGGCGGGTTGGGATTGGAATGCAACTCTCGGGCGTTTTTTGTATAAAACCGGGCGAGATTTGCATTCTAATTAGCTGGCCTCTCGTTCCAAGCAGTAAAATAGTAACGTTTTTGGATTTTAAGTTTTCTTTTAAGGAGTTCCCGAAATAAAGAAGTTATATTTAGTCGTTGTGTTTGAAGAAAGAGCAAAGTCCTTGGAGTTCCTCCCGGGCACTTGTGCGCAAATCTTCTTTGTTTGAGGATTTGTAACAACGTGCTCCTAGACAAACTTTCAAGGGTTAACTAGTTGCTTTAAAATTCATCTTTGATAGAATAACTTGTTTCTGCATCGCAGAAAAATATATCTTTCCATACTTAAAGGACATATCTTTAGCAAAAAGACCCTGGTTTCTCGTGGACGCGGAGATCAGTCCCAGGAATATAGAACTTTGAAAGCTGGGCTTGAAACAATATCCAGAAATTACGAAATGCCGCCTGGTTGACTGCTGCACGCCTTTCTTTAAGAGTTCCTCGATTATCAAACCACAGATGATGGTAAATCTATGACTTGATGCAGTTGTCGTGAAAACTGGTCTGCCTTTATTCTCCGACCATAATGACGAAATAGGCTCATGATTAGATTTATGCAGGCCTGGCAATAAATTTAGTCCGATGAAACCTGTCTTTTCAGTGTCATTAACAGAAATCCAATTTCTCTGAACATCGTGGTGTTCTCTGTTCCATTAATTTATTTTGCAACGAGGTTCTCGATTTATGTCCACAACAAGAAGAT
Organism: Trididemnum clinides; assembly: GCA_963675345.1. Lineage (NCBI taxonomy): Eukaryota > Metazoa > Chordata > Ascidiacea > Aplousobranchia > Didemnidae > Trididemnum > Trididemnum clinides. Next base: position 18,346,219 of record OY776306.1, read on the forward strand.
TGAAATCTTTTTTACAAGTATGGAATTGGCTGAGGTTTTGAACTCCTGAAACATAACTTTAGTTGGTACAGTCAGAAAAAAACAAAAGATTTCTACTAAGCAACTTGGAGTCTACGGAGGGAAGACTTGTTTACTCAACCAATTTTGCTTACCATTGTGAAACAATAGTCTATTCAAACATGGCAAACAAGAAGAAAGCAATCGTGCTCCTTTCATCTATGCACCATGTCAGGAGAAGTTGAAGAACCACAATCAGCCAAGCATGAGATAATAAAATACTACAATAAAAGAAAGAAAAACCTTGCCAATATGCTACGTGTGCCATCAATTAAAGCTCGTAATAAGAGTCGGATGATAATGAGGAACCGTTTTCTTCAAGGCGCAGTGAAAATGGTGCTTGGTCGACACATTGTGACGCCGCGAGAAAATGCTTTTGTCTATCGTGCTTTATGTGGCAGTGGTGGATCCTCACCGATCGTTGGCAGTTGCAGTGTCTATCCAGATCAAAATAGGAAAACAACGTAAAACCAAGAAAAGCTGTGTGGTTTACAGGCAATCTGTATGCAACAAACATTTACTATCGAAAACATGCTTCTCTTGAGAAAATAAATAAACTATTATTCCTATACTTATTCATCATGTTGTAAATAAATTGATTGGCTTTTGTAGTTTTAAAAAAAATGACATGATCTTTAAGAAATCATGACTAAGCATTTTCGAATTCATTCCAAACAAAAAGTATATATAGGTATAATTGTATCTATGCGGTCTGTTAAGGAAGTAAAAACAACTTGATTCAACATACCGGAAACCCATAAATGTATGTACTTAAAATTTCCTAAAAAAATTGTCTTGGATCAAATTATGCAAAACAGCAGAGATGTAAAAAAATCTCAGGTATCTACAACTTATAACAAAAAATTATCGTTAATTAAAACAGCAAGAGTTACAACTGTGCCTATGCCGACAAACGTAGATTAAAGGTGCAGCCGGACTATTTTTTTTTTCAAAAACCAGAAACTGCAATAAATGGCTAGAAATACGTGAACTAAATGAAGGAGAAGCTACAACTGCACACGTGGGTGCGTAACTGCACAATTTTTGTGCAAGATGGAAATCTATGCCATCGTTCAAAGATTGTAACAGTCTTTTTCAGTCCCGACCTTGGCCCTATCGAAAGTTTTTAGATTGTTCTTATGGATAAAGTTGCCAGAAAACAACCAACAATTATTCCTGCTCTAATTGAAGCAATCAAAGGAGCTCGATCCGTGAAATTCCTGAAGAACTTTGCAAAACTTCAATTGAAAGTATGACCAGAGCAATCAAGGCTGTTATCAAAGCAAAAGAACGACACACCAAATAAGGCACATGCAGCAAATAAGGCCTTCCAGGTAGTACGGCCCAGGAGCCGGTTCTCCTAAACGGATAAAAGTTAAAAATCCATTTTGTTTGCTATCAAAACATGTTGTCATAATCAAAATGGTGATAAAATCATGTCAAGTTATTTCCCCATTCAAAGAACATGAAAGAGGATGAAGTTTCTGCCTCTTGAAAGTTGAGCTCTTTCTTATTTTAGAAATATTTTGTAAACAATAAATTCTTAGTTATTTTTGTTCTTTGTTATCGCTAGTAATGTTCGGAGAAAGTGGAAGGATTTAGAATCGCTGGCCTCTTGCATTACTAAACCAAATCTTTTTTTTCAAAAAATTTTATAATATTGTCTGAGATTGATAAAATGCTCAAGACTGGTGATATTGATAATAAGGCCCGCATTTAAATCCATTGTTTTAACTGAGCTGTGACTCAGCAATGAATCAGGTCCTTGTACTAGGAAAAACAGTTTATTAGCATGCACAGATCGAGATGCAGCATTCATGTTGTTTTCCTTTTGTGACAGGAAGAATGTCTTTTTGTTCTCAACGAAAAACAATATGAGTAAGCTACATGTTGTTTTTTGTTTTGAAATTAAGTAAATTTAAACAAAATGCTGAAAAAAACGTGCTCCATTGCGTAAAAATTGTTCTTGGATCATCAAACTAGCAGGACAATGAAAAGCTTTTCACCAAATATGTAATTCAAGTATTAATATCAATAATGCTGTATAGTAAACTTCAAAATTAAATAGTTTAATAGTTTAAAGGCTATTTTTATGCATTGCCACCGATGTTCCCTCTAATTTGTTTTCGTTATGTGCGGAAAAATTTTTGAAGTGGGGCACTTTAAAAAAAAAATCTACATTTGTATTAATCAAATATATAAATTTCATGTGCTACATTATTTTGCTTGTGTGTGCGCGCGCACAAGTGCACACCTTAGAGGAACATCGATTGCCACATTGGGCTTTATTTTGATCCACATGACGGTAATAGGTCTTTAAACTTTTAATGATGATTCTACTAAAGAAGCTGAAATTTAGTTGGATGGTACCTATAACCATTCTCTATTGAACTGCCAAATAGAGTTAGAATCTATTGATCAATTATTAAGATATGGGAATTTAAAAACTATCATACCTCATCAACAACAGGTACTTTATCAAAAACTTGACATTTTGAAGCAAAATACAATACAAATGTTTATTACTCTTCTGTATTGGACTAGCCGGCCCTTCCGGGGTCGCCCGCAGAACCCCATTAGTAGCGTTGGGGTTTAGAATATCGGTTCAGCCGGCTACGGCGGCTTCACCCTTCGGACACTTGTGTAAACGATAAGAAAAAGTAGACAATTTTTCTGCATAACCATATTTTCTGTACACGTAATGGTGACCATCTGAGTCATTTAATCAAGACTACTGATGCTCACAAAGAAAAAATATTGTTACAAACTATCATTGATAGTTTTAAAAAGTGTGAGAAGAGAATTGAAATGCAATTAAAATTGGTGATGGCGGCCAAATGTTGATCGTTTTCATTATTACAGAAATAATGTAGTTAGCAGTAGGCTTATTTTACAATTTGATGCGGCCCCTTTTCCATTAATATTATTTTGTGGTATGAAGTAGTTTGGCTGCGCTGTTTACGTTGTTTCTGGTATAGGAAGAAAAGCAGCTATGCTTTCCCTAAAATTATTCACCATATTCTGGTAAGTGCCCATCAAGCCAAGTAATTTTCAAAACAATTTTCTCCGTAAGTTTAGTTTTACAAAATGATAGGCTTATCAATTTATTTTACTTTCTTCTTAAAATTGGGATTTCATTACGTTGCTTTATGATATAAACTAGCCAGCTCTGTCGGCACGGTCGGTAAGGACCTCTGCCAGTAATCTCAAAGTTTAAAATATTAATTCAGCCGACTGCACCGACTTTACCCAAAGGATAGTGATGAAAGCAGTAATAAATCGTAAATATGTTGTTGACATAGCCAAATATTGACTAAAATATTTAATTAAGCTGCAATCATAAAAATGTTTTGGAACAAGTCTATTTGTGAAGCTGCTCCCGATTCGGCTCCACAGCTAACATTTGTGAAAGTATAGATCCAGTTCCAGCTCACAGCACAGCACTAATAATTGAGTGAGTGGGCCCAGTCCCGTAGCACTCCAACTTCGGGCCCCCCCCAAAGTAAGCGCAAGAGCCCCTGCGCACAGGTCATATCACTTTAGAGGTGTAAAATTGAAAAGCTGCATTAAGAAAATACACCACAATTTGTACATAAGTAAACAGGCTAATGTCAGAATAAAGCATGCCGATACCGAAGGTGCAAGTCATAAAAAATTCGGCACCGATGCCACAGTTCAGTAGGACATTTATGCAGACACTGCGAAACGAAAGCAATGACACTGAAAAACATGAAAAAGTTATAAAAACACAGTATCATTTAAATAGTCTGGAGCGAACCTTTTTGTTCGCAAATGCTGTTATGACATTGTCATAATCAAGAGATCGGGCGCAGTCATTTTCGATTGACAACATGGCTAATGAAGATAGTCTACTGTCTGTCATAGACGTTCTATTAAAAGTTTTGATCAGTTTCAATTTGCTGAAGCTTCTTTCAGCGCTGGCAACAGTCACGGGGCAAGTTAGTAAGATTCGAAGTGCGATGTACACATTCGGATACAATTCAAATAAATGAGTCTTTAGAAGATAGTTCAGAAAGTCTTGAGCCGTATTGAGATTGCGTTTTTTTTTGTAAAATTAAAACAAACCGCTGTAGCTCAGCGCTCATTTCATCAGAATCAATGTCACCGAACTTTTTTTGGAACTCTTTACAGCAAGTAAGAAGAGCATTTTCTTGTTGCACAAGCAAAAGTTTGTCTCGTGTGTACAAAAACGAAAAGGCGCAAGAAACCTCACGTAACAAATTAAAGCGCTCCTTTATTGACATAATAGCCTGGTCTACTAATGGATAGAAAAAGTTGCTTTTAAATTTCAGTTTAGGAGTAGCTCGTTGTTCCTCTTCACCTTGGTAATCAAACAATCTTCTTTTCTTTCCACTTCTTGACGGAGGAAAAGAAGGATCAATATCCAATTCCTGTGCTATTTCAACAGCAGATGTTGCGGCACTGTCATAACCCGTTGTGGGATAGTTTTGCAAAAACTTTTCAGTTGCCTGGATTTCCGTTTCCATTGTATGAAGGGAGACTCCATACGATTGAAGAATCTTGCTTGCTTTATTGACTTGGAATAGGATATCATACCAAATAAACACCGACAAAAGAAAACTCCATTTTGATAAATGAGCTATCAACGATTTTGTTTCTGAGGCAGCTCTTCCATCTTTTCTTTCTATGGAAATGGCTTCCAAGTCTTTCAGTGCCAGCAACACCTCTTTTAAATTGTATCGAAGAGGTTTGATGCATTTAATTCTGCTTTCCCAACGAGTATCAGATTGTGACTTTATGGACAGCTCCACATGTTTCTTCAAAATTTCCCAACGCTGAGCAGAGGAAGAAAACAGCACATACCACCTTGTAAGTACTCCAAAAAATGTCAATGCTTCCGTCGATCAATTAGCACTGTCAACAACAACTAAGTTAAGGGTATGGTTTGCACAGGGCACGTAAACAGCTTTGGGATTGATGTCTAGCATTCTTGCTTGGACCCCAGAATGTTTTCCTTTCATGTTAGCACCATTATCATATGACTGACCTCGACAATCAGACAATTCGAGTTGCAGTTCGGTCGCTTTTTCTAAGAAAGCGTCCAACAAGCCTTTCCCAGTACTGTCACTTATTCTCAAGTAGCCAAAAAATGTTTCTTTAACAATAGCAGCTTCTTCATTACATAGTACATAACGGAGAATGACAGACATTTGTTCATGATGTGACATATCTGGAGTGCAGTCCAAAATTATAGAAAAATATTTTGCCAATTTCAATTGCTGTAAATTTTCTTTTTCAACTTCTGTCGCTAGCAATTCAATTAGTTCATTTTGTATGGTAGGACTCAAATAGTGATCTTTAGTGTTTTTATTCTTGATTCTGTCTTGAAGCTCTTTTAGGATCGGATCTCTTCTTGCCAAAAGCTCAAATATACCCAGAAAATTTCCATTGTGAGGAGATCCTAAGACTTCTTCAGATCCTCTAAAAGCAAGATTCCTTTCCGATAGAAACAAGGCAATGTCGATAAGTCTCTCTAAAACATTTCTCCAAAAACGTCTTTCATTGAAAAAAATATTTATCTCGCGTTTGTCGATAGTGGATGAATTTCTTATCCCTTCAGCTAGCAACATCCATTGACTGCAGCATTCTTGGTGGGAAATGCCGTTTTCATGGTCTTTCAGTTTTTTCGAAAAACCCTCCCATGTATTTATACCACTACAAAAGGGGCTTAGTGTTTTTCCAAATAGCTTACAACAAAAGCAAAAAACTTGATCTGATTCCCCAGAATAAACTAGCCACGACCGTGAAACACTTTCACCATTAGGTAACACACGTTTACAATGGTTGGAGGAAAAACGTCGCCTTGGAGTTGTGTTATTATATGGAAAATTCATTATTAGTTGATGTGGTCCACGCTTTACTATATCACATCGTTGAGCATCAGAAATACTTTCAGGCCATTTACATGGGTCATCAGGGATAGGGGTAAATTGAGATTCAGTTATTTTTGATATTGAAGGTTGTGTATTGGCAGGTAAATCACAACTTACATTTTCTGGAAATTCACAATCACTTTGATGCTGATCGTCATAGTCTTCTTTTTCTTGTACACTATAGTTTTCTTCATCCCTCTCGGTACTAGTGCCAGGTCTACTCTGCTCAGTAATCTTGAAAAAATCTGTCATCTTGGGCAATTTCGCTACAGCATCTCGAGCAGTGGCTGCTTCTTTTGTCTTTTGAGCACCACTTTTTGAACGTTTCATTCTATACAATGTCAATAAAATACTTTATCTGCACTCTGCAGTGTATATATATTGTCCCGGTATTTATAGCCAAACAGAATTCCAGACCATTCTATGATTGTTGCGTAACAACGGCATTGTTAGGTCAATCGAATATTCAAGATTCTACCAGAAAATCAATCGAAATATTCTAGATTCTGCGAGATAAAATGACGTTGCATTCACTTATGATGTCACAAGCCAATTTCTTCCTACAGTTTAAATCGGTTGTAAACAAGTCTGCTGAACTGAAAATAGTCACGTAGCCAAAAAGCAATTTCAGACTAACTTGGGCCCCCAAAGTTGGCCTGGGCCCCCCCAATTGGGGGGTTTGGGGGGCGGCTGCTACGTCTCTGAGTGGGCCAACTAGAAATACGTTTCAACCAAAAAGCAATAGCAGCTTAGCAAAAACTTTTAGGGTGAGCGGTGTTATACAAAGATGACTCTGGCTCCATTTGAGTAGAAAATAGAGCGCCTGCTCGTACAAAAATTTCTGCTTCTTGGTTCCAACTCTATCTGAATAGAGCGCCAGCCCCTACAAGAATGCCCAGCTCATAGCCTGCGGCTTTGTGTGATTTATTAGATAAAGCGCCAGCATATACATAAACGTCTTGTTGCTTGGGTTTGGCTCCACATGATTATAAAATTAAGCAGCAGCTCCAACAAAACTCCACTGCTTCTTGCCTCCGGCTCCAAAGCGCTAATTACAGGAGGGCCTGTATGTTTTCAATGAAAACTAGCTACTGATGATTCCTGCACTAAAATAAAACAAGTTATTGGCTCCCAATTTAAAGCAGAGATTTTACCGATATCGTTTAGACTAATTAAACCTTGACCAATTTGAATATCCGTTCATTTAATCACTTGCTTGAAATTTCAAATTAAAGTTTGGGCGAAGGCGCCAACTTGATTAGAATGTGTTTACAAAAAATATAATGACTGTTATGTCTTATTTATTGCAGCTGTAAGCTTCACAGAGTTTGCATTGTAGGGGTAAATGATATTGGTTCAGATGGCTTTGCCTGCTTAACCCAGTGATTAGCGGTTACAACACTAAGGAAAAGTTGATTCCTAAAAAGTTTCTTGACGACACCTTTCCAAAAATTATTTGATTCATTACTGCTATACGGATTGCATCGAAACTTTGCTACAAAGGTATTCGGAGGTAGAGCCTAGCTACAGTTCAGTTATTATAAATTGTGTATACCTGCAATTGCATTGTCATGAAACACAGATTGAAACTGGTATGAAAATACCTTGCTGCAATAAATGATTATAGCTTAACAAGTGGCGTATCAGTTATGGGGTTAACTATGTATGTTTGCTGTCAGAATGATAGTGGATAATTTTGCTGCCTGTTGCTGCTTTTACTATACGAGTATAGTGCTAAGGACTGCGAAGTTATCTAAGATTATAACGTAACAGTGCTAAAGGAATTTAAAAGAATTCGAGGCAGAAGAAAGCATGCTTGAAAAGCACTTGAATAAAAGATTGCTTGTAGCATGTGAAGAGTGTGAATGCAAAAAATCTTGAAGCGGAAGCACTTTGTCAATACGTTTCGAAAATGCTTTCAACCAAGTTTTTTCATTCTGTATTGTTTGAAAAGATGAAGAAAACAAATTTTGGAATCAGCGTTCTATTATGACGTGGACAGTAGCGTACCGTGAGGCGGGCACTGTGCCATGCCCCCCCCTCCGACCATAAAAATCTAAAGCAAAACCAAGTAGTTTTAACAAAAGCAAAGCTGGTTTTTCATGAGTATTTGGGACTCGCCCTGGATTTCGATTTTTCTGTAAAAAAACACTCGTCGCTCAGACCACTTGCTGCTCAAGAATCTGTCGCGAGTGCTGCACGGGGCCGTAGCCAGGGAGGCTAAGCCCCCCAAACTGTTTTGTTGGTGGTTATATATTTATTTTGTTTTTATAAACTTAACACTATTTGCAGTTTGTTGAAGTAAAAAGACTTAAAATATCATTAAATAAAAAATTATTTTAGCCCCCTAAATCGATCAATATTTTGGTTTGTCTTCCTTCACAAATGACTTAGTTGCAAAGTTTTTACCTCGTCGAGTCGTCGCTCGTTCTCATTAGGCTTTTTAATTCTGCAAAGTTTTTGAAGCACGTGGCATGCCGACTTTGATGGTCTTCACAAAGAATTTTTTCTCAGCGTGACTTTCAACATTGCTTTGATGTGTTCGTTTCTCGTTATCAAACTGACCGGTATAAATGCTTTTGTAAGGTGATTCTACCAATGCAGAGCAGAGCCGTAGTCTTACTGGTTGTGTTGCAATTGCAGGTATGCAGTAAGTCGAATACTTGTAGTTTTATAAATAAATAAGCGATCAAGGATAGACATTTATTTGATGATTAATTAACAAAGTTATCATTTTCGTTTCATTGTCCGGTTTGTAATTGAAAATTTATATATTAATAACGTTTATATTTTTTATAAACATCTGTAAGTTCATTGAATTAAAACGGAATGAAAAAACTATAACTGACTTTTTTGGTCAACAATCTAAAAGAAAATCAACTACTCATCCTGAAACGGATGACACCCCAACAGAAATAAATGTAGCGGCAGAGAAACAGGCAACGACATCCACTGCTTTACAACCAACGCGTAATGACAGTGAGAGCTGAAGTTACGACGTTGGTACTATTGAGTGGTCCAAGTTGTCGGACATGGAAAAGGTGTGCTCCTTACAGAGCCATGGTGTCTGCCAAAAGGATTTAAATGGCCGTACACAAAGCGCAAAGACCGGGGCAAAATTCGTTGAAAATATCTTTGTCCCCAACATTTTGCAGAAAAATTCGATGTATTTTCCTACTCTTTGTCCAAGGGTGGAATTTATTGCCGTCCTTGCGCTATTTTTGCCCCAGATGAAGTCCGCGCGGTGAAGCTTGGCAAAATTGTAAAGAGCCCTTTGCAAAAGTATACGCATTTAGCTGCGAAGAACGGGTATTTGACCGAACATCTGTCAAAGCAATTTCACAAAGACAGTTTATCAAGGTCAAATACATTCGTAGTCCTAGTTAAAAGCAATGCAGGAGACGTTGAGCAGCGAGCGAACGTCGAAGCTGCAAAGCAACGCAAGAAAAACAGAATGGCTTGAAAAGGATTACTTTTTCAATCGAGTTTTTGGAGCGATTGGGCCTTCCTTTGCGCGGGCACCGTGATTCCGGTACTTTGCCTATGCCTCAACCGGGCTCGTCGGACATTGACTACACGCAGGGAAATTTTCGAGCAATGTTGCAATTCATGGCAGAGTGTAACGACCAAACTATTTACGAGCACATCAACAATGTTGGAAGAAATTCCACCTATATCTCGCCAAGAATTCAAAATGATCTCTTGGATGCCATGGGTGCGAGTTAAGAAAAAATTATTGTCGCAGAAGTGAAAAAAACACGTTTTTTATGCTATTGGCCGATGAAACAACGGATGCATCCACAAAAGAACAATCAACTATATGTCTAAGATACGTGAAAGATGGAAGCATATGCGAACGCTTTTTTGGTTTTCGAGAAGCTTCCGATTTGACCGGTGCCCGGCTTGCAAGTAAACGTCTAGCTATGCTGACGACTGCCGGTATTCCTGTGAGTTACATGGTCGGTCAGGACTATGACGGAGCTGCCGCCATGGCTGGTTGCAAAATGGGGTGCAAAAGCATATTCGTGATAAGTATCCCACAGCAATGCACGAGCACCGCATTTCACATTGTTTAAATCTATGCTTAATAAAAGCAGTTCAAGTAACCGGGATCAAAAAGAAGTCACACTAATGAACGAAATTGCCATTTTTTATCACGATTCAAGCAAGAGAGCAAGAAATCTCCAAGAAGGAGTGCAACAGAAATGCAAGGAGTTCTCAGAATCAATCTGAAACAGCACTGCGCTACACAATGGGTTGAAAAGCAGGAAGCAGTGCGCGTCTTCAAACAACTTCTTCCAGCTGTATGTGCTTCATTGGATGACATTGTGTTGTGGTCTGGTGATGTCAATGGAAAAGCGTTGCTATTTTCTGCTTCTCTTAACGATGCGTTTTTTGTGGCTCTTGAAGTTCTCGTGTCGGTTTTGGAAGTCACGAAACCCCTATCTTTGCGATTACAAGGAGCAACTCAGGACATTCACAACGCGTGTGAGAGCGTTCGTGACTGCATTACTACACTGCAGGGAATGCGTACTGATAAATATTTCAAGAAACTCTTTAAAAATGCTGAGCAACAGCATGGTGCAACCGTCGAGATGCCAAGAATCAACGCTCGCCAACAAAACCGTGAAAACCATCCAGCTAATAGCGCTGAAGAGTATTACCGACGGTCGATGTACTTTCCATACTTGGACGTTAGTTTAGAGCAACTCCGCGAAAGTTTCACTGCGCACACAGCGACTGTTTATGGTCTAAGCAGTTTGCTACCTGCTTGCGTCATCGACGTTGATATAAGCAACTTGAGAGCCGCAGCTGAGGCGTACGAATGCTTTCTCCCGGAAGACGCGGAGTGCTTCAAAGCCGAGCTGATGCGATGGAAAACTTACTGGGCTCGACAGCCATCAGATTGCGTCCAGGGAATGCCCTTAACGCTCTAAAAGCTGCGAGACAACTTGGGACATATGTGATGACTTAAACATTGCTGCAAATTTTCGCAACTTTGCCAGTTACAACGGCAACGGGCGAACGGTCATTTAGCGCCCTAAAGCTAATCAAAACGTATTTACATACGAGCGTGCAAGAAAATCGGCTCAATGCATTAGCTCTTTTGTATATAAACAACGGCATTAAACTTGATTATAGTCAAGTGATTGATCAATTTTCGAAACGGAACCGTCGCCTCAATTTAAAATAAACTGACTTTGTTTTATGCTTAATTTTCATTTTACGATTTCATTCTTTTAATAAATCTAATAAATTTTGACGTCACACAATTGTGACGAAACTTTGCCCCTCCCCCTCTCAAACTTTCTGCGTAGGCCACTAGACGTGGAAAAGAAATTTCTTGAAGTTGCCACGTTGGGTGCTGGCTTACGTTAAAGCTAAAATTGCTTTGTTTCATAAAAAAATGCAATATAAGGTAAATTGGGTCGCCTGCTCATGACGCTAGATAAAATTTTTAAAGACATTGCGCTCTGCGTGTCAGAAATAATGAAATCATTTACAGCAGCATATTTGAGCAGTTCGGCATCCATAAAATTGCTCTTTGAAGGAATGCAAGCTTCCACTAGTCTTTTTACTTCTTAATTGTTGCAACCAAATCTGCAGCACAGCTCTCCTAAAATTTGACCGCCGCTTTGCCGAAGCAAAGCAAGCATGTCTTTTGCAGTAGCAATTTTGTAATGTCCAACAGACGAGGTCAGGATGGCGGATTTTAATGAGCCAGGAATGCGATGCTGTTTGCTTGAACTGCAAGTGTCGAAACTGTTGATGTCATATTTCTCTTCCTTTTTGAGACCTTACTTTATTGTTTGATTATAATCAAAGTTATTAACAATATCTTTCAGTTTATCTATAAAGATTACATAAAACGACACCGCTAATGTTTTGCTTTGTAGGCATCTTGTTGTAAATTCGCTATATTCGTAGAAGCGAGCAAAAAAACAAGAAGTATAACAAAGTTTGTTCTAGCAGTTGCTAGACTTAGTGCACCTGCGACAACCGCCACTCATTCACGAGTGATACGGCATCGCAGAGTACTAACAGACCTTCTACCAAGTGGATCTAGTATAGATCCCGCAAGTGTGGTGGTCTAAGCTATGCTTTATCAAAAGCCTCTAGCTTCTTGTCGGTCACCAACTGCACTGAAGAGAGCTGATAGGTCGAAACAGTGTCACTGTCGATAACAAACTTCTTCCTTTGAATTACTGTTGAGAGCGATGTAGCCGAAAGCCTAGCTTTAGCGTTTGAAGCAGTCTCAAAAAGTGCCAGTACAGTTTCACCTCGTTAACTCGGACAGCTGGGGAAAGGATGTCCGTGTTAGCCGATTGTTCACCTTAACCGACGGCCTATAGGCCATAGCTTATAAACATGCCTAGGATAACGACGCTAAGTTAAAAATGCCGTTATTATATTGGCTATTTTGTTTTACTACATTTACCTTCATAACATGTAAAAAAGCGGATTTATTTATTTTTGTTTATTTAAGTAAATCTTCTGACGAAGGCTACGTTGGGCTAGCCTAGCCTAGCCTAGCAAACAAACCTGTACCAATATCGACTGTTATTATCGGATATTACTGAGGTTATTTTCTTTTACTTTACCTTCATAACATTAAAATAATTAATGTACAGTACACCTGTACACTGTAAATGAGATTTGTTTGTTTTGGTTTTATTTTTATGAAAAACATGCTGCATCTTTATGGTCCGAGTTAACCGATATCCGGCTTAACAGGGTCCTTGTTAACGAGGTGAAACTGTATATCTTTTGAGAAACTTTTGCATTTGATAAGAACGTGATGACCACTTTTTATCGCATGCTTTAGTGAGTTCAATGGTGGTGAATCGGCTGGATGATGGCGTTGTACGTCAATATAAGCAGCATGATGTTTGGTTACGGCAAAAAAGCCGTGTATCAAATCTAAATGGCTAAAAAAATTGTTTTACATTTTGATCAGTTTTTGCTGCTGTCACCAGAACAAGAATCAAACGATGTACAGCGCAATGAAAATAGTTTGCAAAATTATATTTTGATTTTTTAGAAGCACCTGAACACCAACATCTTTGCCAGCCATCGCACTAGCTCTATCGAATCACCAGCTATCCTCCAAAACCTAGGCCGGCACAATTTTCTAGTGCCAAGTCAAATAGTTGTAACATATTTGGCGAATGTTTGGTGATTCTAATAGCTTCCATATCCGTTAACTCAACAAACCCGACAGCTTGCACTTGAATAGTTTCCTCAAACGGATAGCGCAAACAGGGGCCAGCAATCTTTTTTAACCCTTACCTTCTCGTGCCAATTTCATAACGTAACTACTCATGCGCGGTGTATTTTGTACACCAATAATAAATGAATATTCTTTTACACTTGGTTGGGTAGAGATGTTAAGTTTTTCAATTATTATCAAACATAGATGTTATAAAACGCAACTTAATGACTCAGAACTAAATAGAGCATAAAGGAAAGCACAAAGAATTGAATATGAAAGTAAATGGTCAAATTCTACTTTACTTCCTTTCATTATTTGCGATGCTGTTTTTGTCTATAACACAACTTGCACTGCTAATGCATTGAACATTGGTTGTCGAATGTTCTTTGTACACAAAGTCATTGCAGGATGAGCATTTCTTTCTGGTCACTCTGTTCTTTGTTCTATTGTAAAGCTGACAACATTTACAAACTTTTGGAAAAAGCTCATCTATCACGACTGCTTGCTGTGGTTTCTACAGTATTTGGCCAAAAAGCCTTGAATATCAGCGGGAAGGCTTTTTGATGATTGATCGAGCTTCCATAAAACATTGGTCATCATTATCATGGTCTTCAAAGCTTTCATAGTTCACATCCAAATTAGAACGCTCATCTTCTTCATTAATTTCGATTTTTAAATCAGTGTCATAATTATTTTTGTGGATAATATTTTTTCCACCATCATCTTCCTTGCCTTCTATTTCTTCTTCATCAGAAAAATTATCTTCCAGCAATAAAGCCCTAATTTTATCAATTGCTAAGTATCTATTCACTTTATACAATTAACTGCACAAAAACGTAAAAAATAAACAAAAAATATTCCACTTATTTTTTACATAGTTACTCGCGCGGTGTATTTTATGCACCAAACAAAAACGTGAAATTGATTGTTTTTTTAACTTTTTCAAGTCTGGTGGTACACATTTTAAACTGCAGAAAAGATCATGTTTGATGCTCAGCGGTATAGAAAATAGACCACTTTTTCAAATTGAGTTCCTGTGCCGCTCAGCAGCTCAAAATTTGTACCAACTGTATGAATAATCTAGGATATTCATTAACTCTTCCGCTCCCGCGTGCATTGCGAAAAAAAGTCCGCAAGGTGGCAGTGCGAAAAACTGTCATAATTTTCATAATCAAAGATAATTAATTATCATAAAATACCCTAAGTTTGTTTGTAAATCATTACTCAACTGTTTACTTCTACATCAAGTGCAATATATCGTTGAAATCTCTATTTCTTGAGGATTTCAAATATAATAAAAACAAAAAATTGTTTTTTGTTTGAACATGCAAATTTTATGTAAATTAGTCCCTCCAATAGGTGCTGAGTTGTCTTTGAGGTTAAAGTACCCTTACCTCAAAGATCACTACAGATTTTATTTTTCTACCATTTTTTTTAGAAATGGTCGCTAGATGATGCTTAGGAAATAAGCTTTCAAGTTATATCAGTCAAAACTTACCAAAAAGCTTAGGTTTTCTACAATTTGCAACTTTCTGGGGCCCATGACCTTTTTGTTAACCGGTACTGACCGGTACCTTTTTTGAGCATGCAGAACTTTTGTTTGCCTGAAAACCATGAGCCTGAAAGAGTTAATGGTTTATACTACCAAGTTTTTGGTGTTGATACCAATGAGTTTATATATTTCTCACGACTTTTCAAATATTGTCATTAATAATGAGCGAAAAACCATTTCCAATCTTTACGCAACACCGACATAACATTGTATGAGTCATAACGCGAATAATTTCCTCAAGTCTTAAAAATATTTTACTGTTCATGACTAACACTAAGGCACCTGCAGGTAATATGGCCATGCTGGCAATATGGCCCACTGCTCCGATCTCCGTATCTAAGAGAAGAAATATTTTTCCATTTTTATGAACTTGGAGTGGATCCATACTTGTATTGATTCGCACAGTTAAGGTTAGATCTGTGCAGTAATGAGTTCGCTACAGCGAAACAAAAGTTTGAAATCTTGAAATTGATCGTTTTTATAAAATCTAGGATTTTTCACTCTTCCAAAAATGGGGTGTATGGTTGGGGAAACTTTAATTTCTTTTTAGCAGGGAAGGAAGGGAAGGGATAAGTAGTTTTGTGTGCTTAAAAAGATTTAAGCATTAGTTTAATTAATATGAAATTGTTCGAGAGCCGTTGCTGGTAATAAGGCCCCCCTCCATTTGATTGAATGTGCACCTGTGATTGTGTTAGTGTGCATACAGTACTGTAAGTGTGAACACACCTGTCTTTGCATGTACGCTATAGTGATTTTGAGTACACCATTTGATTGTGAGAATTTAGGGAGTACACCTTTCTTTTAACGAAAATGTGATTGCTTAATTTTAAATTTAGTTGCGTACAGCATAGTAATGATCTAAATTTAGGGTACGTTTGCCCGCATGTTTTTCGATCCCTACGATTTAACCAGTAGCTACAAAAGATATTCAGGACCTCTTGTTAATGTTCCTGAGCATCTTCATGCCTCATTTAATGCAAAAACATCACAAGATATCCATTAGTTTGTCTACAAAATTTCTTAAATAGCTTGACAATCTTGGGCCTTATTACCTGCGTGTGCATCTAATATGGCCCAAAAAAACTTTTTTTTAAAATAGCCTCATGGAAACCCTGAACTTCATCCGACCTTCAACGTTTGATATATGATGTGTAACAACTTACTCTACTTCCATTCATAGTTTGACCAGAAACTTTCAAGCAGTTTTTAAGAAATTTGAGAAAGTTTGTTAGGGTGGCCATATTACCTGCAGGTACCTTACTTGACTTGAATGCGACTACATATTGACTTTCTTGGATTTAAAAGAAACAAAGCACAAGTCACTGTCAACAACAATTTTCAATGAGCGTACTTCGAAATAAAACAACACACGATTACGCAAATGTGTAGTAAAAATGCGTTTTTTTGTAATATGTACGCCTATAGTTTGGAAAAAATTTTAGGCTATGAGTCATTATTAAAGTCAATACAAACTTGCATCGTCTAAACATTTTAAAGGTGGATCTACAAAGTATAAATTATTGTACGGTTTTGTCCACTTTTGGTCGTTTTGTTTCCTTACACATTTTTGTATGAAAATTATTATCCGCTTGGTTATTTATATTGGTCTTTACAGCATACGTTTTTATTCGAATATCAGGTTTAAACTGCTAAGTGCGTACCAAAAGTATGTAACGTGCGTTGGTGCACATATAAACGTGCCAAATCATTCTCATACGTGCTTAGCATACAAAACCGGATTTTTGAACGAAACGCATACGCAAAAAGCTACGTTAGGCCTATTGCTGCACCTCACACAAACTACGACCTAACATCACTTTAAAAACGTAGCTTAGTGCAGTAAAGCACTGATCCTTAGTCGAGATATTGTGAGTTTAATGCCAACACTGGTTTTGCATTGTTGCCCGTTAAAAAAGACACATTACAGCGGTTTCTCTTGCTAGGTTGCAGACTTTTGATTAAGTCATGACAGAATTGCCACTGTGTCAAGGGTTGTGGCAACTCCAAAATGGATGTAAATGCAAGTTACAATAAAAAAATTTGCTCAAAAAAGATCACCAGTATCATACGGTACCATACAGCAATCTATTACATCATGTCAATAACCCACAACTGGTTTCGACCTTATTAGGTCTCATCAGGCTGGTTTAAAATACACCCAATAATAAACCTGCTGAAAAACAATTTGCCATTGGGTGCAAAAAAAATGCAATACAAAACAATATGATACAGCAATACCTATATCATGGCGGCCACATTCAAGGACACACACACATGACATGGACAACAAGGGACTGGACATTTTTGATCAAATTTTTCTATTGTACTTTGATGCTGGAGACAGATCCCTTTCAATAGGAGATCGCCTTGAAAAATGCTAACTAGCAACTAGCAACTCCTGTATAAATGCAAGTTGCTCTATAATTGATAGTAAATGTTTTACCTTAATTTAGTATTAAAAATAAAATAAATAAATGAATAATAATATCTATTTTATTATATTTTTATAATATTAATTTATAATATAATAGAGGAACTGCCGCTACGGATAAGCGGCGCTAACTTCTTTTAGAAATAAGGACAGATTTTTGCTCTACGTCGTAAAGAAACTTCCAAAAACAAATTGTAAATAGCGCTTACCTGCACAAAGATATATTTAATATCGCTTTTTCGTGTTGAGTCTAGTATCGGATTAAAGAATAAAAGACGATGCAGAAATGATATGATGCTAATTTTAAATTCGCTTTTATCTTCAAATTTGGTAAATTCTTCCATTTTTTCTAAATAAAAAAGTACTATAGTTGAATCGTACAAGCTACCGTTTTATTTAGGCCTATTGACAAATTTCCAAAAGTTGGTAGTCTACAAATAATGTTTTTATTTTGCGTCACATAATGGTATTTGAAGCGATGGCTCGCTGTTGTGCACTTCCAAAAAGTACTTCACGCTGCTTTCCATAGCTTGATTGCCTGCTTGTGATAGAAATCCACTTTACTAGCATTACCACTAGTTACCAGCTACTACAGAGCGGGTCTGAACACAAGAAGATTTTTACAATCGACAAAAGCTTTTTTTGTGAACAAAAAAAAAAAATAAATAAATACTATGCGACCAGAAATAACAAAAACATTTGTTTTGAAAGAGAATTTTACCAAGACAAAATAATTTGTCAAAATTAACTCTGAATTTGGAAAAAATGATTTTTATTCACTGTTAGCTATTGACCTTAGGAATGAGGGGGGCTATAAATCCCTGGAATACTCTTCCAAAAAACACCCTGTTATCAGTGGCGTGGCAGAAGATACACTGTTTATCTCGTTTTTTGTATTTTTCTGGTTATTACTGCTCAAGAGCCCAACCAACGGAAAAAAGGGAACTAAAGCTCTTTTCCTTTTAGTCCCAAAACCTACGCCTTGAAGATCGGATAAAAACTTTATTTTTTGGATAAACCGAAAAAGAGATGCCTCTAAATCAAATAAAGAGCAGCTTTTGGAGAGTCAAAACATTTTCTGTAGTGCGCACGCTACCGCTTTAATGCAGTTTAGCGTTTCAAGCCCAAATTATCTCTTGTGCTGTGCAATAGCTGCGTTTTTCCACTATTCCATTTCCCGAAAATTCCAACTACAAATGGTGGTTGGTGATGAATGATTGTGTCTCCCAGGATGCTTGAAATTTCTTCCAGTTCAAGACCTGCTGATCACAATAAAGATCTAAGTTAAGTACACGAAACTTTGTTAATGGAATTAGTTAGGTGGTAATTACATAAATAGAAACTTGCAGCAATGATATCAACGTAGCACAAGATTTAAATAGAGAGCCAAAAATCTACGTTGTCATGATTCTTTCATAATTGTTTAAAAATTTTTTGATTGATACGTGTGACAAATATATTTGTCTATTATAAATGTTATTTCTGTAGCCTACCGGTATTGCTCGAGACAGGCATTGGATTGGTTCATTGGTTCATGTTAAATTTTAAAGACAAACAAACAAAGAGCTTTCATTTGTAAGGTGGCGCCGGTAGTGACAAGCATTACTTATAGTCAAATGACATCTGCAGAAGATATGTGCCTTGCACAATCTTCTTACACATATCTCTCTTTTAACATAATTTTTTGATTTATTAATGTCTGAACCCTGCCGTAAATCAATCATCTGCTCACCACATAAAGTCTAAAGCTGGTCTTTTTCTCGGTGAAAGGAATAGGCTGTGGCCAATGCACTCAAACGGGTTACAAAGATTTTGTGTAAATGAGATAGTCTTGTCAAAAAGATTTTTTTTAATTTTCTGATAACTAAGTGATATCGATGAGGGAAATTTCAAGCTTCTTGGCCCTTCCTGGCTACACATCCTGAATGAATCGGCAAGAATGATTTATTTAAAAGATTTTACTTACATATTAAAAGTATCGTGAGTCGGGATCCCGTCAATTAACCGTGAATAAATAAACCGGCGACAATTGGTTTTGATCAACTGACCGGCAACACATTGGCCGGCGACACAAACCAATCGGCAACAAATCAACCGCTATACATTTAAATCGTTTTAGCATAATAAACGTAATTCGAATGTCAGCTTTGACAACTCCGCATTGTATCTTTAGGCATTTACAAGCATTTGTTTACAAGCATTTACAGGCATTTCCATTTACGTGACTTTAAAGGTAGATGCTGACACTGTTAGAAAAAAACTGATTTTAAGGTCTGAAAATGGCAGATGTTATCTTTTAGAAAAAAAGTCTGAAAATGGCAGATGTTATCTCTGAGAGAGGGAAGAAAAAATTAGTTTACAACCATTACATTTTCTGGAGAGATGGACAAAGTTCAGACGGGAAAATTACATGCTGGAGATACATTTTGGAGATATAATCGTTAAAGATTTTGCAAACCGTGACATATTAGATTTTCTCAGATGCATCGCCCACAATCTACAATTTGTGCAATAAACTTCCTTATTTGTCAAATAACAGTTAATGTAAATTTTAGTGCCCTTAATTATGTAATGCTATATGTGCTTTTTTTAAGTCTTTTTGTTTATTTGAATAAACGGTTAATTTACCTCCCGGTCAATTTTGATTCGGGTTAGTTGGTTTAAGGTAAATTTACGTCACGGTCAGTTGGTCCCGGTTAACTTGTTCGCGGTCAATTGCGCCCGGTTAATTGTCGTGGAATCTTGTGAGTCAATGCCAGTGATTATGTTTCTATTAGGAATGTAAAAATTTCAAACCAAAATGTTTGCAAATAGGCCAGCAGTAAACACTTTTTGCTGCACAGTCTACTAAGCATTGGATAAAAAACTTTTGACTCTCCTGATGCGTTTTAAGCTTTATTCCAATTTGAACTCTAAAATTTAAAAACGGTCATTTCAGAAACTGAAATTACTGTAAGCCTTAAATTTTCCCCTTAACACATGACCAACTGAGAAAGCCTACCTTTCAAGGAGAGGCAAAAGATATTAAGGGAAGTTAGGTATAAAATTATTAAACAATTCATTTAGAGCAAGGGTGTACAAAAAGTGGCCGCGGCGCAAGAACTTTTTGCGGCTCTCGGCTAGCGTCGCGGCAATATTCCACAACAAAATTTGAATTCGGATTGTTGATACTGCTTTTTGAAACATGGTAATCCAAAATGAGGCAGGTTGAACGCACAAGAAATAGCTGTTTTGTGGCTCGACAAGACTTTATATTGGTGAAATATGGCCCAAACCGTAAAAGCTTTGGGCACCCCTGATTTAGTATGGTCGACTTGAAAAATTTAGGTCTTGTTTAAACAAATTGGAAGCAGTCTTGATGTAAGAAGCAAAGCATAATGTCCCTCTCGCATTGCCGAAAACCGTGCCATAAATTTTGCTAACTTTAAAGTAAAATGCAACAATAGTGTTCTCATTCTTCTTTGTCTTTCGCCTTATTCCCGATTAGGAGTCGCCACAGCAAATATCTGCATTTTTATAACGTGGCATTTGTTTTACGGTCGGATGCCCTTCCTGCCACCAACTCTCTCTTCGAAGGAAAAACTGAGCCATCTGTCTTGCACATAAAGGTGGGGGCGTCTCGTTTAGTTCCTTGCCCAAGGACACAACAAGCGAACTTGCCGGCTTGTTCTCATTAAACAGTATAAATGTTATTGTTCTCAATAAACATTATAAATGTTAAAGTTGTCCAATTTTTGTTTTTTTGTGTTTGTTTTGTTGTTTGAAAGTGTGCTTAAAATAAATAAAATTCATAGCTGGGTATGACTTGGCACTACGACCAGCGGCAGAGATTTCACTTGAGACGGAATAGAGCTATTAACTGTGGTTGCGCTCGGGTTGCCCTTGGGCAAGATGTGAAGCCTGTTAGCTTCCCACTTCAGGGTCACAATTTTACAGGATTTAGTGTAATAGATCAACGGTTTTTAAACGGTTGCACTCGCACAAATTGTGGTTTACTATTCATTTTCAGATGGTACACCTACAGTTTTCAGGTAACATAAAAAATGTGGAATCAAATAAATTCATGTCCTATATTGTAGTAACTACTATTTCAAACAGTTTTGTTTTAAAGTAAATGATACCAATTGCTACGCAGGCTTGCAACTAAAACTTTAGTAAACAGGGGGACGGGGGCTAGCCCAGAAACTTTTTTCATCTCTAGAAAATTTACACACAGTTCTCAGCAGTATTCTTAATTACGCAAATGACAGTGAGTCCTAAATAAATAAACGTTTTCTCTAAAAGGTGTTTTCGTTTAAACATCGTAAAGTGTTTTAACTAAACCCAAAAACATAGTTTTAAAACTCGACAAAAAGTTCCCCTTTTGATATATACCTGTTTTTGCTTTAGATCTAACTTGAATCACTTTCTACCATAAATTAGAAGAGCTGGGCATGAGAAAATACGAACAGACTTTTGTTGAGTATGCAAAATAGAAAATTGTGTAAAGCGATCAGTGCAGCCTTTGTAAATTTAAAGCTGTTATATAAAGAAGCTTGTTTCTCCTATTTATGTATGATCAGGAAAGGTGAAAGACTTACAGATGCATTTTTATTTTTTCATCACTTACACTGTAAGTGATGAAAAAATGAAAATGCATCCTAATATTAAAAAATAAATTAGTCGAATCTGGAGTGAGTGGTTTAAATTTAAACTTAATTTTAACCTGCGCTTTAACATAAACCGTTATTATTGAAAGCTGAAACTAGAATTTTCCGGCTTTTTAAAAAAACTTTAATGACAAGCTGAAGCTCACTTTTTCCTGCTTTTTAAAAATATATATGAAAACCTGAAATCCGCTTTTTCCTGCTTTTATAAAATTATTTACAAAACGCCTGAGTGTACTTTTCCCTGCTCTATTTCAACTGAAAAATCTTAAACAAAAACTGAAATTAGCTTTTTTTGCTATTTCTTTAAAATTAACGACTGCAGTAAAAGCTAAAACTTGTTTTTCTTTCTCTTTCACTTTAAAAATAATCACAATTTCATCAACAATAACAGCGTTTTATTTTTCTGTTTTTATATGCTCCAGATCTGATAATAAGTCGGCTTCCAACTACAGCAGGTAGCTTTTGGAGCAATATGTTATTACGTATTTCTAAAAACAAATGTTTTCTAAGCTTTCTGCGTAGAGCTGCTGGACGCAGGGCCATTAGAATATTGCAGAATAGAGGATTTTCAGCCCCCCTTGCTTGCGCCTTTGTTGTTGCGCTGCGAAATCAAAAAAACCTCCAGGGGGGGGCGCAGACTGAAAAAGATTGAGAACTACAGTAACATATTATAGGTTGAATACTTTTTTTTTCTATGTTTTTATGTTTTGCGAGTTGCGTTGTTCATTTTTAGGTGTACAAGCCATATTACAACGAATTGGCTATCGCTTTGCAGTAATTGTCTTTTTTCATGCAATTTTTAACTTTCTTTTTTTTCTTCAACGTTATTTTAAATTGAAAAAACAAACTTCTAACTTTCTTTCACTTTACCTTGAACCGCTGTTTTTGTATTTAAAGATCTCAGTTCTATTGGTAAAGCCTTGTAAGCTAAATGAAATATCATAAATATATCTTGTTAAATTCTTTTCTACCACCAGCTGAAAAAAAAACTTCTGGCCTTCAATTGCTTTATTTGCTCTTTTACATTAGCCAATTGAATTGGTCAAGTTTGGGATTAATCTAATTGAATTAGCGAAGGTTGCTGGCAATCGGAGGTTTATAGGAATCTCCACAGGCTGCTTTCCCCGCAACCTTCTTAACAGGAAATTCGGGTTATGAAAATGAATATAGCAATGTGTACCAATTATTGCAAATGAAATGGAGATAAAAAAAGATCTTAAAATAGAATGGGGTAGGCAGTAGGCATGCACCTTAAAAGTTTTGAAATTACTGCCATAAGAAATTGGTCGCTCAAATAAAGATCATCATAAGCAAACATAAATGTATCGCTGCACTCACTAGCGTACTGAGGGGGACGCCACTGTGCCATGCTCCCTCTCAGATCCTAAAAATGAAAAGATGTGAAGCAAAACCAAGCAATTTTAGCAAAAGCAAAGCTGGTTTTTTGCAAGTATTTGGGTTTAGCACTGGATTTTGATTTTTCGTGCTTTCGGCACTCCCCATAAATTTGATTTGTGACGTCACACCATTGTAACAAAACTTTGGCCCTCCCCTCGGAAACTTTCTGCGTACGCCACTTGCTACACTTTCCCATTAAAATTTATCGGTGAACTGTAATCTTTGTTATAATTTAAAAATATTTGTAAGCATTTCCGTTTATTTCAATCAAATCGGCCCAGAAGAGTGTGCTGCTAGCCGCACAAGAAGACATTTGATATATGTTTTGCCTATTTTACGTTGTTGAAGATGTATAATAACTTCATCAACAAGACTACTGGGTGTCAATGCCTCAAAAACAAGATTTCAATTTTCAAAACCAACTTGATGTATTTCACTGTTAGAAATACATCAAGTGTAACGTACTTTTGCCGAAGCCACTCAAACGAATCAATAATTGAGCGCAAGGTCTAGGTCATGGTAGCTAAAACAAAGTTTTAGCCAACTGATCATATTGCCCGCATAAGTGTAGCTGCGACTTTAAGGGAAGCAAGCAGCAACCAAAGTTAATTTTTATACTACTGCTCACTGAAGGTTTTTTCTTGCCACGTGCTATACAAATATAAGAACACAAAATGCAGCAAAATTACCTTTATGTTGAAAGCCAGTTGCCGTCTTATCTTCCACCATTTTTGATCTTGAGATTATTTTATTTTGCGGAATTAAAATTGTTTATCTGAAATTTTCCCGCAAAGCCTCACTCTTTGCTTTTTTCAGCTACAAAGTGAGTGACTCGAGCAACTTGTACTTGATATTTCAATTCAATGGTAGAACCTGTAAAATATAATTTACCACACTATTGTGATGTCTTGCTACCGCTAATCAATGCTCTTGCACTTGTGCTGACTATGATTAACAAGTAAGCTTTGTATGGTAACTGCTCATGCGTTTAAGAGGTTTAATTGCAAAGCTAAAAATTATTAAATTGTATGAGGTGCAATTGCTCGCAGGCGCGTAAACTTAACAATGTCTTTTTGCAGAACAGGAGGAAAGAAGAGATTTAAATTTTCGTTTTTAGGATCACAGTGTCGTCATCATTAATCATTAGCCTGTTGCAAGTCGTAAAGGCACAATCCACTGGTTAAGCTGCCATTCAGCAGTAGGTAGTTGCTGTTAAAAAGAGGTATTAGCCTAGGATAAAATCATTTACTTTTTGTTTTGAACAAATCCTCTAACAATATCCTGCAACTAAAAATGTTCAAGCCACGAAATACAATATACGCGTGCAATAGCGATAAGACGGGAACCCACGGACCTAAACCCACAATCTTTAAAAGTTTTTTTTGGTTTTTCTGAAATTGTGCTCTCAAATTCATAATAAAGCCAGACTAAATTCCATATTGGCAGTTTATTTTGATAATTTGAAAATAAAAAAGTTTTAAACTCATTTACACTCTAAAACCCTATGTTTTGATAAAATCTCATCATTACTCATCTATGAAAAAGAATATCATGCCATCTCACGGATGAACATGATGATTTATTAAATCTCATCAAAATTTTATGACGGACCCAAAACAATATGCCTCAGCGGCTCTGCCTCATTGTTAACTTTTAGTTATTGTCATCTCATTAAACTCGACAGAAAATCGCACTCCTAATAGTACTAACAAGCCTAGGTAATGATTGCTTAAGCAGTGCAATTACACACAGATTTAACAATTAAGGAGTTGACAGTTCCACTTTGGCATTTTGCTCTGCGTTGTTATATCCCAGGGAAAGATGTGCTTATATTATGTAATATGCATTACTTGGTTACTGTGAGAAAGTACGTAGGCTACTATGTACTGGACAGTCAGCTAAGCTATTTTGTAGTGAGTTAAATATAAGTTGCCTTGTTTTATTGTAACCACGAAAGTTTGTAAGAGATTACAATGAAATAAGCGTATATATCACCGGTCGCCTCAAAGATTCATTCTAAACAACTATTGACTGCTCTATCTATTGCCTAATTCTAACTGAAACACGCCTAAACTTAACTACTAACAAACATGCTTAGTTTTTGACGTGTTTTTTGTACGTTTCGAAATGATGCACACCAGAACAAAAATTTTGCAAGCCCACGTAACGAATTCGTGAAAGGCACTTCATTAAGTATAATTTGATTCGTGATGCCATCACATCTAAATACGCATTTGGTAGCCTATATAGCTTGATAGAAGCTAATTTAAAAAGAAGCTATACATTCGCTATTAACGTGAGAAGGCGAATACAATTTTGAGTTTAAGAAATGCAATCTGCATCTCTGCTAACATTTATCTATTTCCTTTTTTCAGTACCCGTCAAATTTCTTTTGCATAAGTATACCAACTAGCGTGGCCGCTCTTAAAACAACTTTCCCGAAATCTCAGAGAATTTAATTTTATCTTGAGATTTGGAAAAATTATCTTTTAATTGTTTTAAATTTGGGAAATATGACACATCTATATCGGCTCTAAGCTGGAAGTGTTGGTGATCATACGTTCAGAACTAGAACAGAAGAATACCTACTTAAAGCTCTTGCAGTCCCGTAGCACTCCAACTTCGGCCCCCCCTCCAAAGTAAGCGCAAGAGCCCCTGCGCACAGGTCATATCACTTTAGAGGTGTAAAATTGAAAAGCTGCATTAAGAAAATACACCACAATTTGTACATAAGTAAAAAGGCTAATGTCAGAATAAAGCATGCCGATACCGAAGGTGCAAGTCATAAAAAATTCGGCACCGATGCCACAGTTCAGTAGGACATTTATGCAGACACTGCGAAACGAAAGCAATGACACTGAAAAACATGAAAAAGTTATAAAAACACAGTATCATTTAAATAGTCTGGAGCGAACCTTTTTGTTCGCAAATGCTGTTATGACATTGTCATAATCAAGAGATCGGGCGCAGTCATTTTCGATTGACAACATGGCTAATGAAGATAGTCTACTGTCTGTCATAGACGTTCTATTAAAAGTTTTGATCAGTTTCAATTTGCTGAAGCTTCTTTCAGTGCTGGCAACAGTCACGGGGCAAGTTAGTAAGATTCGAAGTGCCATGTACACATTCGGATACAATTCAAATAAATGAGTCTTTAGAAGATAGTTCAGAAAGTCTTGAGCCGTATTGAGATTGCGTTTTTTTTGTAAAATTAAAACAAACCGCTGTAGCTCAGCGCTCATTTCATCAGAATCAATGTCACCGAACTTTTTTTGGAACTCTTTACAGCAAGTAAGAAGAGCATTTTCTTGTTGCACAAGCAAAAGTTTGTCTCGTGTGTACAAAAACGAAAAGGCGCAAGAAACCTCACGTAACAAATTAAAGCGCTCCTTTATTGACATAATAGCCTGGTCTACTAATGGATAGAAAAAGTTGCTTTTAAATTTCAGTTCAGGAGTAGCTCGTTGTTCCTCTTCACCTTGGTAATCAAACAATCTTCTTTTCTTTCCACTTCTTGACGGAGGAAAAGAAGGATCAACATCCAATTCCTGTGCTATTTCAACAGCAGATGTTGCGGCACTGTCATAACCCGTTGTGGGATAGTTTTGCAAAAACTTTTCAGTTGCCTGGATTTCCGTTTCCATTGTATGAAGGGAGACTCCATACGATTGAAGAATCTTGCTTGCTTTATTGACTTGGAATAGGATATCATACCAAATAAACACCGACAAAAGAAAACTCCATTTTGATAAATGAGCTATCAACGATTTTGTTTCTGAGGCAGCTCTTCCATCTTTTCTTTCTATGGAAATGGCTTCCAAGTCTTTCAGTGCCAGCAACACCTCTTTTAAATTGTATCGAAGAGGTTTGATGCATTTAATTCTGCTTTCCCAACGAGTATCAGATTGTGACTTTATGGACAGCTCCACATGTTTCTTCAAAATTTCCCAACGCTGAGCAGAGGAAGAAAACAGCACATACAACCTTGTAAGTACTCCAAAAAATGTCAATGCTTCCGTCGATCAATTAGCACTGTCAACAACAACTAAGTTAAGGGTATGGTTTGCACAGGGCACGTAAACAGCTTTGGGATTGATGTCTAGCATTCTTGCTTGGACCCCAGAATGTTTTCCTTTCATGTTAGCACCATTATCATATGACTGACCTCGACAATCAGACAATTCGAGTTGCAGTTCGGTCGCTTTTTCTAAGAAAGCGTCCAACAAGCCTTTCCCAGTACTGTCACTTATTCTCAAGTAGCCAAAATATGTTTCTTTAACAACAGCAGCTTCTTCATTACATAGTACATAACGGAGAATGACAGACATTTGTTCATGATGTGACATATCTGGAGTGCAGTCCGAAATTATAGAAAAATATTTTGCCAATTTCAATTGCTGTAAATTTTCTTTTTCAACTTCTGTCGCTAGCAATTCAATTAGTTCATTTTGTATGGTAGGACTCAAATAGTGATCTTTAGTGTTTTTATTCTTGATTCTGTCTTGAAGCTCTTTTAGGATCGGATCTCTTCTTGCCAAAAGCTCAAATATACCCAGAAAATTTCCATTGTGAGGAGATCCTAAGACTTCTTCAGATCCTCTAAAAGCAAGATTCCTTTCCGATAGAAACAAGGCAATGTCGATAAGTCTCTTTAAAACATTTCTCCAAAAACGTCTTTCATTGAAAAAAATATTCATCTCGCGTTTGTCGATAGTGGATGAATTTCTTATCCCTTCAGCTAGCAACATCCATTGACTGCAGCATTCTTGGTGGGAAATGCCGTTTTCATGGTCTTTCAGTTTTTTCGAAAAACCCTCCCATGTATTTATACCACTACAAAAGGGGCTTAGTGTTTTTCCAAATAGCTTACAACAAAAGCAAAAAACTTGATCTGATTCCCCAGAATAAACTAGCCACGACCGTGAAACACTTTCACCATTAGGTAACACACGTTTATAATGGTTGGAGGAAAAACGTCGCCTTGGAGTTGTGTTATTATATGGAAAATTCATTATTAGTTGATGTGGTCCACGCTTTACTATATCACATCGTTGAGCATCAGAAATACTTTCAGGCCATTTACATGGGTCATCAGGGATAGGGGTAAATTGAGATTCAGTTATTTTTGATATTGAAGGTTGCGTATTGGCAGGTAAATCACAACTTACATTTTCTGGAAATTCACAATCACTTTGATGCTGATCGTCATAGTCTTCTTTTTCTTGTACACTATAGTTTTCTTCATCCCTCTCGGTACTAGTGCCAGGTCTACTCTGCTCAGTAATCTTGAAAAAATCTGTCATCTTGGGCAATTTCGCTACAGCATCTCGAGCAGTGGCTGCTTCTTTTGTCTTTTGAGCACCACTTTTTGAACGTTTCATTCTATACAATGTCAATAAAATACTTTATCTGCACTCTGCAGTGTATATATATTGTCCCGG
Organism: Trididemnum clinides; assembly: GCA_963675345.1. Taxonomy (NCBI): domain Eukaryota; kingdom Metazoa; phylum Chordata; class Ascidiacea; order Aplousobranchia; family Didemnidae; genus Trididemnum; species Trididemnum clinides. The sequence goes on from OY776306.1 coordinate 18,374,875, forward strand.
TATTTATAGCCAAACAGAATTCCAGACCATTCTATGATTGTTGCGTAACAACGGCATTGTTAGGTCAATCGAATATTCAAGATTCTACCAGAAAATCAATCGAAATATTCTAGATTCTGCGAGATAAAATGACGTTGCATTCACTTATGATGTCACAAGCCAATTTCTTCCTACAGTTTAAATCGATTGTAAACAAGTCTGCTGAACTGAAAATAGTCACGTAGCCAAAAAGCAATTTCAGACTAACTTGGGCCCCCAAAGTTGGCCTGGGCCCCCCCCAATTGGGGGGTTTGGGGGGCGGCTGCTACGTCTCTGAGCTCTTGCATATCTTAATAGGCTTTCCGCATTGAGCTTTGTTGCCCTGAACCTGCAGCTCTTTCTGTTAGATTTAAACTTAAAGTGTATAAATTTAGCTACAGATTTACACTAGCCTCTCTATTTTAATTGCTGCGGTTGTTGTTGGAAGGTTGCTGTCTCGCACATTGCTGCCGTGTTATGGCAAAACTTGATTGGCTGTCTGCCAAAACTATGTTTTTGAGAATTTTGACTTTGTTGTCATCCAATATTGTTCCAAAAGGTAACGAATAAACCAACTTGTTTTCGGTTTTACCTTGAACCTGTTGACTTTACGAACATTAATTGTTTGTTCGCGTTTACTGATTAGTAGCTGCACATAAACGATAAAGATCAAGATTGTTTATTATATCTGAAAAGTAGTTCTTAGATTTTACTATTAACACATCCCAACAGAGTATCTTTAGTTGAAGGAAACAGCATTAGGCGAGCTGAATGCTATAACACTTACGAACATATAAAAATAAAGAGTTACAGAGTAATATTTTAATTAATTAAAGTGCACAGCTAAAATGCATAATACAAATCTCGTATCATGTTAGAGCAGGAGTGGGCAAACTACGGTCCGCCAACACTTGTAAATCTTTCATATTATATCGTATAATAACTTTATGTACTGTGTGGACAGAATGGATCAACCGATGTCCTATTATAGTCCACGACAAAAAACGCTAAAACGGTACCACAAAGTTGTGTTGCAGCACCTTGACATGGCTATGGTAAATGCTTTCATTTTGTTCAAAAAGGTTGGTGGCACAAAGGCGCAGTTGAAATTCTGAAAGAGTGTATTTGCTTCGCTATTGAGTTCTAATATTAGAATAAATGAAGACCTCACACAAACATCAAATACAGCCGCACTTCATCATCATAAAAGTTCTGATCTTTCTCGCCTGTCTGGTCAGCACTATTTGGCTCACATCCCTTCAACAGCTTCAAAGAAAAATGGGTACTTACGTATTATCGGGAGGACCTTTAAAAAAACGACTCAAAAATTAAAGTAAATTATTTATTGAAACGGTTAAAACAATAAAATAACATTACATAACCCTAACCCTAACCCTAACCCTAACCCTAACCCTAACCCTAACCCTAACCCTAACCCTAACCCTAACCCTAACCCTAACCCTAACCCTAACCCAAACATAACCCTAACCCTAACCCTAACCCTAACCCTAACCCTAACCCTAACCCTAACCCTAACACTAACCTAACCTAACCCTGTCAAAAAAAAGAAAAAGTAAAAATCAAAGGTCCTCCCGATAATACGTAAGGACCGAAAAATGCTGCTAGAAAGTGCTTTGTTTGCAATCATCAAAAGCACCGAAAAAACGACATATTTGCGAAGTTTTTTTGCAATTATTCTGATAATCAAAATTGCTAGTAATGACAATAGTATCTCGACTTTCCCGGACGTGACACTACTTTGTTTAGAGGAACGTTATTTGTTCACATTTTTATTTTCTAATTAAACCAGTTATGAATTTGCATATCTTTGTTTTAAATTTCTTGGTATGAAATTAGGCTTTACATATACAGCTATTGCAAGGTTTTAAACACTGGTTTTCGGCCAACTCTTGAATAGACAATGTGTCCCTCCGCATAAAAAGTTTGCCCACCCCTGATGTAAATGCGTGTTATCAAAGAAAAATTGAATGTCTTTTAAGCATACTTTATGAAGATTTGTGCTCCGAAACCTAGATTAGTCAAAAAATATGGTCGAAATTTTGAGAAAATATAAAAGTGTTTTTTTTAAACTGTTAAGTGCGTTTTCAAACGCTTGCTCTTGGGACCTTTCGATACTCTAAACTTCATTTGATACGGTTGTGCCCATAAATCTTTTTTACTTGGTGCATGTATAAAGTTTTTACTTATTCTTTTTTGGTTAATATAAACTGCTGAAATAGCTCATGCATAACGAAGTTAAAGTAAACACCAACAGAAAATACAAGCACATTGATCATGGACAGCCGACTGACCATCGACACACAGATCACGAAAAAAGCGTCCTTTTGGGAATGCTCACTTTAAAACTAACGCGTCTTTCGAGATGGAAATACATTATCATGTATAATCTTAAATTTTATTGCGTTGAAGACACGTAATAAATGCACTGGGCACTCTGAAGCGTAAATGCTTAAATTATCTAGCCAACGTTGCTTTCAAATTTGCAAAGAATAAAAATATTTTTACTCTTCCGATTTTATGTTGAATTTATCATAGATCTTTAGCTGGCTGTGGATCAGTACTTACTCTTTTAGTTAAGGTGCCCACTGTCAGAAAGCATTTTGAATTCAAAGCTGTAGGTTCTTTGATGCTCTTTGCTTTCTCACTATCGTCCTCAAAGCATGCTTTTTCAATCTATTGCAGTATTATTCTTTTTGTGTTTGTAAATGTCTAAAGGTGAAAGAAGATCAATTTCTTAACTTTTGTTTCTTAAAAAGAGAATGTTCAGGTTGCAGTTACACTGCGGTACACCTGGCTTTGACAAATTGTACACCGGTTGTGTAACACTGACGTAGCCCACAGTAGACTGCATTTCGCAAAATCGCGGTAGTCAACTCGATGTCTGCAAAAGCGTTTCCGGTTTGACAGGGAAATACTGCTTTATGCTCTGGATAAAATTTTTGCTTGACTTTTAGGATAGAATCTGCAGTTATGAACTTCCTGTTCGATTAGGGTTTTGATAAAGTTAGACTTTTAACATTTATCATGTCAACTCTTGCCTCGGTTAACCAAACAAAAAAGTGGGACAAAACCTGTACAAACCCACGAGACCAAGATACCGTATTAAAATTTGAGTGGCACCAATTTTTACTTTATTTACGATGCTTTTGAAAGACCTTCAGAAATTTCTAGAAGCGATAATAATCGTTCCGAAAATTTTACCTCAGAATCCTGAAGAATTAAGATGTTGGATCTTACCGATTGGTGCAAAATTGTTCTTGAAATTTTATGAACACCGAAACCGGTAATTAAAAATGGGCTTTTAACCCTTTTAGCCCTGGTTTCTCTGATAATTCCGCCTTTAGTCCGAGATTACAGGGTAATGACGGTACACCGGTTTACACCGGCATAGTACGGTATACCGGTTCAGAAGACGGTATATCGGCTTACAGGGTAATGACGGTAGACCCACCGGCCAATTAGCCGGTCTTTCGGGTCTATAAGGCTTCTTAGTTAGGCCGGTTTTCCGGCCTGCAGAGTTCAAAGGGTTAACAGCCTAGGCCCAGTTTGTAATTCATGATACAATGATTAAAATGTATTTGAACTAAAATAAGCAAATATGTGTTGGCTATATATAAATAGGGCTATACAATATAATTTGATATTACACACTTATCAATCGATGTTAATAATATAATGGTGCTTTTAAACACTGTTATAAATAATTCATTTAATTTGAAAAATGTTGTGTGTGAAAACCAAAAAATCAAGCTTTGTTTAATTGTGGGCCGATCAAGCCAGCTATCAGTGGGAAAAACCCGTTCCGCGGTTTATAAGATGCTTTTAGTGGAGGTATTTTGCAAACACTACCAATTATCTTACTCACACCGAGTAGCCCGTTTTACATGACATTCATTGATTACACAAACTCAATGTCAATCAACCTCTGGCTGGGCGTGTGCAGAAGCGAGTATAACAATTTTATCGGCAAAAAGGCTTCAATAAATTTCCTATTGTTTTTTTCAACGTCACCTTTTCTAGTGTTGTTTGACAAAATAAATAAGAATTGATTAATTTCAATTGTTGAAGTTTTACAACTTAGCCAAATCGTACCTGTAGGAAAAAGATCCAAACGGAAACGAATATGTCTATAAAAAATGATGCTCCAATTTGAAATATATCTTTGCTCTTGAAGAGATCTCAGCAAGCCAGTGCTGTTTGTTTCTTTACTTGATAAATTTCATACCGTCGTCGTTCGTATGAAGATTTAAAACGAAGGGAGTTCTTTCAGCCATCTTCGGGTTGGTTCATCTAATTGCATGAGGCCCCTTTTGCCACTTGGAGCTGGGTTTAAGGGACAGACTATCACGTGATCCGCAGTTTGGTCAATTGGACCACAACTGCAACTAGATGATGATCTTAAACCCCACTTAGATAAGCAGTAGTTGAAACGTCCGACTCCTGTTCGAAGACGATTCAGGGTAGACCACTCCTTGCGGGAGAGATCTGACCCTGGGGGGAGTTTGTTTGCAGGTGACAAACCAAATTCGACAAGGCGGGAACGCGCAGAGCTCCAGATGTTCATCCAGGATTCCATGATGTTGAACTGTGGTATACCATGTAATAGCGCTGCATGACGGGTGAAAGGTTGTCGGGAGAGGAGCCGTTGCCTGGATAGAAAATTTCCTGGGGTAGAGGGAATGCGGGAGTGCAGAGGATGGTGTTCAGAAGCAACAACTTTGTTAACGAACTTGGAGGTAAGCTCCACTCTGCGCAGGTTAGGTGGAGGTATACCTGCCAGCACTGGGAGACTTTCCGTTGGAGTGGGTTGGAGGCATCCAGTAATGATGCGCATTGTATCATTAAGGGCTACGTCCAATTTTCTTGTATGCTTGCTTCGACACGGTAACTGCTTAGCATGCTAATGATAACGAAGAGAAGACAACGAAGAAAGAGAATTTCATACCGAACACCTGGAACTGTTTTCATTGTTATTGCGAGCTGAGGAAGCTGTCTGTAAGCTTAACAAGTCGGTGGCTTCAAAATTGGAAATGTAAACCTAGATTTGTTTCCTTGCGATGTCTGCGTTTCACTGCAACGAAAAGAAAAATTATTGGGAGCTTGGCAAGGAAAACGAAAATTTGAGAATGAGTCTTTACAGACAAATGTTCTTGCCAAGCCACATTTTTACTAAGATAGTTTCCACCTTAAACATAAGCAGTGTTGTGTTTAGATTTCAAAAAGTCATTTATATTTTTGGTTATTTCTGAAGAAACGTGCTTGCTGCCATCAATTGACTCTTGATTGGGCAAAGTTTGCATATCTTGAAAAGGTTCTGGTAAACTATTGCCCACTTTGCTACTTCCCAACTTAATTTACCCCATGCTCTTGAATTGGTCTTGATTGAACTAAATTCCTCACTCTCTTCCATGGCTTGAAAGTCTTGAATATTTTCATTACCAAGCTGTGAACAGTTGTCAAATTCTTCATCTGATTTCTTGTCGGTAAACGATCTTGCAAAGCGTGGTCCTAGAGCTATTGCGTCTTCCGCCGCTGTCTGGCGCTTCAGAGCAACCTGGTAAGCATGTTTTACAAACTAGTAAAAAACAGCGGTTTTACAGATCCGTCGACAGAGAATTTGTACTTTTTATTCTCCAAGCCAAAGTTTTGTTGTCTATAAGATCAGCTTTTGCACCTTTTTTCAATAGTGCGCTTATAACTATCCTGTTGCAGGCAACGTGGCTAAGGGGGTTAGAGTAGCATTTATGGTGACAATGGTAGCGCGTTTAAACATGACATTGACTACTTTGTTGTGCAATTGAGAAGACACTTCAAAATTTGTACCAGCTGTAGTAGAAATGCACTCGGCCAGCGCTACTGGCAACTCCGAGGCGTGTGTAAACATCAAGATGTTCCAGTATCGCTGAAAAAATATTTCTTGTGATTGCAGGATAAAAGTAAATGCCAAAAATATTTACGTATGTACTATGAACGTGGACAGGTAATGATACAAAGTTAAAACTCAATGATGCAAGCAAGCTGTAAACACATTTTGAAAACACCCCGCAGCTAACATTGTTCGGGCCATTAAATTCTAAACATACTGAAGTGAATTTACGTTCATAGTGCTAAACATTTGAATTGACAAAACAGAGATCTGATTCAATAACTGAATGTATGGTCTTGCCAAACCAAAATATTTACAAATTTTTTAAACAGACTTCGGAATAGAAGAATTCAACAAAGCAATTGGCGTTGATCAACTTTTTATCGAAAAAATGCGCTGTTCAAACTAGAGCTAAATCAACATATATTAATGACATAGACCACAGGTTTAACTCTTGTATGCTTAATTTTGTTCATGCAGTTTTGATGAGCACCTCAAAAATATTTTCTAGAGTGACCCGTTTAAAATATTGCTATAGATCTTTTGGATGGTTGATCCTATTTTAACCAAAACTTGTGCATATTTTCTATCAAATCTCATTAAAGTAAAGTTAATCAATTATACGTTGAAGTGATTGTAATCCTGCTATAATTGCAATAAACTAAGCAATTTAATTTTTTCAAGTAGTTTTATAAGTTAAGATCTAAAGTAAAAGCGGGCAGCGCCTCATCACTGTGTGATGTTCCCTAAAAAAATCACAATCTTCAATGTGACAATTACCTCCAATTATTATTGAGCTTCAAAAAAGGTTTATAGTGTGAAATCTACAATTTGTTTGCGGTTGATCTATTAGTCGTCAGCTTAAAAAGGCTCGGCACCGTTCATTGTGGTTTGCGGCCTCTTCCAGTTGAGTAGCAATAAATGAAAATGGCCGACGTACGTAAAAATTGCACCCTCCTAATGCAGTTTAAATAGTTACCTGAGCTGCCATGATCTTTTGTCGCTGCGTTATCAAATTGCACTTTATGCATGCGCAGTTTCGATGGGGACAACGTCTTTTGTGACCTTTCAACCACCTAATTATACCATGATTGGGACATCAAGCGCATTTTGATTTCCTTGTTTCTTTTTTGTTAAGAAGATAAGCAGCTAAACCATTCATTGTATAACTTACACAAAATGCATAACCACTAAGTAAAAACCTTTCAAGAAAGTTGATTGCTAGAGAAAAGAACCTGCTTCCAAATTTGCATTCCTAATTAGAGAATCGCAAAGACAACAGTTCAATAAAACAGTGCTTTACAGAGTCACAAAAGCTTAAAAAACGGGCTACAAAGATCCCTTATTAAAAAAATTAGGTGTAGACCTTTTTAAAAGATACGTAACGAATGCGACTGGTATAGTTTTAGTTTTGGCCGACCCGTCTTACAAATATCTGGTTGCAGTTTGGCCACAGACCCTGAGCATCACACTTTTTTTTTCATCTTGTGCCAAATTATTTGTTTCGATCTCCTTAAAGCAATTTTTTCAAGTTTCGCTTTACACGTCACTACTGGCTTCGCCGCGGGGAGATGCGTCTCTGGCTTATGATTTTACATATATCTCCTGATCTTTAGTTATATGTGCTATACTACTTCATTTCGTTTATACCAAAACTTGACTTCTTTCACACACACTTATGATTAATGCAGCTATTTTGAGTTAATTATTGCTTTCAGTATGGTCACGAAGAAGTGCTTTGGTTTTATAGTCTCTAAATTTAAATAACGCTCTTTGAAACAATAAATGCCATTATGGTCAAAAATTGCAAATGTTATCATACAACTATTATATAAGAGATATTATTTTATAACACACTTGCCATTAGGCCTACATTAAAATGAACTAAAGTTTTCAATTGTTAAATATAATTAGTTTTTGCGGTGAATTTGAAAAATTAAAGTTTGTTCGAGTATCTTTTTATACGACGCATCACATGAGCCCTGAGGGAGTTTATAAAAACTTTAGCAATGCATCACATAAGATGGGGGTTAAAAGTTGGTTAAAAAAGCGCGTCATACAATTAATTAGAACCTCCTATCGTAGTCATCAAGTATGCCACAAAATAACCATTTTTTTTGTTAAATCCGCTTTCTCTGCTCTGCTACTGTGACTCTCTTTTTAAGTGTCACGTTTTCAATGATTCTTTTTAAATAGTCGCTTACTTGCTGTTGCAGTCAACAAACGTGCAATCTTGATGCATGTATATCTTGTATTGTTCTTTGTTTAGCATTGGACGGAAAAGATTAGGTCTATTTTGCTTTCTTAAAACGACGTAAAGCAGGAATCTCAAAGATGTCCCTGTGACGGAAAATCTATGGATTTTGATTTATTTCGCTTTCTCCGATAAGCCTACAACGCAAACGCCGGCAAGTTTTGCAAGCAATTTCCAGAACACACAAATAATGCTTTTAAATTATAATTCTTAATCTACTTCTCACTTTACAGCAAATTTGTCCTTTGTGAAGGGGTAGGCAGTTGTTTAACAATCACTTACTATCACGGTTAAGCTATTTAGTAGTAGTAGGAAAATTGAAGTTCGTTTTGCGGATTATATATCTCGCTTTCACAATACCTGCGATCCGGAGATAAATGCTCAACTACTTATTGACGTGGAAATCAGTTATGTAGAATAATCACAGAAATTACTTGAAACTGCTGGTATTGATACGTTGCGTGAACCTGTTAAGGACTTTCTCCCGCTTGAAACGGAGTTTGGCCTGAAAGATAACGTTTCTCATTTAGTTAGTACTCAAAGTACTTTGAGTAAGGCGTCCAGTAAATTTTTGTCAAGTTGGATTCATCTTTATCGCAGGCTCGCGAAACTTTGATCTCTTCAAGCTGGTGATGTGGATAAGGCGAAAGCGGATGCTGCCGCTGCGATCACTGAGGCAGAGGCCAGTTTACTGACCGGGGAACCAAAACTCTCGGTCGAAGAAAAATACATTCCTCTTTTTGAAGAGACTACATCTTTGATATATCGGGAGGGAGTGGACTTTTTGTTCAATAACTTGAAAGCACAATTCGTCACAACACCAAAAATTGTCAACGTAAACCAAATTTTATTCAAGAAATAAAAAAAACACATCATTTTTTGTGAATAAATTTTGTTCTTCAGAGCGTATTTTACGGATAAATTATTGAAAAAATTTTACGGATAAATTTTCAGACCTTAAAATCAGTTTTTTTCTAACAGTGTCAGCATCTACCTTTAAAGTCACGTAAATGGAAATGCCTGTAAATGCTTGTAAACAAATGCTTGTAAATGCCTAAAGATACAATGCGGAGTTGTCAAAGCTGACATTCGAATTACGTTTATTATGCTAAAACGATTTAAATGTATAGCGGTTGATTTGTTGCCGATTGGTTTGTGTCGCCGGCCAATGTGTTGCCGGTCAGTTGATCAAAACCAATTGTCGCCGGTTTATTTATTCACGGTTAATTGACGGGATCCCGACTCACGATACTTTTAATATGTAAGTAAAATCTTTTAAATAAATCATTCTTGCCGATTCATTCAGGATGTGTAGCCAGGAAGGGCCAAGAAGCTTGAAATTTCCCTCATCGATATCACTTAGTTATCAGAAAATTAAAAAAAATCTTTTTGACAAGACTATCTCATTTACACAAAATCTTTGTAACCCGTTTGAGTGCATTGGCCACAGCCTATTCCTTTCACCGAGAAAAAGACCAGCTTTAGACTTTATGTGGTGAGCAGATGATTGATTTACGGCAGGGTTCAGACATTAATAAATCAAAAAATTATGTTAAAAGAGAGATATGTGTAAGAAGATTGTGCAAGGCACATATCTTCTGCAGATGTCATTTGACTATAAGTAATGCTTGTCACTACCGGCGCCACCTTACAAATGAAAGCTCTTTGTTTGTTTGTCTTTAAAATTTAACATGAACCAATGAACCAATCCAATGCCTGTCTCGAGCAATACCGGTAGGCTACAGAAATAACATTTATAATAGACAAATATATTTGTCACACGTATCAATCAAAAAATTTTTAAACAATTATGAAAGAATCATGACAACGTAGATTTTTGGCTCTCTATTTAAATCTTGTGCTACGTTGATATCATTGCTGCAAGTTTCTATTTATGTAATTACCACCTAACTAATTCCATTAACAAAGTTTCGTGTACTTAACTTAGATCTTTATTGTGATCAGCAGGTCTTGAACTGGAAGAAATTTCAAGCATCCTGGGAGACACAATCATTCATCACCAACCACCATTTGTAGTTGGAATTTTCGGGAAATGGAATAGCTATTGCACGCAGCTATTGCACAGCACAAGAGATAATTTGGGCTTGAAACGCTAAACTGCATTAAAGCGGTAGCGTGCGCACTACAGAAAATGTTTTGACTCTTCAAAAGCTGCTCTTTATTTGATTTAGAGGCATCTCTTTTTCGGTTTATCCAAAAAATAAAGTTTTTATCCGATCTTCAAGGCGTAGGTTTTGGGATTAAAAGGAAAAGAGCTTTAGTTCCCTTTTTTCCGTTGGTTGGGCTCTTGAGCAGTAATAACCAGAAAAATACAAAAAACGAGATAAACAGTGTATCTTCTGCCACGCCACTGATAACAGGGTGTTTTTTGGAAGAGTATTCCAGGGATTTATAGCCCCCCTCATTCCTAAGGTCAATAGCTAACAGTGAATAAAAATCATTTTTTCCAAATTCAGAGTTAATTTTGACAAATTATTTTGTCTTGGTAAAATTCTCTTTCAAAACAAATGTTTTTGTTATTTCTGGTCGCATAGTATTTATTTATTTTTTTTTTTGTTCACAAAAAAAGCTTTTGTCGATTGTAAAAATCTTCTTGTGTTCAGACCCGCTCTGTAGTAGCTGGTAACTAGTGGTAATGCTAGTAAAGTGGATTTCTATCACAAGCAGGCAATCAAGCTATGGAAAGCAGCGTGAAGTACTTTTTGGAAGTGCACAACAGCGAGCCATCGCTTCAAATACCATTATGTGACGCAAAATAAAAACATTATTTGTAGACTACCAACTTTTGGAAATTTGTCAATAGGCCTAAATAAAACGGTAGCTTGTACGATTCAACTATAGTACTTTTTTATTTAGAAAAAATGGAAGAATTTACCAAATTTGAAGATAAAAGCGAATTTAAAATTAGCATCATATCATTTCTGCATCGTCTTTTATTCTTTAATCCGATACTAGACTCAACACGAAAAAGCGATATTAAATATATCTTTGTGCAGGTAAGCGCTATTTACAATTTGTTTTTGGAAGTTTCTTTACGACGTAGAGCAAAAATCTGTCCTTATTTCTAAAAGAAGTTAGCGCCGCTTATCCGTAGCGGCAGTCCCTCTATTATATTATAAATTAATATTATAAAAATATAATAAAGTAGATATTATTATTCATTTATTTATTTTATTTTTAATACTAAATTAAGGTAAAACATTTACTATCAATTATAGAACAACTTGCATTTATACAGGAGTTGCTAGTTGCTAGTTAGCATTTTTCGAGGCGATCTCCTATTGAAAGGGATCTGTCTCCAGCATCAAAGTACAATAGAAAAATTTGATCAAAAATGTCCAGTCCCTTGTTGTCCATGTCATGTGTGTGTGTCCTTGAATGTGGCCGCCATGATATAGGTATTGCTGTATCATATTGTTTTGTATTGCATTTTTTTTGCACCCAATGGCAAATTTGTTTTTCAGCAGGTTTATTATTGGGTGTATTTTAAACCAGCCTGATGAGACCTAATAAGGTCGAAACCAGTTGTGGGTTATTGACATGATGTAATAGATTGCTGTATGGTACCGTATGATACTGGTGATCTTTTTTGAGCAAATTTTTTTATTGTAACTTGCATTTACATCCATTTTGGAGTTGCCACAACCCTTGACACAGTGGCAATTCTGTCATGACTTAATCAAAAGTCTGCAACCTAGCAAGAGAAACCGCTGTAATGTGTCTTTTTTAACGGGCAACAATGCAAAACCAGTGTTGGCATTAAACTCACAATATCTCGACTAAGGATCAGTGCTTTACTGCACTAAGCTACGTTTTTAAAGTGATGTTAGGTCGTAGTTTGTGTGAGGTGCAGCAATAAGCCTAACGTAGCTTTTTGCGTATGCGTTTCGTTCAAAAATCCGGTTTTGTATGCTAAGCACGTATGAGAATGATTTGGCACGTTTATATGTGCACCAACGCACGTTACATACTTTTGGTACGCACTTAGCAGTTTAAACCTACGCGGCGCCCTCAGAAGGTGCGTTGTACGCATAGAATTAGAGATTAACGTTGCCCCCTGCATTGTAGGTGGACGTGACGTGGTTATTTCACAAAGTAATAGTATTGCAAATTTGCAAATATGGGGTTTTGGCTTTTGGTGATGACGGGACAGGCCCTGCTGATGAGTCCAAAAGGAGAAAACGCGTCCAGGGATGGTCTCGTCAAATTATGGGAGGGAGGCTTTTATTATTTGCAATACTATTACTTTGCGAAATAACCGCGACATTCGCGTAAACATGCATATAAAGCGCGTAGATTGCCTTTATAACTCAATAAATCGATATATGATGCGGTTATGATGATCACGTGCTATGTTCATAGAGGTAAGGGTTTTAAATAAACCTCGATTACTATAAACTCTTTGAGTGGTACACTGCATAATCGATGACTAGTTGCGTTTCGGGGTTGAGCGATGAGGTATCACGAACCATAACAACGCACTGGCCAACGTTAAAAGTGCGAGCCGCGGCGCTAGTGAAATCAAACCATCGACTCCTCCAAGCCATGTCGTCAGAATCTACGTAGCCAGGGACTGTCGTAAAGCGGGCAGTCGGGCGCGTGGTGTTTGAACGAAATTAATGTAAAATACGTCATTATATTTTTATTTTTGGACATCAACTCTAAAAAGGCGGGATTTTTTAACTCAAAGCCTTTTCTTTTTAAGAGATCTACATCAAAAGGGTATAGGTATTAAACTGAAGATTAGTTTATTTTGGTGATCATTCTGTGGCCGCGGGGATGAAGTCACACTCTTTTGTGAACCACATATACTAACCTTGCGGTCCGCATTTGGCTGTGGGCCGATGTTTGCATAACTTTGGTATAGGCTTGTTAATAAACATTGAATAAAACAAAGAGCATGAAGACTGACGTTAATACTGTTATAATAAACAAATATCTGGTTATGAAGACAATTAATTAAATGGTACAATATGCTATAAAAAAGTAAATCAATTCTGGAAAATGTTTTGTGATTTTTATTTTTTGCTCGAAAAGGTTTTGCTATATTGAAAAATTTCATTGGTCTCTATTGTTATCATCACAAAAGGCTGACCATTCAACTAATATTAATTTTACCTCAAGTCAAGTAGCAACTCTTTTAAGATCATTAACACTAGGGCACTGTTTAGCTTCCGTTTCACTGCACAAAAAAAACACTTAAAAATTTGTCAAAGAAAAATTGTTATATGGATTCAAGAGATTGTTATTATAAGTTTAAAACAAAATAGCCGCAAAAAAACAAAAGGAAACATTGTTTGCTGTTCCAAATTATCTTAAAAATGCAAAATAAAGCTGTTTATCTATATATCGCTTACACAATCAATCACAGTTTGCATTAAATTTATATTTTGGTAATCTCATTTTTAACGCTTGACCAGAGGATTTTGTCAAGCTACAAGAAGTGTACAAAAAGTAATGAACCTTACCAAGAAAAAGAGTTCGCAGAGACCTCAAAATTTCATATCCACAGCATGTTTTTCTTATGACGTAAATTTGCGCTATAAATATATTTCCTGTGTTTGTAATAAAAAATATTTCACAAATAATAGTTACTATTACGTGTAATTTTGAACAGAACAAAAACAAAAGTACAACTGGAATTTTATGCAAATATAAGCTGAAAAGTAGGAATTATAAATAAACGTTTTTTGAGAGCACATGTAAGACTAAGTTCAAGCTTTGTTAGGATACTCTATGTGATCGCTACTTCCATACTCTTTAACGAAAAAAGGCTCCTCGGTTATTGCATGAAGGAGTTTTGCTTTTACACTGTATCGACCCAGTACATAAATATTATTTGTAATTGCTTGTATTCTTCTAGTGATATGTCTAATATATTTTTAAAATCAAACATCAAAATTTTTGTCACACAAAACCAATGTTGCTGAAACCTGCAAAGCAACTGATGCACCTCGTACAAAAGAATTCGTGAGTGCTTGTAAGAAGTACAGACAAACCGTTTGTGACAAACATGCAACAAAGAATAAAACAAGCAAAGGCCATTTTGCATGTTAACTGCCCGATGCAAGATTTACTAATCTGTGATATGGCATCAATGAAAAAAGTTTTGCTAAAAACAGCGATTTGTTATGTCCAAAAAAGCCTAAGTTTCCCTATACTTTTTCAGCGTAAACCGTAGCGGAATATTTTATGAAATCTTAACGTTAAATAAAATTATAACAAACACTGAAACCAAGCCATTGCCTGAGTCAAGGGTGTGCAAACTGCTGCCCGAGAGATAAACGCAGCCGAAGAGATGAACTTGAGAGCTCACGCAAAAACAAGAAATGTGGCCCGCATTCACTTACTGATCATTTACATGTATAAAAATAATTACAGTATTCTTTTTAAAAACGTAACTTTTTTAAGTTTGATCTTCATGAAAAGCGAGAGCCTTGAAAAGGATCCTTGCCTGGTCTATGGTATTTAATTATCTGGTTGAATAAAATTATCTCTTTATTTGTCTCATTAGATAGACATTATTTTTCTTCTTGATATAGTAGTGGAGAAAATTTTTGTAAATCTTTGAAAATCATTTTGTAAAAGCGGAATAGTGAAAAGCATGGATCCCAGACTCAAAAGTCTGGCTTGGGTCTGCTGTCGCTCTTTTCACAATAAGTGTGTGGCGCTCGTCTCTGCTGCTGCTTCAACAAGTTGGTGTTTATCAACATTATTTTACACTTGCCAATGCAGTTACCAAAGCAAACAAATTATAGTCCTTCACAATTAATATTTGTAGAGAAGGCAGCACCAAAACGGTGATTGTTTTTAACTATAGTTTCGTTTTTTCAGCTGCAGAAATTGTTTACCAATTACTATGCAAAGTGTCATTTTAAAAAAAGTTAAAGTCTAACAATGCATTTTTGTTCAAAAAGAAATTATAAACATAGCTTCATGCTACATGTTGTAGCATAACATACGTTTAAAAAGAGAAATTTCAAAAGTGGGAGGTACAACTGATGGTAGTCTCAAAATTTTCAAGCACAAATAATGAATGGTTGAATCATAAGTTGACATGTTTATAAAGTTATGATTATTCCTGAAAATTTATGTGGGCATCATTTTTGCTAAAAGATATTTTTGTAAAAGCAAATCTGTACTGCAAATAACATTTCAGTCTTGTTGAGCTATAAAAATGCGCTATTCAGAAAAAAGATCTGTGGCTATCTCATAAAGACTCCTAATTTAAATAGCAACATTGCTTGTGCTTTTTGTCGCATCTGTAAGTCTAAGCAATTGATTTTCATAAATTTGGCTTATACTCCTTGCTTGGTTACAACGCACGTGGAAAAATTTTGTTGTGTCAAAACTCAGCCGTGTTCTACAGTTTCATAACCGACAAAAGGTTTTTTAGGGTCTAAAAAAATAACCATATATACTAAAAAAAAAGTTCAAGTTTCAGTGTAGCGCGAGTATTTAATTTTTAATAACTAACAGTAATGATTGTCGCCTCATACTCTTGGAGATAATATTTCTTCACAGAACACATTCCAACTTGAAAAAAAGTAGTTATTTACGAAGAGTTCGATGCACAAGTGTCCCTTTGGACTTACTCAGACAACGCTCCTGTTTGTATTATGATATGCTGTTTCTTTGCTTGCAATCTCTGATGTGTTATCCTGCGAATTTCTTCACAAAATTTGCTAGGTAGACAAAGCTGCATTGACAAGTAATGATACAATAATATACAGGCAATCCAAAAGTTAAGTTGTTGAGCAATAAAATTTTAAATATTTTGCCTAGATTCTAAAAGAATATAAGTTTAAACCAAGTTTACCTAATTGCCTTTAAAAATGGAATTTCACAATTGCCAGCAAGTTTCAGGAATTTCTCAATTGATGACTGCTCGCTTATTGTTCGTTTATTTGTAGTAGATGACGGTTTTTCTAATGAACTATCAAATCACCAAAACATTGAGAAATCAGACGTAAGGCTATACGACACCTCAGCCCTTACCCCATGCAACAGTCACCAATTCAAATTGCGTTACAGCATCATTTATCAGTTTCTACGTGATGCAAAGACACAATAAACTGAAGTTGGTTTAATTCAGTCCTGCACTTTTTCAGCAAAAGTATGAAAGCTTAAGTTTATTCACAGATTGAAATTGCAAGCAGGGAAAAGACGCCATTTCCCGATTTAAACCTTTTTACTGGAAACAATAAAATTAATGCAGTTCAAAAACAAACAAAACGACCTCCTCTTAAATCACTGTAATGGTACAACAGTGGAAGCTATTTGAACATGTGCTGCAAATGCTTTGGAACCAGTAATCTAATTGTGTTGCAGTCTCTGCACTATCTCTTTCTAGAAGACAAAAGACCCTCAGGTTGGCATTCATAGCATGGAAAAGAATGGTGAAAAAACAACTAAAGGAAATGGATTTGTCTGGGAGAGTGCTAGAAGAAGAGTTCAAAATTGCCTTAAATTGGTGTTACTTAAAAGTTTACTTCAGTAACAGCCGAATTAAGATCAATAATCATAATCGCAATGAGTATTGTTAATGACTGCGACTGCTTTATGAAAAGCGAATAATCAAATCTTGCATAAACAATGTAAGCTTCCCATTATACAGTATGTTGAATAAGACAACACCAATTTATTATATTTTCTATGTCATTGATTTAGCTAAAGCCAACTTTAATAGAATGTAAAGCGAAAAAGAGAGTTCGAGGTTGATTGTAGCTGATAACTTAAGCATATTTTAATTATGGATAAGTGTGCGCAAAAGAGACGGAAGGTTTCATCCTTCTTTTAAAATGTTAAAAAGTCTAAGTTTAATCATGATGAAGATTTAATAGAAAAATGTTCATCTTTTGGGCCTGAATAGGACAAACCAATGATAGAAATTATTTAAATAATGCTTTCTTTGTTTCACCAAATACTTTCTCATTTTGGTGGTATGAGGCATACGTCTTTCTTTTACCTAACTGCGCTACCCCTTCCGTGGCAAGATCCTGAGCAAATTTGCGAACAGTGTTTACAGAGGTTGTTGAAAACTAGTAATGATTTAGCCGAGCAATCATGGCAAGATGTTGTAGCAATTAATCAGAGCAATCAACAAAACTAAGTTTCCGACGACAAGAGTGTGCTGACTGCCACCCAAGGGCTAACTTCGGCCCAGAAGAACATGTGCCCCCACAGAGAAGTGTGACTTGTGGTCCGTTTGCTCAAATTGATCGCCCAAAACAAAGGAGAATCTGTGGTATAATATCTTTGTCCTTTGTCGTTGATCTTGAAAGCAAAGTTCTGGGAAATCCACGTTTAGCTCGCGGTATCATGGGGTTGACTGAAATTGATATTCCTGCAGATATGTTTGTATATCCTTAGTTTATGAAGAAGATTTGCCACTGTAAAATGTTATAAAAATTCATTTTATTCAAATGCTGTCAGATAAGTGACCTAAGTTCAACCAATCCTGTTCCGATCCTATAATGGTCCTATAATTTGCCATTGTGAGATTTGTTTAGAAAGTGTAGGTATCAAAAGTCAATGAGTTAAAACTATCTCATTAAAATGTGATAAGATAGCATTATTTTAAAGTTAAAGCAGTCTTTTTTTAGTTATAAAATAGCAATGCACTGGCTCTGCAACCTCAAGATGCTCTTACTGTTTTATCAATGAAGATCTGGAGAGATCACAAGCTGGCACTCGGTATATTTCCAGTTCAATGATTAGCTTATATTTTGACATTTTGTGTATCGCAGATTTTATCTAAATTTCAAGTTTTGCCCAATGATATATGCAAAAATCCAAACTAAAAAACACTTTAAACCTTGCGGCAGCACGCAGAAAAAATTTGATCAATTTAAAACTCAATCATGAGTCAAATCCGGCAGTCAGAATAGTTTAGTTGAGTTTGTCATATTTCTGTAACTTCAAACTAATAATCATTTAAGTAAAAAGCTAGAGTAGCACATTAGAAAATATAACAGGAAATTGAAAACTAAATTTATATCCGAGATTAAAGTAATGCCGGAAAACCTTGATCGATTGTTTTTTTTTAGCTCTCGTCAGCAGTTTTTCGTCAGAAAGAAAATAAATGATGTATCCTATTTTTTGGCGCTTCTTCAGTGCAATATTTTTTGAAGAAAGTGCTTTAACTAGATCTGAGTAAATTCTATACAATTTCACAATTTTTTCTTCATTTGCTCATAATGCTGAGGGCACACTAAAAGACTTTTGAAAACAATTTTTAAGGCATTGGTATGATTCTCAAAAAATAAATCCCAATCTACCGTCTGCGAACGAAGCGCTCTAACCACTACATCAGAGCACCGGTCGCTGATTTAAAACAGAAGAGAGATGGTGATGATACTTTTAGCGGCTGAATTGCGTAAATTGGTCAAAATTTGGCAAAAATGCCAGCTTACTTCGTAGATACTGAACGTCGAAAAACTTTGCAAGAACGTAGAAAAACAGCTCCTAGCTAAAATTACAGTAAACAAAAAACTTCTTCAGACAATTAAAAGAACACGTTGTTCTTGCCGTTTTTTAAAATAGTTTAAAAACAATTTTTGATGACACTTGGCTCCATATCAATATTGGGCACGTGCAGTTACTGCATTACTGAAACATTGAAAGCATAGCTTCTGTCTTACAAAATTTGGAGTTTGAGAAGTTTATTATTTAAAACTACCCACAAATTCTCAGTAGGCTTCACAAATTTTCTTTAGTCCTTCCTCGCCTTAGATGTACACCTACGTCCTACTGTATGCGCCAAGTTTTCGAATCTGATGGGACTTTGACTGTATTGAACATTTTAATAGATTATGATTAAATACATTTTATTTTTTGAATTTATTCTTTTGCAATATTACCTTTAAAAAGTGTTGTAACCATTCTTAAGAAATGTTTTTTTTTACAAGGAAGAGCATACCTTTGGCGACCATCAGCTTTATTGTTTCAAATCGAGCAACTCGGAAAACTCAAATTTAAGTTTAAAAAATACGAGTTAGTATCTAAACGTTACACATCTTACTACTGCGCGGTACATGATGTATAGTTAGTGTCAGTGAAATGAAAATAATGAAAATTAATGTTCATTTTTGCATGAAAACTCAATTAGCATTAACAAAATCTTTTTATCGCTAGTTTGATGACCCGTTTTTACGGCCATGGGTCGGCCTGCTCTGTAGCGCTGTTACTATATGCACAATGCAAAAATGCAATCATTAAAAGTTTCACAAACGATATTTTAACTTTTGTCTATTACAGTAGTAATTAAAAACTGCTTGATGACTATAAAGCAGATACTATTTATTAAACAAATTTTTTGAGCTTATTAACTTTAAAGCATAACTACAGATGATGCTCGCCGTTCGACTTGTAAGATCAGTGCACCTTGTTTGCGGCAATTGTCCTGAGACTTCAAACTGCAACATCGCCCAATACTTAACACATGCATAGTCTAAAATAAATTAGGAGTAATGGAAGTCCTTTTTGCACTTTACGAAGCCGTTTTAGGTTTACATTATTGGCTGATGTCGCAAGTGCTCTGCGCATTTGCGTGGCTAGAAATAAAATTAGGAAAAAGTCAGAAAATATACATCTTAAGCGTTTAGTTGCTCAGTTTTGGTTGATAATTTAAAAATAACTCCTTACTTTGAATTGCCTTCAAGAAACCTGAGAGGAAAAAGGCTTTTTTGCTTCCCCACGTGGCTACGCCTATGGCACTGCGTTTGGCATACAGCTCAAAGCAATGGTGCAATCACATTCACATCCCTGTAGTCAAATGCAAGAGGCTAGCGATTTAATTTGGAGTCGTAACTGCAAACAGCGTACACCGTTTCCACTTTGGGCACAATTTTTAGCAGTATAGTTGGTTACCAAGAATTGGCCTAAAGCTTTAAAATGTGATGTTTTATAAGTATCAAATTATGTGCAACGTTTTTATTTTAAAAATTCTGACCAATTTTCTGTCATCAACAGCACTGATGAGATCTTTTTAGTTGGAATGGAATATACTGTCTGCGATTGTGCGATATAAAAGTGAATTACAAGCCCTTTTCAATGCTATTTTGCTAAGCGCTTTGAACGGAAGAGATTACGAGGAAAAAGCCAGCAATTTTGTATGTTGTATTCTTGGATATGGCACTTAATAAAATAGCTTTATCTTATTGTGACAGGCAGGTGGTGAAGTTAAGCAGTTTACCCGTCGCTGTAGCCCAGTCTGATTAAAGTCTGGAAAATGAAGTGAAGGATTATGCACTTAAAAGAATAAGCTAGCTTTTTGAACCTATTGTATTTCAAAAATAAATGCATTGAAATAATATTTGTTGGTTAGTGCCATCAAAGCTTTAAAATTTAAATAGCAAAACGAAATCTTGAAAAATGAAAATTTTAAGAGTAGGAACTTGACAGCTATCACAGTTACCAGAGGCAACTTTTTTATTGTGGGTTTGTATTTATGTAGTTAGTAATTGGGGTTACTTACCATGGAACAAAGCTTAAGACAAAAAACGATTCCGGCGGCATTCATATCCATACCTATCTGATACCCAGTCAGATGCTTTACCATTTTAGCTGCAATTTGCCGATTTGTCTTTATAAGCTTAGCATTCAGCTACTTGCTGCTTATTAACAAAGATTTGATATTTTATGACGCCACAAAAAGATAGTGATGCAGGATTTTGTTACGAATTACAAATAATATCTTCTTAATGATCGTTTGTATTTGTGTATGGTGTAACCTATTTCCACCACTTACCAAAGGTTTGTTGTTAACCTTCATCAAAACGGTCACCACTTCCAACTCTGGTACGTAACAAACTCCTACATCACTGTCTCTATGGCGTCCCAAAGCATTAGTCTTAATTCATAAACAACAAGTAGGTGAATGCCAACTTTTTAAGGGAAAATTAGCAAGTAAATGAACGTCTGACAGAAAATAAAGCGGTAGTGGTTTCGAATACCACCGCAATCACTTTTATCTTTTAAAACTACTTCGTGGTAAGTGACCCCAATTGTTAAATCCCCATTGATAGTTAAAATATTTAATAGTTTGATAGCAATTACTCTCAAAATTTGTTGACATTCTTTCAAAATTTGCAAATTTATATATAGGCAGCAATGTGTTTTCTTTTTTTACTTGTAACCTCATATATCGATGCATTTTTAACGTACTTTGTGCAGACGGCAATTTGACATTTTATGTATTCCCATTTATCAGTAACAATCTTCGTTTATAGGACCAGTGTCAACACACTGAATGATTGCTCTGATGTGAATTATTGCTTTTAACGCAGCTTTACATATAAAACGGAGAAACTTAATCGGAGACCACCTAGCGTCACAAAAGATTTCCTGCTCTTACATTGCTCACTGGAAGTGAGATTCTTGCAATCAAAGCGTCAACAAATCTACCATTTAAATAAATTGCTGCTAAAAGCTCTATCAAAATTGTACTTTAATAAAAGAGAGAAAAAAGAGTTAAACATTTGCAGTAAGGCAACATTGTTTAAACACTGCTTGAACCACATTGTTTAAACCTCTTCAGGTCTACCACCATCAATTTAACGCGATAGCCTCATTGTAAGCCTCAATATGTTGCTATCTAATGAAAAGTATAAACATTGTTTTAATTATACAGCCAATGTAAAAGCATCGTCATTTCTTTTTGAATTTTTGATTTCGTTTATCTGCATTAAACTTTGTTCAGATTTTGCTCAAAAATCAGCAACATGAATTATAATTTTGTGATTTTGCTGTGTTACTGTATTTTTGCTGTCTCTGCTCAAGAATGTCGACTTGTGCCAATTTGTGATGAAATAGGAATCTCTGGAGGAAGTACGTCTCACATTAAAGGTGACAAAGGAGACCAGGGTACGCCTGGAAAATCCGGTCCTCCTGGTCAAGGCATCAGAGGAAGTAAAGGAGATCCTGGTGATTGCAATGCTACAATGAGCACTCTAATGACAAAACTGGAGCGTAAGTTGATTGAGTAAAGTATCTGTAACAAATGCCGACAGGTTTGTTTTGTTCTACAAGCATATGATCTCTTGAGGGCACTTACGTTAGCTATAACCGTATAAGCTGCAAGAGCTAAATCACGTAATACAGTTACTCGTATAGAAGACTAAAATATATAGGCAATTTTGAGCAAAAGATGAACTGTCTCCTATCACTATAGTTTGCTAAGCATGGCATGTTGCATTCACTAAAGTATTTGGATTCAATGCAATTAATGTCGGTGTGCAGTGATGTGTTTTGATTTTTGACCACAGGCAAATCTTAATAATTTTATTTATATTGGTATAATTGTGTAGACAACGATGCCAGGTGACAAATGTACAAATTGCCATTTTCTAACTCACCATATATGCTTTAAGTAGACCCTGCTGAGTAAACGTAGAAACAGAACAATTTTGAATGCATAACACACACTTTCAGAGATGAGCAGTTCGGCACAAAATTTACAGACGCGTAAACCCAAAGTCAGAGCATGGGCACTCACGAATTTTAAGCCAGTCATCTAGGAACTAAACTTGCAACCTCCGAGTTCTATACCATCATCTAACATCAAGCAGGCTACAAAACATGCAAATTTCCAACCTACATTTTAGTGACTATGAAACAATAATAATCTCTGGAATATTCATGTCATTATCCCGTGTCGACGTAGTTTTTCTGTTTTGGTCATTATTTCCGGTATTTCTCCGTATACCAATCTTCGCTTGATTATTTTCATTCTCAAAGCATTTATATTGGTAGCTATTTCTTGTACTCCCGCCGTAGAGAAACCTTTTCTGATTTATTTCATATGCGTTTTTACTGGTTGTTCTTTGGGTAGCAGTTTCCGGTATTCCCCCGTTTTCAAATCTTTTCTTGTTAATTTTTAGTTTATAGTAATTTTGTTTGGCTAAAATATTTGGAAACTATATTTCGGTTACGTACAAATGGGAAGTATATATAGGGGTGGATCATTTTGAAAACGGAGAAACAAAAGCAAACGGACGACAAAACAGAAATGAAAGAAAAAGAAGGGAGGTGAAATGACAAGCGAAAAGGGAGAAGAATTAGAAGGCAAGGGCCAAGCACTACTTTGAAGAAGGGGGACTATCGGCTGCTGCAGGTGTGGTGTCGGTGACTGTCTACATGCGAAAGCTTGTATATTAATAGATTCGTGTTGTAGAAGATTGGACCGGCAACCTAGCTTTTCAAGCGTAAGTCCTTAGGCCGAAGGATAAGGCATAGAAGGTAGCCGTCTAACTCTACCGAGCTAATCTTCTAGTCGTCGAATTGTCATCTGCCGGTCACTTGGGCACAGGGCGGGTGACCTAACGTATTCGGCGACAGACTACACCTGGAAATTCATAGTTTCAAACTATGATTTTACATCAAAAACAAAACATGCAAGTCGCAAACACTCTCATCAGGCACTAAATTACAACTTCGCTATCACAGGTCTGCAGCTTTACAGGTAGATCATTCTCATGCATATGATCATGGCACTGTTTTCATGCTGCCATTCAAATAGAGCATTGCTATGCACTAGGCTATGGTGCTCTCCTTATGATTATGGCATATTCTTATGCATATGGCGTAAGGAAGACCTTGCCCACACGAACCACAAGAAGATGTTCGTGATTATTTTATCAATTCGTTGTCTTATATATCTGGCTAGGTAAACAGCTTTAAACATTTTAACTGGTTTGAAGCCTTGGAGAGCAAAATATCGATACATTTCCATTTCTTTTAGTGGCTGCTGTGCTTTTGGTATTTGTGTGTACACCGACCAAACTCGTTGACTTTTTTTATCGATATTCCGTACGTAGCCTTTTAAACCTTAGGCAGAATACCGTCACTATCATTTTATAAGAAGTGATTTGGTTTGACTCAATTTGGATTTCAGCCAGCAGGCAGCAATCTACAGCATTTAAGGCTGTCGCAACCATTTCACGGTAAAGGCATACAAATGATTTATAAAATAACTTAATAAACATAACGTGATAAAGTGT
The DNA here is from genome assembly GCA_963675345.1 of Trididemnum clinides. NCBI lineage: Eukaryota > Metazoa > Chordata > Ascidiacea > Aplousobranchia > Didemnidae > Trididemnum > Trididemnum clinides. The sequence continues at coordinate 18,399,056 of OY776306.1, forward strand.
GCAGCTGTGCAGATATGGTGCTACTATTTTGGGCTATGCAACTACAATCTGACCAGGATTGCGAAAATCACATATTGGCAATTCAACACAGGAAGTTACATGGCAGCTACAGGAAACATTGTGAGGAAGATTTCGGAGACCAATTTGATTACATCAATTCATTCACATTTGCAAGTTAACTATAGTCAATAAGCGGAAATGTAAATACTAGGCATTGCAGAGAGTTAGAGTTATAATAATTTTATCACAACAAAGATTTTGGCTAAAAATTCAAAATTTGCCTGTCGCTAAATATTTATTGTTTAAAGCTTTTGTAATCATTTTATTTGGCACTGTCATTCAAATGACGCGGGAGTCACAAAATGACTGTAATCATTTTAGCAGGCTGAATTTCTGGCATGAGTCAGACAGTGAAGCAAAAGAAGGAAGTTTTAAAATTTTTGAGGGAGATCTGTTTGCAACAATGTATAGAGGGAATTTGCACCATTCATTTTACCTGCATGGTGTAAAGACCACCACAGCATAAAATTTCAATGTTAGATTTGGCATTGAATGCGGGCAAGCTTTGTGCTCAAAATGTTATGTTCGTGCAGCATGACCGAGCGGAAGCGACGTTTGCTGCATTAAATTTTGCTTTTGGAAAAAACTATGGTTTGCACCGACCGCAATGTCATGCGTGAATAACTTCTGCATTGAAGAGCGCAAGGCTACTTCGGAGTCTCCCAAGCTCTTTGCTTTTTTTGTTCGATGAATTCAATAAATGCTATTTATTTGAAAGTAAGGGAAATTGTAACACCAGATACGACCTTCAGAACACAAAAATTAGCAATTGGCATCTTATTTTTCATGCACAGTAAATTGTTACTGGTGATAAGCAAGTACCAGCCGTAACTAATGCATTCATTAGGCTTTAATTGGCCAAACTGTGGTTTTTCTAAGAGTAAACAACCCATAAACCATGCGTGTGAAAACTTACCCTTGTTTCTGGTGATTTACATAGCTTTCAATGGTCTTAAAATTAATATATTATGCTTTTAAGATGTTTCATTTTTACCGATTCCATAAAACCTAAATCTTTTTGATAGGTCAAACTTTCATTTTGAACTAAAATTGTTTTTGACTGATTTCAATTTTAACCTTAATCACACTTCAATTTTCCCATGTAGTGTTGGCCAGGCATGTGATTTAAAAATGAACTTGGGGCTTTTTAACTGTAAAATCGAGTTGACTGAATGGCCAAATTAAAAAAGAGCATTATATGTGCAGAAATAGAAAATCAACTTCAACGTGTTGCGAAATTGAGATTTGCGATGTCCGGAGCACAGCAACAACGAGGCCCGGAGGAAAGAGAAATTTGTTACAATGAATGGACGGTAAGTGAATTAACGGGTTCGATGGAGATCCTCAAAGGAACAAAAATTCCTTTATTTTTTGACAGAGAATATATTTATATCATGTATATTTATAAAGCAGATAAACTTTACTAAGGGTTCACATTGCAATACAGTGCACAACCTGCACTGCTTTTATTTGTTTTTAAAACTAAAACTAACATGGGGCCAAGTGCAATTAGAAAATAGAAAAATATTTTTGTCAAACAAAAATTTTAAATTTTTGTTTTAGGTATAAATCGCATCGATTTAGGCTTAGCTCATTTTGTCTTTTTAAAGTCTCTTCATTGTTAGCGCATTAAATTGTCTTTAGCCTACTTGTAAGCGAATGGCTTAGTAGCCATATTCTATTTTCGAAAGTAAAAAAACAAATTGCTTAGGTATTTCAACGACGATTTGATGGCAGCGTTGATTTCAACCGAACGTGGGAAGAATATAAAATAGGATTTGGTAACTTGACTGGCGAATTTTGGTTGGGTAAGAATACAGTTTATATAGAACCATTTATTAATATTTATTTAATTTTCGTTTTGATGTTTACTGATTTTAGGAAGAAACGGCAATGTTTATTTATGCATAGGCATGAGCTATCGCAGGGGGCACCCAGTCGGGCAAAGAACCTGAAGTCCCATTTAGAGGTATTACTTAAGAGCAAGGGATCTTGTTACAGAAATGCTCAACGTAACGTCTGAAAATCGTTTTCAATGGTTTGTTACACTTAAATTATACCTATACCCGTTGCCAGCTTGGCTGGAAAAATTGCCGTTAAAATCTATTATATTTCTGTTTCATTTTTACAGAGGCATTCTATAAAAAAACCAATAGAATTTATAAAGTCTGAATATGATGTATACATAAAGGTAACATCACTTGATTTTTTTCAAAATATTTGCTGTCGCTATTGCAATAATATTGCAAATAATGGAGTTTAAAGAGTATTAAACTCCATTATTTGCAAAGCCATGCAGACCAATTTCCTCAAAACTTTGGTAGCGTAAGTGAAGAACAAGAAGAACGAGTTCATCAAGATATTAAAACAATGGGAGAACGCTACCAAGGTCGATGGGACAGCAATATAATTGCAGACTATTGCTGGAGTTAAAAAAGAGATGTTCCAGAGGCTTTCTACAAAAGAAAGTTTTTAAAGAGAAAGTTTGTTGGTCGGTAGTTTGTATTTATACTGCAAGTAGTGTTTTAAATTTCGTTATGTTGAAAAAGTGTATGATGATGGAACACAAAAAAGGTATCTTCTTGCGTTCTGTTAGTATTTAATGGTGTAGTTTTGCTTGCACTACATTACACTTTAACACTGTTGAGACCAGAGAAAAACAGAAAAGATAGGCAAGTTATGGTGGCCGATGTCATTTGATACAGCACATTACAAAAAGATTTATTCCACAAAATAATCAGAAACCACAACGTCATTGCATTGCTTTTCGCATTATTTCATCTCTAATACAATGATTGATTATCTTGCAGTTTGTAAAAATCATTTGTTGTAAAAATAATTTTGCCTTCAACATAAACAGACAAAGTTATATTCTTTCATCCAAACGTCATTGCACATCACGTCCTTCACATCTACATGGCTGTGAGTTCAGTACCCAACCCAGCTACCCTCTTTTCTTTGGCAAGTATATGCAGTGCAAAAACGTGCATTCCGCGTCTTGTTAAAAAATATGTTTGTAAATGGGGATAAATATTTTGAGGAGAAAAATAGCTCTGAAAGTTCGACAAAGAGATGTCAAAGGTGAGAAATGTGCTGGGGTACCATTTAGGGAGAAAATTTTCCGGGAGGAATTGTCCAGAGAAGAAATGACCTAAATCTTCAATATTTTTTGTACTCTTGTCACAAAATCTGTAACAACCATTGCCTTGAAAAACCCAAGAAACGTGTTTTTGTTATTTTTATCTGCAGTATTATACTAAGTTTAGAGAGCTTGTTTCTTTGCATTAAAGAAACCAAAAAGCATGAAATAAAAGTAGTCCGAGTTTTTGAGTTGCCAAAGTTTTTGTGAAATGTCCTCAAAAGACTTAAACATTTCTCTCGAAAACCTATCAGACAACCTTAAAGTTTTTTACCAATGATATATTTAATTGTTCAAAACACCAACCAACCACGTATTTGCAATGTTAAAGTTCAAGAAAGCAAAATTGGGCCGATGACGTTGTCACAATTTAGTAGTGTTTTGAGCCCAAAATTTGGATAAAGCGCTCCTGCTCGGGTCTGCCAATACAACTGGCCAGACTCCCGACCACATTTTTATAATGATAATGTTTATCTAAAGGTTTAGAAAAAATCCAAACACGAAAGCTTGCCAACTTCGAGTGGACTTGGAGTCATTTGATGGTGAACGTGCTTTCGCTGAATACAGGTAAAAGCAAATAATAAAAAGCCATGTGCTGCACAGCATCAGTGTAGATTTGCCAGTTGTTTTCAATTATCCATAGAGACAACAGTCGGCTAGTTCAGGTCTGTTTTGCAACTTTTAAGTTTCTACTTTTTGCTTTTTTGCGTAAAGTTACCAATTGCCATACTTTTTTGTTTTCTCAATTTCATTTAAACAAAGAACAACAAAAATGTGCCCAAAATAAAACTTGTAAGTTTTTAACTAACCAAGTAGCAATTTATGAAAAGCAAATGTAAAACGTGTATGGCTGTTGTTACCTTATTACGCAATAATTATTAGCAACGGAAGACTTGTGGGTTCGATTTTTAGATAGTAAAATTAAATCGTGGCAGTTACAATAATTGTGAGCTAACAAGATTAACCTACTAATTTCCACACCAAACGACATTATTTAAAATGCTTATCTCTTCTATGTTTTATGAATCGCTTTTCAGATCATTTTGTTGTAGGCTATCTGCTTTTAGCGAGGAAGCATTTTTGTTGACATTTGCCGAAAAACAATCTTCAAGATGGGTTTTCTAGAATTTTTTTTGAAAAAAATTAGTTAGAACTAACATTTCAGCACTTTATTTTTTCTCTACATAGATACAAAATTTTACTCAAATCTATTGAATAAGATAATTACAAATATTTAATTTTTCTAGTTACCAGACAACCAACGTATTGCTTTCGTAGTCTACACTCCTGATGCATGATAGAAAGTATGTTTAAGTTGCTGTTGAGCAAAACATTACAATTTTGTCTGCAAAAACGGTTGAGTCTCCTTCCAAAATAGAGCAGTGTGGCCCTTAAAATATATCAGTTGATAAATGTATTATAATTGAGGTTGATCTCAAAAACGAAAACATTAGTGTAAACATTAGATCCATTCAAGTTTGATTAACAAAACTCATTTTTACTGTAGAAAGCTGTGGACCATGCAATGTCGCCCGCAATTTAAATCAGTATAAAATGGAATCGCCTGTGCAGATAATTGTACAAGCTGATTTCAAAGTTTTAATCCAAAAAGTTTTCAGAGTTTTTGCTGTGGGAAGTGAATCAGAAAACTACACGCTGCATGTGGACGGCTACAATAATTGCAGCTCTGCCGGGGACAGTCTGCTTAAAAGTGGCAGATTTCACGATAATATGCAATTTTCAACGAAGGATAGAGATAATGATCTGTAAGTCGTAAAAATATTGCTTAACTTTCATTAACAGCAACAATGAAATTGATAAGTCTGGTTCTGAAAATGTTATATGCCATATTTGACACCAAGAACGACGTACATAAAATGAAAGACTAAGCTTATCACAGTATTTGAAAAATTTAAAAAAGCTTTTAACCTTTTATTGTTTTAGAAAACCCTGCCAAACAAGATCATCTTAAAAGTTTACGTTTTGATCTCAAAAGTTTATTTTTGTAAAGATACATGTATTTAAGTTACTACCATTGATTTAGTCTTTGCTCTCTAAACAACTTATTGTTTTTTAATACTGCAGCTTTACTGTTTGTTTTGTCTTATTACATAAAGTATTTTCAGTTCCGGCTCAAAATGTGCGGTCGTCTATAATGGAGGTTGGTGGTATAATCAATGTTTCTACGCTTTTCTCAACGCTCCATGGGGTGTGTCTCAAGGACGTGCAAAAAACATAATTTGGTTTACTTGGAAAGGTTGGGATAAAGCTGTGAAAGCAACAACGATGAGATTTTACTGCAAGTGATTTGATTAAACGAAAAAGTAGTGACGTGTTTTACATTGAAATCATGTCTAAAATTGCTTTTGTTATCACTGCAGTTTTGAAAATAAATGTTACAATCCGTCAACAAATAAGAAAAGAACGCTGCTTTTCAGATCTGCTACCCTTTAAGCAGTAAATAGACATACGTTTTTCTCATGTTTGCCAGGCAATCAATTTGTTTCCAACACTCCGCCTTTTAACCAAGATTTATTGCTCTTCACAGCTCCTGATAGCATATCAATGAATACTTAATCTACGCATCGCGTTTATTGAACAAAAAAAGCTATAAATCTCATTACTTTGAGAGACAATTTTCCTGTGACAGTTTTTTTTTGAAAATATTTTTATTTATCATAAAACTTCCTCAGAATTTCTTTCTAAAAATGTGAAAAATGAAAAGCGCTGAATTCCATTTAGTATGCTACGAGCTTTATTTGGTGTATCAATTTTTTGTATTCAATCACAAAGCTCGTTTTAATGCTCCCTTAAATCATTATTGTCTCAATGAAGCAATTTCAAAGCTTCGTAATGTGCTTTCCATCGTGCGTAAATCATTTATTTTCCACAATTTCTTGCAAAGTAGGGGTTTTCATCTTTGAGTAGAAACCAAAAAATTATATGCTAATCTTACCACAACAGCAAAAAAGTTTCGGAAAGCTCTGACAATGTTACTGCGTCAATTCCAGCGAGGTTTAGCAACGATTTCCAGATAAAAGAAAAAATGCTCTTGAATTATAATTTTCAATCTGCTTCTTACTTTACAGCTGGTTTGTATCTTTGTGAAAAGGTTGTCAGTTGCTTAACCTATACGTGTAATTACAGTCAAGCCATTGTCTTGAAGCTCTTTGAGAATAGACTTATAGTAATTTCTTGGTATTTTTTTCTACGCAATAAAAATTATTCATATCAGAAAAAAACTCTTTTCTTTATATCTCACTGCTATCAAAGTTTACTTATATACCGGTAACTACAATAGCTGATCGCAGAGTGTACACCGCATTCTACCATAAACTTAGGTTTGCTGACATTTCACATAAAACTTCATAAAATGACTAGTATTTAAAAAATGCTATCAAAAACTTCACAATGTGAGTAGCATAGGGTTTTTCAAGATTTGTAACATCACTTTGAAATATAAAACTTTGTCAGTTTTTGTCTATCCTTTGTTGAATAATAATGTTTTGCATGATAGCTGAAATTTTGAAACATTAGTTTGTTCAAAATTAAAATGCTGCTAAAGTTTTTTATAGCATTTTTTGTTTATATACCGTGGTGAATAAAGGGTGAGCCAATTGAAGCAGCTGTCTCGGGTCCCCTTTTTTAGGGTCCCCTCATAAAGAATAGATAACCCCTTTTTAACACATTTTCTTCAAATTGATGATTAACAATCTTCAAAAAAGATTTTCACTTTTAAATTCAGTGATGAGAATCTAATTCATGACAAATTGATCTATTTTAAACCTTTGAAATAGAAGTGATCTCCAAAAAAATGATCTCCGCTAAATACTTGGACAATAGGGAGCCCTCAAAAATTCTTGCCTCCGACCCGTAAAATCCTTAATCCAGCACTACTTGTATAGTTTCATTTTAATGGCACATCTTTAACAAACAAAAAAATTAAAGGTTTACAAGTTGTAGAATCAATCTTATGGAAGAGTCCGCTAAGAACAATAATTTTCTTTCTTGAAAATTAATTTTAGCATTTTATTCCTATGTTTGCTTCGTGCACCTACATAGTACATACAGATAGAACGACGAAATAGTAACGTGTTTGACCATAAAAAGCAATGGTCTCAAAAGCTTTCTCTTCCTTAACTACCCTCCCCCTTAAAAAACATTGAACTACTTGTTTTATAAGATCGCTTGATAATAAGATTGAAGTTACTTGATGCTCCGCGTCCATCTCCCTTCCCTCCAAGGAAAAAAATGTTTTTAAACACGGCAGTGATTATGCTCCAACTGTCAACAATAAAATGTAAAAATAGTTGTGTGTATTTTGAGTAATTTAAAAGCTTTTGATGAAAGTGAAGCGTGATCTCAATGGTTATAGAAGTACATATTGCCACGAATCGTAATTAAAGAGTGTAACAAAAATCAAAAATTAAATTAACAAAATCTTACTTTGTAATTGGAGTTATTTTCAAAAACTGGTTAATATTAGCTTGATTTGGTTAAATTTACAGTGATTAGTTTTTTGTGGCTGAGGGGCTAAAATAGCTGCAAAGCACTAAGTTTATTTTTGGACAAATTTAACGTAACCTTTTTGTAATTAATTGATTTGTGTTATAGCATCGGCTTTACGAAAAATATCTAGAAATATCCAGGCATTTGCCATTGCTGAACCAATCCCAAGTCTCTTAGTTCTATCACACCCTTAAATTCAATACTTCGTTTATCTCTGATGGCTGAGTAGTTGGAATGCCTAAAGCTGGGAGAGGTGTGCAAGCTATTAGCTGATCTCTCATTCCAAACACTAAACAAAAACGTTTTTCCAAGTTGAATGAGGTTTTATTGTTTTTTGTTGCACCATAAAAGTTGCCTAACTTTGCAGCACTGAAAGTTTTGACTCAATCTCGTTTTGAAAATGCAAATCCTGGATAAAGCTTTGCTATTCTACAGTAATCTTTTTTGGTGGTATTGCTTTTAAAGAAATATGTGGATTTCCATTGATTGCAACTGCGTTTTTTTCTCAAAAATAGAAGTTTACTTTTGCTGATTTAGTGGTAGAAACAGCAAAGGTTTCGAGCGTCCTTTTCGGGTTTATTTGTTGTGAGGACTCGGAAACGTGAAAAGTGTAACAGAATTACCTTTTTTTTGGCCTATTTCTATTTTCAGTTTTGGACCTTTCATCAAAATTTGAAAATTCTCTACTTTTGGAAGCTTTCATTAATGAAGTTGTCGTTTATAGCGATTAAAATTGATTCTCATTATGTGAAAACTTTCATCATTTATGCCAACGTTGGCATAGATTGAATTTATTTGCTTTGAATATTTTCTGGAGAATCATCAATTACTTTTCTTTTATCACTATTGGTTCGAAGAAAATCATTGCAACATTTCAAAGCTGGATTTCATCGGAAAAAGCAAATTGCTATTTCAATGTTTGCTTTTAATCAATTTATTAATTGATCATGTCCTTTGTTGGAATCTCTAACCTCGTTTTCCTGTTCTTCTTGGCTGGTCCCAGCACTTTTCTCATTCAACCATTTTTTTGTCGTACTGCCCTCTAAACGAACGCAGAAGCGTAACTTACAGTCTTTCTAAAATAGGTCGATTGTTTCTTCTCCTTCCTCTTTCTTGCCCATATAGACATTTTTCTTTTATTTCTGATGAGCAGCAACGTTTATTCTAACCCTCGCCTCGTCTTTCCCTATTTATCATGCACTGGAAATGTGACCTGGAGAGGTAGGTTATGCAAGGCTGCACCTGCTCCAAATTGGTTCATTTAAGATGGTTACTACTCTCCTTCTCCACGTTCAATGCTCTAGGCATCTCTCATTTCTGGAGCTGCCCTTCTTGCTGCGTCCTTGCTTCTCTTATAGGTGACTTCCTTTTCGGGCTTTTCTAGCTTTTATATCTTTATTTTTCAACCTGGTTCATTCGGCCCCTTCTGCCTGGTGGTTTCCTAAAGTGGAAAAAGCGGTAAGCGAAAGACGTAAGCCTCTTGCAGTCGCTTATTGAAGTGATAAAGATCATCGGACTTACATCTCTGCTTCCCGACATGTCTCGTCTGGCATCGCCAAGGCAAAGGCTAAGGAATGGAAAACGACATGCTTGTCTCTTTCTATCACGTATGATTCCAAATCAGCGTATGCTATTCTCCGTTCTGTTGCTGATTTTTCTTCCTGATCTTCCTGCTCTCCTAACTTTTCCAAATGTTCTTCTCCGAGGGAGTTAGCTTTGGTCTTCGCCGATCACCTGAGATCTCACTCTTCTGTTTCCCAGCCAAAGGTTTTGTGGAGCACAGCCAGAGACTATATGTCCAACCTCCCCCAAGCCACATGCCCTGAGGAGTCTCACTCCTCTTTTTGCTCTCCCTTCTCCGCTGAATTTTTCGCGGCTGCCACAAACCTTTCTTTGTCTACTGCCACTCGCCAAAAGAAAGTTGCTTATTCCACGTAAAAGCACCTTTCTCGTCCTGGCATGGATTTTCTTCTTCTTATTTTTTGCCTTTCCTGGTCTTTACCTTCTTATCATTCGATTTGGAAGATCTTTTCTTATATTCTTCTTCAATGAGATGGAAATCCTTTCTACTCTCCCGGTACCTTCCGACCTATCTCCATCAACTCCTGCGTCTCAAAGCTTCTTGAACACATCATTTTATTGCGTCTACTCTTCTTTCTGAAATCCAACTCCCTTGAATCCCCCTCCGTTTCTTTAATTCGCCTTTCTGTTTCATTCCCACTCCGAAATTTAATGGGATCACATTTGACCGCACTCTTTCCCTTTCAAAACATGTATGTTAGTTGAAGACCAAGTTCTTCTCTCGTCTTAATGCCTTATGCTATATCTCTGCTTCCTAATGGGGCCCTTTACTTTTGTACAATAATTTCTTTGATCACTACTCACGCTTCACCCGGCTGGTTTCCTTTTTTTAGCGTTACCAACATCACCAAATTGGGGCGCCTTCACCGAGCGGCTAGTCGCTCGATCAACGGCAGCCTCTCGTCGTCCCCTATTCCACTTCTCCACTCTGAGGTGTCTCACGTTCACTTAAAAGTCACCCTGACTTATTTCGCCTCGTCTTTTTATGAGCGGGCCCATCGTCCCTCAACTTCCTTTTCTATTTCAGGTTTGGCTAGACTTAGACTTGGAGTAAAACCAAGACTTTCCAGATACTTTTGGAGAGCTTTTGCGCTCACTACCCCGATCATGCATCCTCCTGCTTATTCTAGGGAGGTTTTCTTTGCATGCCCTTACTCTTTTCCCCGGAATCCGCATTCCGTCACTATTGAGCTCACTCTTTTCTTTTCATGCTTCCGCTCTGAACCCTCTATTTTTCCTCAAGTTAAGGTTCTTGCTCATCTTGACTATTTTCTACCTAACGATCTGGCCATCTGTATTGAGGACTTTCTTTCTCTTTCTTTTGGTAAAGATGATTCTGGCCTTCTAGCCAACTTCTCACTTAGTGGCACTGAGACCACAATTTACTTTTCTGAAGACCTAGTTAGTTCAAGTTTTTTAGCTGAAGCCTGCGCCATCATTTATGCTCTCCCGGCAGCACCAGCAAGTTTTCCATTTTTATTTGCTTTTCCTTTTTTCCGATTCTCGCTCAGTAATCGCCACTATGTCATCTCCTCCTTCTTTCTTTTTACCTCAAACCCTTTGGCATATCTGGCGGAAACTGTTTTCTCTTTCCTTCTTTACTATCAAACTACAATGGGTAACCGGGTACTCCTTTTTCCGGGGAACGATGCGGCTGATGAATTGGCCAGGCTGGAAGCGATACTTTTGCCATTTGCAATCTCTCGTAGTATCTCTCCTCCTACCTTTCGCATCCACTTTTCTTTTTTCTTGAACTGGAGGCCTAATGTCTCATCTAAATTCTTTGTTTCTCATCTAAACACAGGTTTCCTCTGTTTCTAACGAGGAACTAGTGCTTCCTCTTCGAGGCTCGCCCTATCCTCTCTTGTCTTCGCTACAGCGCAAACAGCCTTCTTTTAAACTCTATCTCTCAAGAATCAACAGATTCGAGAAGTGTTCATGTAGTGACAGCAATCATCCAATTTAGAACACCTCTCTTCTCACTCTGCACTATTCGGCTACAGACTCTTTGAACCACTTGCTCTTTGTCGACTCTTTTTCTTTCTGTACGACCTCTGGTCCAGGCCCTGGAAAGTGGCCTGACTTCTGGGACTCTATGGACTTCCACCGTGCTCCCATCCCTCAGAAGGTGTCGGTTAACAACAACAATAACAAAAATAAGCGTCAGCAGACCGCCGATAATCCTGCTATTTCTAATACATCGGGTTTTGAAACATATCATGAACGACAACGGTGCAATTAATTTATATAACTTTCGTCGCAAAAAGCTTATGGAGGCGCTAATGTTACGTTTCTACCTCTCAAAGTCTTAGTTCGTTCGCAGCTCAATCTTCAATTAGATAAACGTATATTATTTAAATATCAATAGCACAACGCCGGCCTCTACTAGTCACACAGGTCCAAACGCAACTGTTTCACAATGCCTTCTCTAATCCGCTTGCACCGCGTCTTATCAGCTTGATTGTTGCACCGCGCGCAGAGTACCCACCCGAAGGTGAATCGTGTCATCAAAACAACATGTGACCCAATGAACACGTCATATTAAAACCGCTTTCCTATTTTATAAGAATCAAAAATGAAAAATTTGAATGAAAGCCCTTTTGACGAGTGCAGGTTGGAAGTTCTCAAAGTTTTCTACGTAGATCTACAGCGTAAAACGGTAAACTCATTTATTGCACCTATGAAGGAAATGAGGAAGCGCAGCAAACCAAAAAGTGCTGGATCGCTTGAAATAGAGATATGGTGCATCTGGGGGTCTGACTACCAAATCTCAAATAACTGATATTCGTCTCTGATATTCATCTCAAATAACTGATGTTCAAAACCGCATTACTGAAATCTTACAGTTTGAGAGGCTGAAAAATAAACGTGATCTGGCCGTTAACAACGAGCGTTTTATTACAAACCTTTGCTCTGCAAACAACTAGCAATAGCTGGCTGACGGAGTTTGCCCGTCAATCACTCTATACCGATGAAACATTTCATCAAAAATGCTCAAGCTGTGCCGGAACGTAGAGACAGTGAAGGCACATGTCTCAACGCCATTGACGTGGAGAAATTAGGTAATTTTGAATGTGTGACGTTATCTCTAATTACTCAATGTAAATGTATTGATGATAACTCTTGATTTAAAAAACCAATAAATCTTTGTTTGCTGTTTTCGAAGAGCGCGAATGTAACCACTCTACATACCCCAAAGACGTATTAACTCGGCTTGGACCGACTTCCAGCGGTGGATGTGTGGAAGCGAGACGAAGCGTTTATAAAAACTAAAAAATTCAAGTAAACAAAAATGGCAACGGGTGCGAGTGAGAGAAATCACTAGTTTCAAAAAGTCGCTGTGTAATTACAAAATAAAGAAGCTTAACAACCTTCTACTACAAACGATAAAGTAGCAGTTGGTCGAGTCATGGGTACATGTAACCAACGGCCGTTATGAAATTTCGGTCCCATTAAATATGGATGTCGTTACTTACTTGCCAAATAATTAGATTTATGCCGTGAAGCTGACAATAAATTCGCGGCAAAGCGATCTGATAAACTAAAAGCTAAAGGGCATGCTCACCGAAATATTTTTGAAGATTATTTCCGAGGGTTGGTTTGTACCTACTGTACAAAGGATGGGGCTTTGTAAAATACCAAATGCTGCTATTTGCCTTTTCTTTGCACCAAGCAAGACAAAGCAAGAGTAGTCGGCCGTAAAAAATCTAAAACTATTATACAAAAATCATGGTTTTGAGAAAAATGACTTTGTTGTCATTTGCTATAGTTAAAGAGGACAGCGGAACCACTTTTTCCAGCTTTGCCTTGTTTACACGTATGAGCTCATGCTCGCTATGCATGCCTTTCGTCAGACTGGGCCACCACGATGAGTAGACTGCTTGGCCCCACCACCTGTCTGCCACACAAAGATGGAGGCATCCCGTTAAGTGTCTTGCCCAAGATACAACAAGCAAGCTTTCCGGCTTGTTCTCCACGCTATCACTATGTGCTGAGAGCCAAGCAGGGAAGCTGTGAATACAATTTTTGAAAGTCTTTTGGTATGACTCAACTTGGGAAATGAACCACAGGCATACCGCCTGCAGAGCGGGCGCTGTAACCACTACGACATCGCGCCGGTTAGCCTTAAACCTGTTTGTTGTTTCAACATTAATTATTTCTTCATATTTGCTGATCAGTAACTTCACATAATCGAAAAAAATCAAGATTGTTCATGACATCTAAAATGTAGTTGTTGGCTTTGTCATAACAGGGCAGAGGTGTTTTATAGAACCACCACTTTTTATAGGAGCGACACTAAATGATGCTGCCCTTTCCTGAATCAATTTGTTAAATGATTTAGTTGAAATCTTGGCAAGATTTTGAAAGGGAAGGTACTCTAGCACGGCTGATTAGAGCAAGCGGTTTTTCCGAGTGGCTATACATAAAAGTTAAAGGATCTTGTTCCGTTTGGCATTGTTCAGAAATAATGATCTAGATTAGGAGCAGGCAAACTACGGCCCGCTAGCACTGGTCGAAACTTCCACATATATAATTTAATATGTCAGGGATGGCCACACTTGCCTAAAGAGCTAAAATGTTAGGGGTGTCCACATTAAAGATCAAGCATCCACACTAAAAAGCGTTAATATGCCAGGGGAGGCCACACTAACGAGCTAAAAACGTTAGAAGCCATCATTGAAAGAGCTACTACGCAATTTTCAGTTTGAATTGACGCGTTTTTTGTCCAAATAGAAGGTGATGATTTTTTTTGGCACCATTTTTTCCAAAACCCAGTAATACGACATTACAAGAAGCTATTGCAAGATTTTAAGCTATTGCAAGCTCTTAAATTGTATACAACTATTGCACGATTTTATGCACTGCCCCTCGGCCACTCTTTAATAGTCAATGCGGCCCTCCGACTAAAAAGTTTGCCCACCTCTGATGTAGATTAAGTAAGAGTTCAGCTATATCGACTCACGAGACATGTTTGGAGATTCAACTTTAGACCCTTTAAGGCACTTCTTACTATTGGAAGGTTGATTGCTCAAAACTTTACGAAGGCCATTACCATAACTTCATGTGTATTAAAAATATTGGTATTTGGATGACATTTTGTTGGTTTCAAATTCGCTCGACAATCTCGAAAGAATATTTTGCTAGTCAATATCGCCGTTTTAAAGCAGAGGTTTTAAACCGCACAAATAGGTAGCTAAAAAAATCTTAGAACTGTTTTATGTGAAACCCCTAAGTAAGATTTTTGCTTATAGATCTGGGAGATAAACTTAGGTGCGCAATCTATGCCCGACTTAAAAACGCTTGGTCTGGTGTGGGATGTCCAAAACAAACAAATCTTAACACTAGAATTCCAGACTATGTCGATTTCGACATTTTGGTTCTTTAACGTTAATTTTTTTGTACTTTTCGTGATTGTAATGTCCTGAAATTTCACACTGTCAAACAAATTTTGCTACAGTTTATTTTAATATAAGATTTTTGTTTGACCAACTTACAGAGCAGAAGTAATTAGAACTTATACCTAGAATTCCGGACCTGTCGATTTCGACATAGTTCGTTTTCTATTAGCTTGAGAGCATTTGTTCAATTCTGCAAGCTTTGATTGCAGAAAATTGGGTTAAATATCGTTTCAAATGAGTTTAGAAGTAGAAATATGTGAAAAGGTGGTAACTACTGCATTGTTATCCACCGTTCTAAATGCATTGACACCATTCTGTTTTGTGCTCTAAAATGTGTTGTCTCCTTGTTAGTCTGAAAATTTGAGTTCATGCATTGCCAATCTACTTTTAATTTCATTCTCACGCAGTTTCTCTAAAATCTGAACTAGTTTGTACTTTAACTTTTTTATTCAGCTTTATTATTCGCATTTGGTGAAAGTTGAGTTTTTATTACAGACAAAACTACATGAGCATAGAGTAACACTAAGCTTGACTTTTTTAGGTGCAATAATTTTGTGTATAACAAATAAATGTTATGCCTAGAAATAGTTTTCGTTGTAGATATACTGCAGAAAAGGCCTATGATATGCTGAACAAAGACTCTGATGCATTAGAGCCAGAGGAAGAAGCGCAAGAGGACATTGCTACTCTGCCCACCTGTGTTGATGAACCCCCCGCGCAATCAGTGACTGATAGTGATTCTTCCTCCGACGATGATGATGAGTCATCAAGTGATGTCATTCAACCACAGCTGCACAAAATTACCAATGATTTGACTTGTGCTCCTCTTCATATTGCAAAAGTGAAACCTGCCACAGCAGCCAACGTTTTTCGAGTCAAACCCAGTGTTCATCCGGCGATACGGCGCAGAGCAAGTATTAGCCCCTACGAGTGCTGGAAGCTATTTACCGACATCAACATGCTAAGAGCCATCCAAACTCACACAAACAGGGAAGCAAGGAAAATTGATCCAAAATTTTCACTAACGATGGAGCAGTTAGAAGCATTTATTGCACTTCAGTATACCAGAGGTATACACGGGAATCATCACTCTGTGCATTTTCTATGGAAGAAAATCTATGGACCGAATATATTCCGAGATACTATGGAAAGAGACTGCTTTCTAGAAATCAAGAAGTTTATTAGATTTGATAACAAAGATAGGCGGAGGCAAAGGCTCACTGAAGACAAATTTGTTCACATTCGTGAGCATTTGGAAAGCTTTGTAACAAATTGCTTATTCAATTACACACCTGATTGGAGCCCAACTATAGACAAGCAGCTTTTTCCAATGAAAAATAGGTGTCCATTTATCGTCTACATGCCAAATAAGCCCGACAAGTTTGGCATGGAATTTTGGATGTTAACAGAAGTTGATTCAAAGTACGTGTACAATATTTTGCCGTACTTGGAAGCTCTAGGGAGAGAGCAGAGAGATGTGCGACCACTTGCAGAGGGTGTTGTTATGAGATTGACCCAAAACATTCACAACCAAGGAGGATACAACGTTACTACGGATAATTTCTTTACAAGTGTCAACTTGGCTACTTTGCTTCTGGAAAAGAAAATTTCGATGGTCGGCACGGTGAGGAGCAACAGCAAAAGGCTTACAAAGTTTATGACCAAAAACAACAATGAACTGCATAAAAGTAGCTTTTTTTTCAATGATGGCAAAGAGATACTTTTTGTAAACTACCAGTGCAAGAAAAAAAAGAGTGTAAATTTAATTTCCACAATGCACAATGCTCCCAGCATTGACCAAAGCAAGAAAAAAAAATCTTGCGTTATTCATTTTTACAGCAAGAACAAGGTCAGTGTAGACGTTGTCGATCAAATGTTGCGGCTATATTCCACTCACACAGCTAGCCGAAGGTGGTCCTTTGCTGTGTGGACAAACACCTTGGACATAGCAGCTTTAAACTCATGGGTTATCTATAAGAAAGTCACTGGTGAGAAAATCAGTAGGCGTGATTTTATCCTGGACTTGGTTGAAAGCTTGCAACCCAAGTACGTTGTTGAGCGGACTTTACTTTGTCCAGACCCTATATCAAACAACCTTCCACCTCCTAAAGGTCGGAAGTGTGCTGTGAAAGAATGTGTGAACACTACAAAAACAGTATGCCACATCTGCAAGTTGCACACGTGTGGAAAATGTGGTCAGGCCAGTTATAAAGTAACGCAGTGTAATACGTGTTTTGAGCGGGTGAGAGCACATCAGTGAGCTGAACTATGTGACAAATAGCAATTATTATGCAAAAACGGAATAGAATTGCATGTGATTTTCGAGTGTTCTTTGGTTCGTTCTACTTCTTCTATATATAAACTTTCAGAATAAGAGTAAATGACTCGAAAATGAAAGCCAAAAAAGCGCGAGTAATACGAATACCGATAAAAATAGATTCATTTATAACAAATTAAATATATTTAAAAGATGAACATCTATTACTATGCTTAGCACTGAGTGCCTTTTATTTGTTAAAAACACACCATCAATGATACCGACAAGTTTAAGTAACAGGAACGCTACAGTTCGGAAAAATGTCGATTTTGACATTGTCGGAGTTCTTGGTATATTTTTTTCCCTGGAGTTCTAGTGTTAAATATTGCAACTCTTCTGAAGTCACAAGTAAACGAGAAATGTGAGTTGCACTGGCAGGCTAGTTTGATCTCTCGGATATCCTCGTACCTCGTTCTCTAGAAGGAAAGCTAATGTTTCAAACGCGATTATCTTGGCTTCAGATAAACTTATAAAGGATATTCTTGATAACTCCTACAAATTGGTAAATGTAATGGAGAACTTTGGTGAATCCTCTATTCTCTGCCAAAGTTTTTCAGAGGGATCCGTGATTGAGATAGATGAGAAGATCAAGTGACAACTACATGGGTTTTGTAACAGGTCAAATCATGCCCTCTCTCATGCAATGTATCTGAGACACTTAATGAACGGACGCTCATTCGCGGCTTCTGTGCTGGGCAAGGCTAAATTGTCGCGGTAAATTAAACCAATTGTTTCATTTTGCGTAAGGAAACGGAGACTGCCGACTTGTGAACGAAATTGATTCTGAATGTGTGCAAGTTGTTGCAGCATCTCGAATACAGTCTTCATTTCTGGTCAGATTTGCAAATAGTTTAACAATGCATGGTAAATTCCAATCTCCATTTGCCCTTTTTTTTAAAAGGCCAAGTTGATAAAATCTTTGTAGTGGCTTATGCCGATACTTAGAATTATATTAATACGTCTTTTAGTCATGGTGATGTGGGAACACGGATGAAGTGTGTTAAGAAATGCAGTAGTTAAATGCTTTTGGTTCGCGAACCTTACTTACTATTGAAGGGAAGTCTGCAGCTTCGGGCCTCAATTTTTATTCACAGTGCAAAAAACAAATATCGGTGGGGAATGTCACAAATAAGTAAATTTGCGTTGTAAAAATAGTTTTTATATAAGTATAGTTGCTGTAATCTATTGTTTATATTTTGCTGTGGTTATTTTGTTTGTGAATCTGAATTGTCTGAAGCCCTAAACTTGCTAAACTCTTTTCGAAAAAGAGCTTTTTTTGCATTTATTAAAAGATTTGTAACTCACACGCCTTTTCGGACATCACAGTGGTTGACTGCGTAACTAAGTTCCAGTGTGTTCTAGTGAATCTTGTTTCTTCTCAAAGATTTCTTTTCATTTTTTTTTTTTTTGCCGATAACGAAATTTATGAACGGAGTTTTTTCTGTGTCACGTGATGTTCTAGCATTTTCCAGAAGATTGTCTTTTGTATATAGTAGGGCAAGAGTTTTATGATTTAGACAGAAAAAGAGTAGAGTAGCACAGTAGTAGAGAAAAAAGTGTATTGATCTGTGGTGATTTATTGTGATTTCTATTAGTGAGACAAGCGGTTAATTAGTGGATTTAGTCTTAGTTGGGTCTGATTGTTATATTAAAGCGCATTGTTTTTTTTGGTGTTCGACGTGTGAAGGAATTCAAAATCTTAAAGTGGTTTACAAATATATTTGTTCTGTTCTTGATCGAGAAGTGCGTGGAATTACCTTAGTGGAAGCCAATCTTTTCCTAGCTATTTAGTTGCAACCAGATCTAATTATTCAAGCCATACTACAAGTCGCCTCAATTTTAAGAAGTAAATTAAAGTCGAAATAGAATCAAAAAATTTCTATTGAATCGCGACAGGGAACCATTGTTAAACATTGTCTGCAAAGCATCCAATATTTAGCAAAGGGTTTCCACCGACGTCCGTTTTTTGCACTGTCAATGCAGAAACTTAGACTAACTTATCGAAGTCTCGTCGGATATCTACGTATTAAAAAAGTGCAAGACAAGCTTTGTTGCCTTGGAACAGTCTCTCGCTGCTAAAGCAAAGATGAAATTAGTAAGTGGTTTTAAACGCGCTCTTTCTGGACAAAGTCTTTTATGGATTGGCTCAATTATATTAATGTAATCGGTTTGAGGATATTGTTTGCATCAATTTTTTTGAAACAGACTCCGCAAACGCCTTCAACACTAAAGTGATTAAAACGCAAAAGAAATGAGTCGCGTCGCTGAACTTAAAAAAAAAGCGTAATTAGGACAATTTTCTTAAACATCCGGCGGTGTAGAAACTGTTTTTCCGGTGTAATATTCTTCTTCTTGCGGTGCAAGATACTTTATGGAACAAACAATATAAAAATGCTATTTTGTTACCGTTTTGCGTGGCAGATCCGACAAACCTTATCAGAAAAAGCACTGCTTAGGGTAATATTCCAACCCTGAGTGCGAGCAGCAAAAATCAAGCAAATAAAACTGTGATTTTTCTCAACTGAAAAAATTTAAAACGCTAACGTTACATAACCATAGGGTAAGTACGAAATAGATTTATTAGTATCGTGGCTAAACTAAATCACGATAAATTACAAATTAATATTGTGGCTGTAAGCAAATGATGATAAATTACATGTAATTAGCTTTTAGTTAGCTTTCAGTCATGTTTTAGTTACAGCCACGGATTAGACGATACCGTGGCTGTAACTAAAACAAGAAAAATTTGAACCCCTAAAAGTCAATAAACATGGGGTTGACCGTAACCACCTGACCTATTTACAACATTAGGGTACAATTTGGTAAACTACGCTTTAGCGGTAAGACGTCAAAATTAGTCAGTCTGAACTTTCACAATGCCAGAGTTGCTCCATTTAATTAAATAATGTACAGTAGATTCCGCTTAATCGGGTCACATCGGAACAAGCACCATTTGGCCCGATTAAGCGGCTGACCCGATTATCCGAAGTCTTGCAGTATCCGTGCCAGGGTTGTCCTTGGTACACCAGTTATCTCAGCTAACTGGCGATGACTAATGTTTGGAGGTTGCTTTCTAATTTTTCTTAGGACAACGATCCTTTCAGCAATTGGTAAATCTTTTCGTGGCATCTCTGTTTGGAACTTCACAAAATTTGCAAAAAAACACAACAATTACCATGTCCAAGGGCATGAAATGACAAAATAATTTGCGCCTGTATTGTTCAATTGTTACATAATATAGCTGGCTTTGTGATGAGTTCTATTACATTACAAAGGCGGTTTTGCAACCACACAGGTGTATATGTAACTACAGTTGTGGTCCGATTAAGCGGAATAGTGGCCCAATTATGCGGATTTAATGTAGTGCATTATCTTTCATTGGATTTTGTTCTTCACAATTTGGCCCAATTAACCGGCTGACCCAATTAACCGGCGGCCCAATTAAGCGGAATCTACTGTAACTGCATAACGTGTTCACATAAGGCAGATTGGCCTGGCTTTTGATATATGATAGCTCATTTGTATTCAGCTAAACAAAATTAAAGATCCCCTTTGATTTGCCCAATGTATATATATTTACAGTTAGAATAAGGAACAGAATAAATTAAAAAGGTCTTTTTCTTCATAAGTGTGTGGGCCCTTGAGGTAAGGGTAAAATCAGCGGTACAATTAGGTTGATGGTACAAATAATTACCAATGGTACAAGTAGGTATCATGGCTACTCTAATTCCTGTCTAGCTTAAAACTTGCCTAATCTTTTTTGATATGTCTGAAATAAAATATATAAACACAGCATAAGTCGGTTTTGTTGCGTTGGTTTGAGGTTGATGAGAAGAGAAATAAGTAACCCTAGCTTTAAATCCTTTAGGACTCCAGATAGAGGGTACGTGTAGTAATTTTCGAGGAAAATGGTTTATGTTAGAAAAGCGGGTGTTAGCTCTCTGATTCAATATTTTCGCAACAGCAAGTTTCTGATGTTTAGGGTGATGTGGGATGTTATGAATATGTTTATTGGTGTCAGTAAGATTTTTGCAGACCCCAGTAAATTGTGTGGTGCAAGTGGTGCCTTTCTGTATATGTACCTGACGAGTAACCAGGACGTCGAGAAAAGAGATCAAAGAAGTTTGCTCCCCATCAATAGTAAACTCAATGTGCCGAGATATTGAATGAGGATGTTGTAGGAATTAAGGTGTTGCAAAGGGGCTTGAATCCCCCCTCTCTTGGCCATGTCACTTCCACTTAAAAATAGAAATAATTTAAAAACCGTAATTTCAATTTTTAGTATATGCCTCCAAGCAAATGGAACTAAAATTTTGGTTCCCTTACCTCCCTCCAATACCCTGACACATAAATACAATTGGTGAAAAAAGAAACAATAATTGGTATTTAGACTTGGCATTGACTTCTAATTGATGTGTACATCTGCTGTGTTATATCAGATGAAAAGCGTGATTTGCGAAAGTAGATCAAAGGAGCAAAAAAATTTTGGGTCAGTATACAACGTGGTCTGCCAAGCAACATTTGGGCGACAAAAAATCTTGTGAAATCGACCTTCTAGTTTACTCTAACTCAAACCCTGGTAATGCAGAAGAATGCAGGTACAAAGACTTATAGATGCTCTGATTTCATTCTTTAACCCAAAAGCAGCAAATTGATCAGTTTGAGAATTTTCAGGATAAAATTGGGTGTATAGTCTTTGATTATTCTCAAGTATCGCACCGCCAAGATTACACAATTTTCAGTTTTTGGCTAGCACGGTAGCGCCAAGTGTATATTTCTAAAATCAATGCAATTTACAAATTACGGAAAATTTGAATACAAGACCATGCCAAAACAAAACGTATTACTTTGATCAAATCATAGCTAAACGAGAAAAAATCAAGCCAGTTGAAGTTTAGCATAAATGCTTGAAAACTTCTTGCATAAGATTTCTCAAGTTCTTACAAACGCAGCATTATGTTGAACAGTATTCAAAAGAGAAGTTTTAAGTTTTCTGGTTCCTTGCTGTGTGATCAAAAAGTTTTCGGGTTAATTTTGTCACTTTCAAAAATGTTACATATAAAAAAATTAGACATACTTTTAGCCAATGCATTATTCGAAAGTATGCAATCAGCTATTCACAATGATAGTAAAAATCGTGAGGATTTTTATAACAAATGTACGGAAATCAAAAGCCTCTGTCAAAAGTATGGGATTTCATTAATCATTCTGAGAAGAGCCAACTGTCAAAATCAACAAGAACTCTATCCAATTATTGATGTAGAAAGTTATTTGCGCCAATCCATCTGTATACCATATGCAGGGCATTTGTTAGTGCAAATGTCTGAAAGGTTTAAAGATCAAAAAATAAAATACCAAAGTCTATGGAATTTGATACCCAAATACACTGTGACACCGACATCTCCTTTGGAAACAGACAACTTGTTGGAATTATTTCAACAAAATATTGGCAGCAAAATTGTCATCTCTCCAAAAATTATGCGCTGGAAAATAGAGTAGAAGAAGCAGAATGTAACTGCTCTTACAAAAAATGCTATTGATCCTTTCAAAGTTTGCAACGCAGATCTTTTCCTAATGTTCGGAACAAGGTTACTATTTCCGCCACCTTTAACTGAACTGCGACAAGTGAACGTAGCTTTTGCACTATGCAACGTCTAAAAACGCACATGTGGTCCACAATGGGAGAGCAACGGTAGACCGGTTTTGCTTTGCTTTCAAGTCACTCGGAACAATCACTTGACAAGACAGTGTTTTGAATGAATATGCCACAAGTTCAAATATTTCTGATTTGATTCTGCAGTTTAGCGATACTTGTTAGTTTGGCCACTTTTTTGTTGTTGTAAACTATGATCAAAGTCTATAATCGTGTATTTGTATCGAGTATCATATTATTATCACTCAGCAGTGATCTTAATCACCTTGGCCAATACACAGTACAGCAACAAGCTTTCTTGCAAAGTTAGGAATTAGTTAAAGACATGAAGTTGAGGTTTAGCAGTTTCTATCATATTCGCTTGTCTTAGGCCAAGGCCAAAGCATTATAAGCGAATATTAGCTAAGCAAAAAAATACAAGCAAAAATTTATATCATTTGTTGGCCCATTACCCATTAAAGTAGATTACTTCAACCCGTAAGTTAATCAGTATTCGTAACAGCAAAATTGCTGATTAGTGGTTGTAATAACACAATTTATTGGGCCACTTCCTCACAAAAATCTTGGTTGCGCGCCTATCTCAACCACGAGAAAGATGGAGAGTGACATGTAGTGATAGCGGCGCGTCTAATGCATTTCGTGTATACAGTGGCAATGATGGAGAGACGCAACTGCCCGTAAGAGTCCAAACGTTTGCTTGTAAAGAGAAATATAGTAGAATAAAGACAAAGTCCAAGTCTATATTCAATGTCATAAATGTCACGAAAAGTGCGTGCAGATAACGACTCATTAGGAAAGAGAAGTTCGAAGACGAAGTTAATAGCCTTGTATGCCTGCATGGATGCAAACATCGAACAAGCTAACAACGTCAAGAGATGCTTATGTTTCATTACCGTTTACACTAAAATTATGCATATGGTTTACAAATTCCTTGGAGTTGAGTACACAAAACTCATTTCAAAGCAGGCAAAAACGCGACACGAAATTTTTGACATATTATACGTCGGAGAATTAACAAAAGACACAATTAGACGAAAAGCCACCGAAGATTTGCAATTTTTAGGCAGCCGGTAAAATCGCGGTGTTATACCTGTGCTATATCTTAAAAAAGTAATAACAAGTTTTACTAGTATTGTTTGCGTTAAACAAATTTTAAACATATTTGTTTACAATAGAATTGAAGCAATAAATGGCATTAAATTTGACAGCTAGTTACGTAGATTTGTCATTTATTGAAGGTAAGTAGAAAAATTGCTCACAAATGATCACGAACATCATCCTGTACCATACAACAATTCATTACAATTTGTAAATAACCCGCTGCCAGTTTCGACCTTATTAGGTCTCATCAGGCGGGTGTAAAAGACATACAACAAAAAAATGCACAATACCTAGGCTAACAATTGGCTATTGTATGCAAAAAACAAAGCAATGCAAAATATTACAAAACAATAATACCAATATTAAAGGGGTCCAATTAGGAAGACACATATGGACAAATATCATGTGTGTCACAATAGTAAGCCTTAATACGGATTTGGGATCATTATTAATACTTAATCACTGCAAAAATATAGAAGGTGCTGAGCGCTAATTGGCAAGTGTGATGCTGAAGGCAGATCTTTTGAAATAAGAAATTGCCTTAAAATTGCTAACTAGCAACTAGCAACCTCTATCTCTTGTAAAGTGATTTAATATTGATAATGATCCCACACTCGTATTAAGGCTTACTGTTGCGACTATTTGCCCATATCATGTATGTGTGTCTAATTGAACGCGCTTGATATAGGTGTACTGTGTGGTAATATTTTGCATTGCTTCATTTTTATGCATACAATAGCCAATTTGTTAGCTTATGTATTATGCATTTTTATTATTGTGTTTCTTTTGCACCCGCTTAATGAGGCCTAATAAGGTCGAAACCGGTGGTGGGTTATTAGCAGTTAGTAATGGATTGTTGTATGGTACAGTATGATGTAGGTGATCAGTTGTGAGCAATATTTCTATTTTATCCTAGTGTGACGCTTGAGGCAGAATTCTTTAAGTAGGAGGCTGCCATAAATTTGCTAATTAGCTAATAGCAACCCCTATATTCCAATTAATAAAGCATTAATTTTAGCTTCATAATCAAGTGATATGATTTCAAATGTAGCATTTTCGGTGTTTGCTTTTGATATCATGATGTCGGTCTTTTTCTGATTTATTCTAGAGGCTCTTTTTCATTTTGCATTAAATTTTTTGTTAGTGGCTTTAATTTCGTTTGGCTGAATACAAACTAGCTATCATACATCAAAAGCCAGGCCAGTTTGTCCTATGTGAATATATTATGCAGTTACATCATTAATTGATTGGAGTAACTCCAGCCAAATTATTTAGAGCCACGGTATTGTCCAACCTTGCATATGCATCGCTGGAAGCTAATTACATGTAATTTATCATCATTGCATACAGCCACGATATTAATTTTAAATTTATCGTGTTTTAGTTCAGCCACGATACTAATTAATCTATTTCGTAGGGGAGACCGGGGACAATTGTAACAAAATTTACAAATTGAATAAGATTAGCAAAAAAAAATATTTGTCAAAAAATGAAACAACATCTCGTTTACTTATTCCAAAACATTTTAAATCCATGCTGTCGTTGGTGTAGGTATAATGGTCATCTAAACACGCCATGTCACGTGTTACATTTGGTCCCATGTAGCCGGACAATTGTAACAAACCTTTGGATCAGTTGAAATAGCATGTTGTGAACACTTTAGTGGCAGTCGGCGTGGTGATGACTGGGTTCAGTGGTTGACATGCTAGTACTGTACAGGCCACATAAACTCTGCACAAGTACAAAGAATATATTTATTGGTTTGAGCTGTGACTCTGACAGTTATTAGAATTGAAATCCATTGATTGCCTGTCAAATATCAACATTGGCAATTGCTGTTCATATCTTAAACTCCTCGTTCTCGTTAGATTGTTTTGCTTGTATTCTTGTATCCTTTTCTTTCTTCAGCTCCTTTTTTGCAGTTTTTACTTTGAACTGAGAGTTGATACTGTTCCCTTATTTGAGATCACTTTCTTACAAGCTTCTTTAGCTTTTCTTGTTTTTGCACGACTTGCTTTTTCTTCCAATGCTGTTTTAACTGGTGTATCAGTTAGAATATAGCACTTTTTCTTCTTTTTCTTTTACCTTTTTGTGTTTTCCTTGGCTGCGCTTTAGGGAATAGCTTTATCTTTTCTGGTAAAAATGGTTCAGATGAAATGAATATCACATTGATTATTTCAGGTGTAATGATTATCCATGCCTAAGTAACCAAGACTTCTTTATTGATGGCTAGGCTACTGATCGGCAAACGAAAAATTCTGACTCTATATCATCAAACTCTACATATTTCCCAGTAAAAATCATGCTCAGTTACTTCGTAGATGATGGAGTCCATTGCAAAAACTGTTACAATTGACCCTGACAGTAGACGTCCATTTTGCGACCAAGTTTGTTATCTTTCCATCAACCACTCACACCAAAACAACACTGATCTAATGTAGTTCAAAACCTATGTTTCCCTGTTACTACAGCAGTGAGATTTAAATACTCCTGCACTATGATGCAACCAAATTATTCAGCATTTACTAAAAGTTACTTACGTGGGTTGAAAATAGCTTTTTGAAGATATTTTCCGTATGGCTGAAACTACAGTTCTATTGCTTTGTCTGATCCACCCCACGTATTATACAGAGCTGTTATCAATTTACAGACTTCTTGTAACGTATAAAGCGCGGAAAATCTAAACTGTTACAATTGACCTGCGTCAAATTTGTCCCCGATCTCCCCTACTTACCCCATGGTTATCTAAAGTCAGTGTTTTGATTTTGTCAGTTGAGAAAAATCACAGTGTCATTTGCCTGATTTTTGCTTTTCGCACTCAGGGTTGGAATACTACAATAAGCAGTGCTTTTTCTGATTAGGTTTGACGGATCTGCCACGCAAAACGGTAGCAAAATTGCATTTTTGTATTGTTTGTTCCATAAAGTATCTTACATCGCTAGAAGAAGAACTTTCCTTGCTACACAACTTAAAAAGTTTGCTTAATTTGCACCCTTGCGTTGGTACAGATTTTATTTTGCAAATTTATAGTCAGCTTCAAAATACCTAACTTCTGTTGAATGCCAAGTATACTCTAATCTTGCCAAGTAAGCGTTCTGACTAAGTTGGTTGTGGGTAGTGAGCATTTTGAGGTGGTAAGGCGATTATAATGCACAAACACTTTTACTCCGGAACACTTTAATTCACGATTTTTTCATTTTTTGAGAAAGTATGCTAGATATGATGTCAAAGTATACATGCTTAAGAAAAAACTTATTTTACATACATGTATATTTAGTTGATAGTAACAGCCTCTAGACATTATAAGTTGATTTACACTCATCCGGAGGCAAGTGATAACTTTTCAATCAAAAAACGGGCAGTTACAGTCGACTCTTATCTTTTGATTCGAATACCAACGCCAAGATATCCAAAAACATAGTTTCATGCAGAGTTGTCCTTGAAATTTTTCACTTTTAAAGTTATCCAATTGACTTTTTATTACATTTATCCTTTGCTGCTTAGGCGAGATTTCTGCCATAATTGTTTTGCTAAATTGGATTTTAGAAGCACTATTGATTAGGACTAAAATGTATGATTTCTATTACCCCAAAATGTTGCTACATCAGTTGGCTACTTTGCGGCATTCAATTCCTTGCTATTTCACACCTACAAGCTCCTGGAACAAATTATCCTTAATTGCCTCTTGCCAATTATTGATGAAAAACTAATACCCGAGCAGGCTGGCTTTCGACCAGGTTGATCCTGCACAGGCCAAATATTAAAGCTCATACAACACATTGAAGACAGTTTTGGGAAAGAAATGGTGACTGGTGCTTTTTTGTAGACTTCATTGCTGTTTAAGTCACTATAAATCATCGAAAACTTCTACACAAACTTTTAGAGATAACAAAAGATTCATCTCTGACTAAATTCACACAAACTATGCTTAGCAATCGACGCTTCTTTGTTATTTTAAATGTTAAAAAAAATAAATGGAGAAACCAAAAAAATGGCCTACCCCAGGGTAGCGTTCTGGCCGCACTACTCCTTAACATCTACACAAATGACCAACCACCAGCAGAAAATACACAAAGATTACTTTATGCGGATGACCTTTGCATCACCGCCCGAAAAAAATCTTTTGAAATGGTTGAACAGCATCTTCGTAAGGCACTACCACAACAACCGACAAAAAAGCAATCCGGCCAAAACACAATCCTGTCTATTTCACTTACGCAACCATCATGCTACTAGCAAAACAAACGTAATATGGAATGAAACACCAATCTCGCACGACAAATGTCACGTATATTTTGGCGTCATAATGGATAGAACCCTCTCCTTCAAAGAACACACAAGAAAACTAAAGGCTAAAATTTAATCAAGAAATGCTCTGCTTTCCAAATTAGCAAATTCTAAAAGAGGAGCAAACCCTTATTCTTTGCGCACAACTGCTTTAGCGCTGTGCTTTTCTACAGCTGAATACGCCTGCCCAGTGTGGGAGAGATCAGCTCATGCAGGAAAAGTCGACTCAGCACTTAATGATATATGCCGACGAATTACAGGATGCCTTAAACCGACCCCTCTGAACAAGGTGTACAGCTTGGCAGGAATCGCTTCCTCCAAGCATTCGCCGTGAAGTATCCAGCCAATCTACACGATAAAATTTTGATTTGGACCAACGACATCCCATGTACGGATTGACAGCCGCCCCATCTAGACTAAAATCTAGAAAGAGGTTTTAAGAACTGTTCCTCCTCTCGACAAGCACACCACGCAGCAACTTAAAGTACAAAACTTATGGCAGAACTACACGGACAATATTCCATATCAGCATAAGCTCCAAATTTCCCAGTTCAAGAATCTATCCTCTCAGGATACAAGTTACAATGGAACAAATGACGTTGCCTCAACCGTTTAAAATCAGGTGTGGGCAAGACCAAATCTCTTCAACTGAAGTGGGGCTACTTACCCCCCGGTACTGATACCACCTGCCAGCGTGGAAAAGAAAATCAAACCATGAACCATTTGTTAATTTTCAAAAAAACTGGAACACCCTGCACCATGGATGACTTATTACAATGTAACAGCAATGCCAAAAAAATCACAACGGCTTGGTGCAAATTTATCTAGCTCAAAACGGACTCGAAGAAGAAGAAGCATTCAAAAATTCTTATCGCATTTTAGCAAATTTAGGAATAACACTCGTGCAGAAAAAATGTACAGTACAACAATGACAGCTACAAATGAGATAATATAAATGTGAAAACAAGCACCTGCAAAAGAAGTGTCTGTGCTCTTGCATTGGTGTATCAATCACAGATATGAAAACCACCCATCACACCATGGAACTCCAGCATTGCACAGGAGAACCTGGAAAAAGTGCCGGCCATTTCCACACAACACATTGGTTATTTCGCATGAAAGAGTGGAGGAGCTTAAACACAGCACAGGTGGCCTTTAACACTTTTGCTGGGCTCCATCAGTAGCTTCTTGCAACTCGCTCGGTGGTTGGCTTCTCTATTCTTTTCTGGCGAAGCACCTGCGCTTACGTAGCATCAGTCTATGTAATTTACAAATTTTCAAACCTTCATAAAATCTAAGATGTTTTTAGAGGATACACTGAAAAGCTTCTCTAATGCGTAAAGTATTTTCTCAGCTAAGGGGTAAAGCATTTTCTCACCTATCATTTGGAATGTTTTATATAACTGCTTACAAAACGAATTCGGCGACATGTATACTGAATCCTTTCTATCTTCAACTGCTTCCTCCTATCCAACGGAGTGGCAAACCGTTATGCAAGGCATTGATTTTTGCTAATTACAGCTGGTTAAATTTTGATTTCCAACTGCTTTCTATACGTATTATTTTTTTGTGCAGCAATTGTCGATGTTGGTAAAGAGTACAGAGGTGTGCAAATTGATTGGAACTGAATAAATTATGAACTTTTTGGTTTAATTCTGACAGTTGGTTTAAATCATATATGTTTCTGTGGGTATCAGGCAGTTAGCCCCTGGACATTTCTCCCCCGGTCTCTTGAGATAGAATTTGAGTTAGGGTTAGAGTTAGAGTTAGAGTTAGGGTTAGAGTTAGGGTAAGGATTAGGATTAGGGTTAGAGTGGAGTTGGAGCCCGGGGGGTATATAACCGAATGTATGTAACCGGGGGTAAGTGTCCCGGGAATAAGTGTTTTAGAACAGTTTCTGTATTATTTTGCAATTTTATTTAGCTTTTATATGAATTCCTGCAGTCATGTATTACTTGTTTTGCAGATTTGATCATTTATTTAGATGATTATAGCTTAATTACTAGCGCTTTATTTTGAAAGTACCATTCTTGTGTTTAGTTGCTCTTGATAATTCACTTTTTTTGAAAATGGATTTGACTTCAAAAAGGTGATCACAAGTTGTGGCCGTAGGTAAACATTCTAAGAAGTCAATGAAAGAGATTGGGATGGAGTTAGGGATACCCAAATCTGCGATTGGCCGGACTGTTAAGAGGAGCAATGACATCGATGACATCACCATCTAACATCAGGAAAGATGTGCCAAAAAGAGAAAAACGACTGCTCGGGATGAGCAAATGTTGAGAAACAGCGATAAGAATAAAAAAGATCAGTGTAGACTTTAACCTTTTAAGGATAATTGTGACACATATGTTACATCATTGTTAAGTGTTATGTCATTGTGACGTAATCATCACTTTACTGAAGTCTATTATCATCCTGCAGTTAGCAAACAAATAGAAAATTGTTTTAAATGCTATGAATTAGAATCTTATGATGCTTAAAGGATTAAAAGAGATTTTTTTGAAGCTAGGGTAGACGTACATTTATCAAATATCAGACGAAAATTAATCAAAAAAGGAAGAATTCACAGAAGACCTATGAAAAGCAAATTTTTACACCAGTTATGATGAAAAGATTGCAGTGGGAAAAGATGCATAAAAATTTGGACTAACAAAATCGGAGACAGATTGATTATATTTTCTGACGAAATTCATTTTGAATTTCAAGGATATCGGTCACAATATGTACAAAGAAGTAAGGAAGAGCTCCACCAGGATGGTCATATTGACCAGCGCCAAAACATCCTCGAGAAAAATGTTTTTTGGCTGTTTTAATGGTAAAGATACGGATAGGCTAATCTCTGTTGAAGAAATGATGGATTTCACCAAGCGCTAGGAAATTTTGTCCAACTTTTCGCTTCCAATTATCCGTGTTACTTTTCCCAAGGGAGATGGCATATTTTAGCAGGATCTAGCTCAGTGCCAAATATCCAGAATAATGCAACAGTTTCTTATCGAAAGCATAGTAACGGTTTTATAATGGCCTGGCAATTCCCCAGACCTCAATTCTATGGAGGTGGGCACTAGCGGCGCTAAAATTAGCGGCTGCTATTAGCGCCCCTAATGCTACGTTAGCGTTGGTTTTCGCACCGCTATTGTTATCGTGAACTAGCGGCAACAGTAGCGGGCGTTCACTTTTCTGAAAAATAGCGCTGGCGGAAGATGTGCTAGTTTTCGAAAAATTGTTGCCACTAGCGCTAGATTAGTCGCTTATTAAAATAAAAATATTATCGTTTCACGCGGGCAGAATATTTCGCTCTAGTGCTTTCTGAACTTTCAAGATGCGTTCAAAGTTTAGAGCAGCGCAGCAGTTCTTTCATTTTTGAAGTTTGTTTCTGCAGGAAATTGGTAACAGCGGGCTGAGGTTAGTTTTTTTTTGCCATTCGTTGTACTTCCGGGTTGGAAAGTAAACTCAGACTAAAAATATTGCACAAAGTGTTGACTAGCGTAGGCATAAAAAAACACCGAGCTACTGGACTTAACTTTAAGAATTTGTTTTATAATTTTAGTGCTGTTTTTGTGTGCTTATCAGTACATAGCTCTTAATCACTACCAGTATAACATGGTCCGGAACTGCGGATACAGAATGAATAGTGTGCTTCAAAATAGCCAGTTTGAACTAGCAGCAGACCAACAGATTTTGTATGTGGTACGAAAATGAAACAAATTCCCCGAGTTAACTACTGCAAGTCTTTCGTTTCTAGCTGCAAGTAAAAATGTCATCTTATTATTTTTTCGGTAAGATTAATCAAATCATCTGCTTACATTATCTAGCTAGAAAAATAAAACTGAAAATTTAACTAAAATGGCTAATAATAATCGTGCTGTTGAAATACATTCTTCTTCTGATGAAGAAACAATCGTTTTTGAGACGGCAGAAGAAAAGGAAGAGAGACAAAATAATGTTGATCCCTGACCTCGTCTAAAAAAGTACTTCAAATTCATTGGAGAAAAAATGAAAAAATGTGATCTACCAGTGCTTGGCATGCCTTCCAATTACCAAAACACTCCCTATAAATTGTCGCTCTTACAACAATCTAAAGGTGCATTACAAGAGTGCTCATGCAAGCTCGTATGCTGCTTTTCTTGAACATTTAAAAAATGCGAAGTCGTTAACACAGAAGTCACATAGAGCATGCGAAAAGTTTCCTGTCCAAACAAAAATGGCTGGCCCGCCGCCAAAGTAACTCCGTTTAGATCATTCATTTGCTCTGGGAAGTTTTTCTCAAAACAAATATGAAGACAAGGTAAATAGAAAATACTTTTAGACAAATACATGCTATAGATACTTTCCCTTTTTTTGGTTATTCACTCTTAAATATTTGGAAGTAGCTGTTTTGACGTAATAGTATTTTACCCTTGAAACCTATTTTCCCGTTGATGATTTTCTATTTTTAAACAAGCATATCTGACACAAATGACTCAGCGTCGCTGTAGTGTATTGGTTAGAGAGCTGGCTATAAACGTTATTGTTGGATATTCAAATTGTGAGAAAATTGTACACAAAGATCACTTTTTTTTCAAAAAGTATTAAACATTAACCAGCCACAAACAATCAAAAGTTACGTTTTTGGTACGTCATGTAGTTCGACAATCACAAACATTCAACGGTATACCGTAATAATTTCCAAAAATAAAATTTTAGCGACGTCAAAATAGTCACTGCCTAAATGTTTTATTTTTATGGGCTGTACGTGTGCTTTGTTTACTCCAGTTCTGTTTTCAGTTACTAGACCACTTTGTTGCAAATATGATTCCGCTCGATGAGGTAGAATCTGAAAGTTTCAGGGATTTGATAAAGTATTGTGCTCCATCCGCGAAAGACATTTCAAGAAGAACCTTAACACGAAGGATTTGTAATAAGTATGTTTTTATTGCTGCTTCGTTTAAATGCAAGTACCTTTTGGCTACAAACTGACATATACCTGACACTTGTTGTTAAACGTAGGGTTGTTTCTTAAAAAGTGTTGAAGGTTATAAAATAACATAGAGCAATGAATGTTAAAGATAAAAGTTTAGCCAATGATACCAATTTCATGAAATTTGATTGTTTTTACCCTTTGTTATATTAAATATTCTGTGATGCTCGCTATAAACCTATTTTTAAAGTATTTTTTCCAAGGTTTACAAAAAAAAGGATCAATTAAAGCTTGCGCTGAAAGATGCTGTTGCAGTGGCCACCACAGCAGACGCATGGTAATGCAGAAACAGGTATAGCAAAAATGAAAATTTCCCTCTGGTTAAATCATAAATGCACGTAATTGTCATTATCAGCAATTCCTGATTAATGCTAATTTAAAAGTCCAATTGCATGCGGTGTTGCAAAGCATTTTTTAATTAAATTTCACCGCGTAGGGAGTTTTATAATGAAACAAAAAACGTATAAAAAAGGTCCCAGTTTTATGAATTCTAGTTGCCAAAACATTGTGGTCGATTTATAGATAATTTTGACGTGAGCGGCTCACAACAAATGGTTAACTTTTGGGCACTGAGATAAGGTCAATATTGCCCGAAAATTTATTGATTGTCAACGGTATGTTTCATTTCATAAATTCACTTGAAAATTTGTAAGTTTATTTTAATTTATCGAACAAGCTATGAATGTTACCCACGAAATGCTCCAAAAATAACTTTAGTAGGTGGGCAATTGCCCCCCAGTTATAATACTAAAAAATCCTCTGTGGTGTTGATTCTATTTACTATCCATTAATTGCTTTTTGTTTTAACATAATGCAAGGAGGACTTTTATATTTTTCAACAGCTTCATTTGCATGATTTTCTTCTTGTACAAAAGCTGTCCGTTATCTAATCGCTAATATCAATAGTGCTGTACTTAGATAGTATTTTAGGGGTAATGATTTTTGGGAGCAGATAGTAAAGTACTATTGATTTTAGGGATTAGCCAGTACAGTACTATTGATTTGAGGGATTAAATCACAGACAGCTCTGATACGATAGCATTGTGATTTAAACCGAACTATAGAATTGTAATCTCCTTTTGTATCCTACAGTTTATTGGACTTTCTTGGTTGGAACCACGAGGCAACGCCGCATAAAACCCTCGTGTATTTTTTTGGCGCAAATGTTGTATAAGGGTTTTAGCCAGAACAATCTTTGCGTACCCGAATCAACTTGGGAAAATTTTCGCTCGAGTGTTATTTCGTGGCCATTAATTTACAACGTTGTGTTCGGATAAGGCTGCAACCCGCTAACTACTGCAGTGGCAATCATTTTCTGTGGTAATTTATAAATTAAAGCACTAAAACAATAAACAATAGTGTTTAAGGGAGAATTAGAGGAAGCTAAAAGTAACTTCATACATTAATTTCAAGATGGCAATATCATTGACTTCACGTACAGTTTTACATTAGTAGGCCTTATCAACGGCCGGGGAAAAAATCACAATCAAATAATATGTTTGTGTTTCAAATTGAACGTCAAAATGCATTTTGTTCGTTTTATCTTTGAGATTTGTTACGAAAATTAATTTATATCAATCTATCGTCTATTTTTCACTGATGAGTTACAACTCTTGTTTTACAGGTCTTATCTTTGCATGACTGTGCACTGGATTGATAGCGAAAACATGCAAAGAAAAAAGGTAGTTTTGACTTGTCGGCAGCTCAAAGGTCGTAATACCTATGATGTTCTCGCCAAAATAATACAAAAAATCCACTGTAAGTTTGAAAATGATGGCAACGTGTGTATGATAACTGCGGATAATGGTTCAAACTTTGTTTAAGCGTTCAGATAAATATTTCATTTAATGACTTCCTAGTTTCTTTAAACCTCAATTTTGGTTTAATTGTTACTAGATCTGGGACAAATACAAAGCTTTGTGAGTAAGTATAGTGTAGACAGCCTCCGGTCTTTATCGTTTCTCGCTCTCAAGATAGATTTTGACACGAATAAACGAAAGGTAACATAACACAAGCCACAAATGTACTGTATATTCTGCTTGAGAAGTGAGAAATAAGTAGGCCAAGACGGTGAGTACAATTTGCAATAAGACAAAAAATTTAGACTAGTAGGTAGTAACTGCTAGTTTACTTGCTCGATTGACTTTCTTTTTGTTTTAAACACTTCGTCATTTTTCATAGTAACTTATAAGTAAAGGCTAAATTTTGCTAATGACTACTTGCTGTACTGTACCAGAAAAAAAAATTGTTTTGTTTTTTCGATAAAGAGGCGTTTCAGTTGTCTTCTTTTCGTGAGCTACTCTGTTATTTTCTCAGAATAGTAATGTAATTGTTTCAAAACAACTCTGGCTATTTGCCCTGAGCCCAAAAAGAATAAGTGAAGCAAAGAAAAACGTCTGCACCATCTATTAGCGCAATTTTCCTCACCTCTAGTAAAATGAAGTTAAGTAGAAATCAATGTCCGGTTGTTCTCGGTAAAATGGATTTTGTTGAGACAACGGCTGCAAGGACTTTCTTAGACGTTGATAATTTCTGAGAAGACGTTGCACAACCAGACCGATACATTTAAGCACGCAGTAATCACAACAAGATTTCTTATAATG
Source organism: Trididemnum clinides (assembly GCA_963675345.1). NCBI lineage: Eukaryota > Metazoa > Chordata > Ascidiacea > Aplousobranchia > Didemnidae > Trididemnum > Trididemnum clinides. Next base: position 18,434,665 of record OY776306.1, read on the forward strand.
TGCCTGAGTTAAATTTTGTTATTGTTTGAAAAGTCAATGGTTACCGAATGCCATCTTTTTTATTCACTCTGGCTAAATCCGATCAGCTCGAAATCACCACTGAATGTAACTAATAATTTTTAACAGCCATTTTTATGTTTGCAGAGCTTTTGGCTTAGATGAAGAGTGCAGCAATATTGGACCGGTGGTGTCTAATCAAGTGACCGTGATGATGATGATCATATAGAGGTCAATCCATTGACTGATGTTTTGCAACGAAGTACGACAAGCTTGCGAGTGTTTTTCGCCAAGACAAATTTTGGCATCTCAGCTCGACAGACAACACAACACATATCATCCTTCTCGGTTTCGTGGTATTTTTATCCACCACTAGTTTACAGTAACGCCAGAGTTCAATTGTGATATTTTTATCACTAACTGGATTGTGCATCAACTTCATAACTCGTCTTTGGTTCTCATCGCGTTTCCTTAGCTACAGCGTATCACTTGTCAATGTTTTTGTACACAACTATTTCTTAAACTTGTTACAGACAGCGACAGTATCGTAAATCTTGCTCAACCAAGACACAACAGATGTGCAGCCCAAACTTTAAACCTAATTGCAACGGCTTTGTTTTGCACTTCCTCTAAAAAATCTTTCAGATCAGCTTCTGGAAAAGCCCAAGAGCTGTGGAACAAACAGTCGAGGTAAATCATTTGTAGTAGCTTTAGTTTTAATTATTAAAATTCTTTTTTAAAGAAATTAAAGAATTTGTCTTTATCGTATATTTTTCAGGAGCCCCTAAGCAGCAGATTACATCAAAATAGAACTTGGACTTCAGCTTGTTGTTCCAACCGCAACTCGTTGGAATTCGGTTTACGATGCAGTTTGCCGACTGAAAAATGTTTTCAAAACCGTGAAAACCGTGCTGCCCTCGATAGGATTTGCAACACTATTAATTTTCCAGCTTTTTTTCATGGTTAGTTCATGATTTTTATCCTTTGTTTGGACACGTTTTTCAATTGCAAAATGTTCATTGTTTTTAACAGGTAGTATGCTGCTTACATTAAAAGTTAGCTAGTAGTCCAAACCTTTTTATCTTTTGTCCATCACTTTTGCATATTTTGCAGCTGATGTTTGTTTGTAGTTACCCCTCCTCCTCCTCGGGATGGAGATACGGCGTGAACGGCAATTGAAGTTCATGCCGTCAACCTAATTGAAATTAGGCTAGGGGAAAGATCGCTGCCAATTTCGAACCAGTCTTCAGTGACTAGTAGCCCCACCACCAACAAGGCGGACTGCCACTGGTGGATACCCGAGAGTCGTCTTTAACGACATTCTGGGTTAGCAACTTCACAATTGTAATCCGTCGAAGTACGGGTAGGCCACTTGTAAGCTACATAAAGATGGAGGCGTCCCGTTAAGTGCCTTGCCCAAGGACACAGCAACCAAGCTTGCCGGCTTGTTTTTCACGCTATCCCTTTTTCATGCTGAGCGTCAAGCAGGGAAGCTGTGAATACCATTTTTAAAAGTCTTTTGGTATGACTCGACTTAGGGAATTAACCCCAGGTCTACCGGCTGCGACGCGGACGCTCTAACCACTACACCATCGCACCGGCAGCTGACGTCGCATTTTTTATTGAATACTCGAGAGTGATGAAACCTTTGTGTCAATCACAAGATATTCTCCAAAGCGAAGAAAAATCATACTACGGTATTCTGCTTCCAACTGTGCTTGTTTGTGCCAAAAAGCTGACCGACATCCAGAAAGTTGGTGACTTGGCTGTATGGAAGCCCCTGCTTTTCGCCATTCTGGATGGCTTGAAAAAGAGATTTTAACTGTGTGTTGAAAGCACAGATTGCTTGCTTTCTGCAGCGTTTCACCCTCACTTCAAGCTTTCATGAATTCTGCTCCTCCCTTTGCTTGGTTACGAAGATATTGCGAGTGAACACATTAAGATACAACAGAAAATGGCGCTTATTGTCAATAGCAAGGACAAAACCGATACTCACAGCACAAGCTACCAGAGTGCATCTTCGGATGACGAACTTTTTGGCGGAGAGTTAGCGCAGAAGCCACGACAATACAACAGCAGTGAGAAGCTGTTTGACAATTTTCTGAAAGAGGAGCACAATTCCCAAAGCAAAGCAATGGTTACGTTGCTCTCTAATACGACGCCAAGGGAGTTGTTTGTTAAGTACAACACAGTTATACCTTCCAGTGTAGCAGTGGAACGCCTGTTTTACTTTGGGAAGGATGTGCTTAAACCTAAACGATCTGGGCTTAGCCATAAACATTTTGAAATACTTTTTTTTTTTCTTTTGGCGTTTTGTGCGAAACTACTTTCTTTGCTCTGGTGCTTTGCAGATTTCCACTAGTTCTTTGCAGGCGCATTATGAATTGTGTTAAGATTACCCCATATGCAACTAGTCAGGGATACTGTGAAACCCTTCAAAAATTTTAAGGAAGAGTCGTGGGAGAGGCGCGTTGCTAACCTTCGTTAATTAAATTGCGGATCTTTGTTTGCGACGCATTGCTTATTGTAAATAATTGTTTGCTTGCTTCTGTAACTTCCATCCTTCAGCCTCTTCCTACTCTGTCAGCGGCTTGCTCCTAACTCTCTAATAAGCGAATTTCATGATTAGGTATATTTACAACGCAATTCCTCGTATCACGTCACCCTTTTATAAAAGTTTTGGATATCTTGGAATCAAAGGTCATTTATCAAACTTGCAAGGCCGCCACAAATGGATGGTTGCATCAGAACCTTACTCAAGGCTAACTGATATTAGTTGAGACGATGGAGATAAAACCTGGAGCTTGCCTTTTGAGAATAGTCCAATGTGCTTAGCCGCAGCTACTCAGGAAATTGTCCATCGAGTAGCAATAGCTTTGCTAAAGAACTCTGGCTCTGAAAAGAAATTTGGTATGTCCTAAAGGGCATTTCTAAGATGGTGTACAGACATTTCATCACCTAGCATTTATTCACCCGGCTGTTAACCACGGACATTTAATTATGAGACATTTAATCACTTAAAAATTTAATCACACAGACACCTAATTACGCAAAAAAGAAAAAATTTATAATGACATTATTTATTTTATGTAATAGGGTTGGGGTTAGGCCCAAGTTAGGGCTTTAAATGTCGACGTGATAATGTGTGTGGCGATAGAATATCTAGGTGATGAAATCTCGTAGTATTAATAGGTCTACGTGATTAAATGTCTGGTGGTTTAATGTCCGTGATTAACAGTCGTGTGATGAAGTGTGGGTAAACCTTCTAAGATTGCTCTCTCCTAAAATTTTTTATTGTTTTAAAGGGAAATCCATGCTTATACTTATCGTGTATTACCGTATGGTTAGAAAGAACCTGTGAATTTGTGATTTTTATTGTATATGCTATGCTTACGCCTAGTGAGGGTTTTGACAGTGGACGTAATTGAATTTTTGATATGTATTTGCGTTTTCAATGGTATTGTTATTGATTTTGTTTCATGTAAATGTAGTTTGTTTTACTGATCCCAGCTTATTATCATTGATTGTCTTTGAAACTTACTTTGCTTTGTTTCGAATGGGCCGCTATGTTGCAGCATCTGCTTTATAAAATAACATAAAGAGCAAAAAATTTTGCTTTTGCCTCTGCTAAATCGATCCCAAAATTCATAGTTCTACACAACGCATTTTTTCATTACCTTATTTTGCAATACGCACCTAAGCGGTTGGAATACAATTCTCGTGCGTTTGCCCAACCGCAGGTAAGTTTTGCTAACAATTAGCAAATCTTTCGCTCCAAATAATAAATAAAAATGTTCTTTAAAGTGAAAATAGGTTCTACTGTTTTCTGTTACAACAAGAAAGTTAGCTTATTTTCCTGCACTTGAAGTTTTGGCTCGCTCTCATTTCAAAAAGGACAACTCTCGGCAAAGCTTTGCTCTTTTCATCTTTATTTGCTAGTATTTATTACAATTAAATATATAAATTTTCGTTTGTTTTAAAGCGGTTTTCTTGCAGTAATGTAAGTTTATTTTTGCTGTTGTGGTCAAAAAATGCGAAGGCTAAAGAGTTCTTCCCAAACTCTTGTCGACAGGCTTTCGTTGTGAGGATTCTGTAACTATCTAATAAGTATAAACACAGCTTTGATAGAAACTTCAATTTGAACATCCACAATAATGATAACAATCCAAACACTTCATGCAGTGGATCACTTTAAATTTTTGCCAATTCAAACTACGCTAGCGATGACGGCATTTAAGTCTGCAAACGATGGTTTGGCAAAAAATCTGTTGAGTTACATACTGTTTTCTTGTTGGATTTGTTGTGGTGGGCTTGCTCACGGTAAAATATAAAAATAAAACTATTTCGAGTCCGATGCTGCTTTTAACCCTAGGATCCATGAAGAACTTTTCATCGTGATTCACACAAAGAAGGTCAAAAGTGACCCATGTATCATTTTTAGGTCACAAGTGACCGCATATCATTTTTATTGTGGGTTTTCATTGATTTTATTGACCAGGAAAGTGTATACTCAAAATGAAATTTTGAAAATCAAAGCATATATAAGTGTGGTGGAAAAGACAAACTAGCTTGCAATTAAGCACACTTTTCGTGAATTATTGTTTATAGAACACAGAGCAGAAAAAGCTCACATTCCTGTATTTAGAATGTTTGCAAAAGTAACATCTCTTTCTCTTCGAAAGTTTTGTTTGGTCCGCAGGTGCAGTAGGTTGGCCAAAGCGTAAACCACGTCTTTTCATCGTATCCGCCGTTGGTCTTCGGATGTATGGAAATTCTTTTTGTCTTTTCACGATAGGCATCACAAGCTGTTGGCCAGCTCTTTGAAAAAGAGTTGACGAGCATGATTTACTTTTCTTTTGCTGTCGCCTTGTTTTATTTGTGCGAAGATGATGTAAGTATTTGGTGGAGAAACATTCATTATGTTGTACCACAGGATAATTGGCCGCCCTTTTGTTGCCTTTTTGCTGGTGTAGTATTGAACCATTTGGTCCATTGTATCAATTCCTCCTTCAGTTTTGTTAAAATAAAGGATAATTTTAGGCTTATAGAGATATGTAGAGTGTTTATAAGAAAAAAAATCATTGAAAAGCACAGGGTTCAATTTTGAATCTGTTTGTGTTAATTAGGAGTAGTAATACATAAAAATAAGTTTTTATGGAAAAAAAGAAGCTTCTGCATCAACCTTTTGTGAGACGTCATGGTCACGTGACCCGGTCACTTTTGACTCCCTTTATTCATCCTAAAGTTAATTCAAAACTAATGTTGATAGAGTTTGAAGAAAGCATAAATACAAAAAAAATGTTTTTATCATTTATTTTTTAAATAGAATAAAGACGTAAAAGCGTAAGAATAAACTCGAAACTTGTTACAAAAATTTTTTCAAATCTTTTGATTCGTGCAAGTAAAGATATTTCATTGTGCTTTAGTAAAATGTTTAAAAACAGTCCTGTGCCTAATTACTCTACATACTTATGTATACGTCGATCTCATGTATAATTCCATTGGTATTTTAAGGCAAAAAATTGTATTATTATAGGTATTACTCGTGTATAAGTCGACTCTGCTATTCTAGAATATTCTGGAACAATGGCAGCTGCTATTTTATGATTGAGCGTGCCGTCGTAAGCTTGTTTACTGGTAATGTGAATCATATTTTCACTTATATTTGATACCGGTAATTCTGTGAAGTAACTTTAACATTTATATGGTGAAACACCATTATTATGAACGTTTGTAAAGGCTTCATACCGCGGTATGTATATTGCACGTATAATAACGGAGTTTTCTTTTTATATTCACATTCTATTCGACTCGGCAGCAACGTGTCCATAAACATTACTCATCTATAAATCGACCCCAAAAATTTTACCTTAAAATCGTCTCTCAGAAATTTGACTTGTAGATGAGTAAATACGGTAAAAACAATCTAGTGTCTAAAATAAGTGAATAACAGATGAAAATAACATTTTTTGCTTTTGGTGTTTTCTAAAATCTACTGTTATTCTGGCTACCAGGTATTTTTGATAAATTCATTTTATTTAGCTCTTCTGGTAATGTAACGTTTATTTAAGTTGATACAAGTTCTTATCGAGCATGCAAAAAACTTTAATATCCGTCAACGTTTCGAACAGCTATACAGCTGTTCTTCATTAGGACTAATAACAAACGAAAGCACGAGTGAGGCAATATAAATAGTTTGCTACGCAATCGAAAGAAAAAGGCAAAACAAAAGGTTTAAAGGTGAATAATAAACAACTGTAGATTACGTCAAATTATCATAAATTTCAGAATAAAAACAATTTTCTTTATCATTGATTGAATTTTCAGAATTATGAATAAAAAAAGATTCAAGAAATCGGCGTTTGGTAAAATCTATTTCAAAGGTTAAAATTTTGCTATGATCCCAGTCAACTCGGTGATCTTTGGTGATGACATGCTTGACCAATGCCGTTTTTTTATTAAAATTGTTGTCATCAACTTTTGCCAGATTTGCTGGCCTCAAATCACTTTTATGCTCAGCCAATCTTGTTTTGTAAGCCCGTCCAGTTTCCCCAATGTAGAGACCAGTGCAATCTCGACAAGGAATCTGGTAAACTACACCAGGTCTAGACGACCTTTCAACCGAGTCTTTTGCCTTTGGTAACATGTCTTTTAAAGTTAAATGCGGTTTGCTACTAACCAAAATTCCCACGTTTCTTAAAATTTTTGACAAAGCCTCAAAGTATCTAGGAACATAAGGCAGCACAACACGTGTTTTAATTTCCTTTTTATCTGCTAAAGATAAATTTGTTTTTGTTTTCAAACTTCTAACTGTGCGTTTTAGAAACATTTGGGATAATCATTCTTTTTCAAAGCTTCCATAATTTTTGAAGTTTCTAATGTTTTATTTGCCCGCTTGGAATTTAAATGTGATTGAGCTCTTTTTAAACACACTTTACCAGTCCTTGCTTCAGACTCATAGAATGCGCTGAGTTGAAATTTAGAAATCTGTTAGTGTGAGTCGGCTTTTTATAAATCTTTGTCATTAACCCCCAGCTAGCTTCTCGAGTAACACAGACATCCAAAAAAGGTATGGAATTGTTGGTCTCACGTTCTGTGGTATTTACCACAGAAGCCAGCAAATCTGGCAAAAGTTGATGACAACAATTTTAATAAAAAAACGGCATTGGTCAAGCATGTCATCACCAAAGATCACCGAGTTGACTGGGATCATAGCAAAATTTTAACCTTTGAAATAGATTTTACCAAACGCCGATTTCTTGAATCTTTTTTTATTCATAATTCTGAAAATTCAATCAATGATAAAGAAAATTGTTTTTATTCTGAAATTTATGATAATTTGACGTAATCTACAGTTGTTTATTATTCACCTTTAAACCTTTTGTTTTGCCTTTTTCTTTCGATTGCGTAGCAAACTATTTATATTGCCTCACTCGTGCTTTCGTTTGTTATTAGTCCTAATGAAGAACAGCTGTATAGCTGTTCGAAACGTTGACGGATATTAAAGTTTTTTGCATGCTCGATAAGAACTTGTATCAACTTAAATAAACGTTACATTACCAGAAGAGCTAAATAAAATGAAGTTTTCTAAAATCTTCAAATTTGCGTTTACGAAGTTTTTTTTTATCGCGAGTTCAATACCAAGAAAAAACAACATATCTTGCGCCCATATCAATAAGAAACCCAAAATTGTTACTAATCTTTCTTCGTTTTTTATTGAAAAAAATTTAATCTTTACTTTGGCGTCTAACGCAAATAAATTACTTTATCCTGCTTGTTCGCGACGCTTTATGTAAAAAGAACTTTTTAGATTGGTCCAATATTTTTAATCAAATGTAGCAATTTATAGTGGTGTGAACACAGCACATTTTGACTTACGGATCTACAGACATACCTTCCTGCCTAGATTTTAACGAATGAAAAACTTTAACGATTAAAACGTTGAATAGTTTAAAAACCGCTGCTGCACACAGTTTTTCAAAAGAGTGCGCCAAATGCGATTTGTAGACGCGACTTTCCGATAATGTTGATGAGAATCATAATGATGGTGTTGCTGAATGAATTACTTTTCATTGTATCTGTTTTCCGTTTAAAAAAGAGAACACTAATATTTTTTAAAGAAGTTGATTTTTGTCGTTTTTTCATTTGTTTTTAAATTAGCATGAAATATTTTCTGGAATTTACAGACGTACAACTATGATCTATATGTAGGCATTTTAAGTAGACGGGTCTCTTGATATTGACGTTATTGGTGGGAGCCATGCAAACGACATCAACCGGCCAAGGTTTTGCAAAAATAATAAAAATTTGGCAGCACTTTAAACTGTTAAAGAAACGGCTGTTACCTTTAAAAAAGCATTGAAAATTCCTAAACTATCTCAAAAGTTCTAAAAAACGTCCCGTGTCCATCACGACTGCCATGTCTCTGCTCTTCCGGAGAAGACAATCCAAAACCTTTTTAAATATTTTTCTCTAACCAATGGGCAGCAGAAAGCATCAAAAAACTCTTTTGAGAAAGTGATTGAAAAACAATTTAAACGCAATTTCGGAAAAGATATTGTTGTTGAGGCAGCCACATGTTGTTTTCACTTATCAATCATATATCTAAACAAAGTGCCATCAAGAAAAGGCGAAAGTAAAGGAAATCGCAAAAATAAATTTACCCAAGTTAAATGTATTGCCGTAACCATTTTCACTTCACGACAGCTAACTTCAAACAAAAAATCCAAAATTTTGGTTACCAACAACTTTATAACACAGCAGGGGCGTTTAGTGCTGAATTTTACTACACAAAGACAGCAGGAATTTTAAAGAAAATATCAACTGACAATAAGCCGCAATTTCGTTTCAAGACTTTTGACTAGGAAACGGATAATACGGTAGTTTGATAATTAAGGAACAAAAATCAATTCCTTAGCAATTCAGCACACTTACACGCACTATTTACTTTCTGGCATTAATGCACATAATTAAAGATTGTTGCTCAAAAACGGTGGCAATATTAAAAACGTTTTTTGGGGGGATTTAAACATAGAGGCCTCTATGCAATTTAAAAACGAAATGCATTTTCTACATCACTTCTTAAAGAAATTACTTAGAAATGGTTGTAGTGATTCATAGCTCGTCAATTCCATTAAGCAAAAGCCTGCACTTGAAAACAAACTTACAAAAATCAAAGAAAAAACGCTACATCTGCAATTAAAGCACGTAAACACAATAAGCATAATCAAAGCACATGAATCAAAAGAAAATGAAAAAATATACAGGCCTCTACTATGTTTATTTTTAGTCAGTGGTAATAATCATTCCAGCTCCCGGCAGTCGCAATACGCGGTATAACTAGGAAAATATAATACCTTGCACGAATCAATTTTCAAATCATAGGCAGTAACTTCAGTTTGGGCCTTTACACAATGGGTTTACTGTGGGGCATTTGGAGAAAGGTTTCTCCAATTTTTCCAACCCAGTATTTCTTCTTATCCAAAATATTTTCTACATCACTCACCAGAACACTAGCTCTCAATTTGCAAATTTTTTGCTGCCTTCTGCCATATATTCCTCGCTTGTAAAGTACGCAAGCAAAAGGTTACCCAATCTTCCCAAAATCGTTCCGCCACGGCCATACTGAACCGATGGTCCCTTCTCAATTGGTCATGGTCATAGCAGTTCCCAAGGAAAGTATGGAGTAAAACCAACGATAGGGAGCGAGGTCGGAGTCACAACTGCAAAATCTCTTGAGTTTTTTTTACAACGTGCTGTACAAATAAATACAAATATAGCAGCTATTGAATACAAAATAGCAGCTATATTACATTTTGTGTTGGAAGTCAGTTGCCGTTTTTTCTTTCACCATTTTTAATCTCGAGATCGTTTTATTTTACTGACCTAAAATTATAGTCTACTGCTTAACTTAACGTTTTTAAACTTTTCCCGCTAAGCCTTACTTAATTGCTTTTTATCGATAGAAAGCTTGTGGCATGAGCAACTTCTACTTAATATTTTAGTTCAACGCAGGAACCTATCCAATTTCATTTGCCATGCTGATATGATGTATTGCTACCAGTGATGTAGTCCAGACCTCAAAAAGTAACATCAAGATCTCATTTTTTTTACTAGCAAGTTCAAGAACGCTTAGCCAAAACCAAGACCAAGATCACGTATGAACTAGAGCCAAGACCACAATTTCGCAGAAGCCAAAAATCAAAGATATTTACATATTATGTGCAGTTAGTGGTCAGGCTACTAGTTTTTACACGGTATAGAAAGTGAATAGCTTGTTGCAGACTAGGGGTGTGAATAACTAAATACGTCGCAAAATGTTCGGAAAACTTGAAGTAGCGCAAAACTTATGCAATAACGTTCTAAATACGTTTGCATCACAACTTGCCACTTGGCAACTTATTTCTCAACAAAAAATAATTCAGTCAAGCTAAGCGCAATGCTAATGTTGTCGAATTTTTATCCTACAGTCGGTTTCTATTTTAAATGCATAGCGACAAGCATGGACCTCTTAAATTACAAACCACAACCTCAATCAAAAATGAAATGAAGATTGCTGTTTTATTTTGTGTTATTGACTACGTTTCACGCCTCGCAAAAGCAATTGTTTTGCCCAAACGTCGTCGAACGTCTCGATAGTCGATTATCTAACAAGCAAAGATCAATATTCCTCTCGTGATCTCACTCAAAAGAAGCTTTTACCTTTCCAAAAATTTTGGAATGGTAGCAGTCGCAGCAACGAATTGCCAAGAAGTTTTTGTCTTTTTCTATTTGGTTTTTCACGAGGTCACTCAAAAGAACTTCTCATCTACTATTGCATTTTGCAGTCGCACTGTCACATCTGCGAGAAGCTGAATCTTTCGAATGCCAAATAAAGACTCGTATACGCTGCTAATCATAGTTACGTCTCCACTTTGATCGTAGTCAAATTCTTAAAAACGTTTTAGTCTGGAATGATTTGACACAATCACCACCAAATCAACAGTCTCATAACAGTTTGAAGTATAACAGTGGTATTTAAACAGAAAATTTTCAAGACTACCAAACCTTTAGAAGAGAGGCTTATATGAATTGGTGCAACAAACTCGGTAGCTACATTATTAACTTTAAATGTGAGAAAAATAGGTTCAGGTTGAGAGCAGCAAAGTACAATACAGTAAGCCTACTAAAGTATGTAAGAACTTTAAGTAGGTCTATTTCTGTTCTAGCTCTGCGCCTTTGATCAACAACTTTTCCGACTTGGAGCCAATATAGCTGAGCCAACCTACCCAAATTTTTAACGACCTAAAAATATTTTTCCAAAGATAAAATTAAATTCTTCAAGATTTTTGGAAATTTTTAAGGAGTTGTAACAATGGTTGCCAATCACATGCAAAACAAAATTTACACTGTACTGAAGAAAGGAAAAAAATAACAGTAAACATAGATTGCATATTTTAAACCCAAAAATGTATTCGACCTCTTACGTTAGCAGCTAACGCATAGCTACTTGTTAAATTAGCTTCGATCAAGCTGTATAGACTAAAACATGCGTATTTAGGCATGATGGCATCACGAATCAAATCACACTTTATCAAGTGCCTTTCACGAATATGTAACGTGGGTTTGCAAAACTTTTTTTGATGTTTATCATTTTAGAATGTATAAAGGCACGTCATGAACCAAGCTTGTTTATTAGTAGTTAAATCTAAGCGAGTTGCTATGGCAAGTAGGCAATGCACGTTGTAGTAAATAGCCTTTTTGAAAATAACTTTGAAGCGTGGTTAGTTATATTTATCTTGTTATAAGTAGCCCATTTTGCATAAAATTAAAAGATTTCACAAACTCTATATCAACCGGCCTCTTGCTCGACGTGTGCAGAAGCGAGTATGAAAACATTCATAGGCAAAATGGTTTTACGAAATTGCTTACCTCTTTCTTTACAACGTCACTTTTAGTCGTGTAGTTTCATAAAATAAACAAATAACAAGAAAAAATTAATTTGAGTGATATAAGTTTCACAGTTTTGTCCAATTGTTTACAAGGAAAAAAGATCTTAACGGACGCGTATATAGAAAACGAAAAGTAATATCAAAATTTGAAATATCTATGCTCTTGGAAAGATCTCAGCTAGTCAGTGCTGTTTTCTCGTTACTTGTTAAATCTCATGCGGAGGGTTTGTAAATTTCATGCCTTCGTCGTTATTGCGAGCAAAGAAAGCTGGGTGTGCGCTCAACAAAAAGTTCAATCAAAAGTGGAAATGTGAATACTGATTTGTTCCCTTGCAGGGTCTGTAATTCACTGTATCAAAAGGACAAACCATTAGAAGTTTGGCAAACAAAATGAAAGTTTGTAGGGTGAGTCTTCATAGGCAAATGTTCTCAGTCCCGTAGCACTCCAACTTCGGCCCCCCCCCCAAAGTAAGCGCAAGAGCCCCTGCGCACAGATCATATCACTTTAGAGGTGTAAAATTGAAAAGCTGCATTAAGAAAATACACCACAATTTGTACATAAGTAAACAGGCTAATGTCAGAATAAAGCATGCCGATACCAAAGGTGCAAGTCATAAAAAATTCGGCACCGATGCCAGAGTTCAGTAGGACATTTATGCAGACACTGCGAAACGAAAGCAATGACACTGAAAAACATAAAAAAGTTATAAAAACACAGTATCATTTAAATAGTCTGGAGCGAACCTTTTTGTTCGTAAATGCTGTTATGACATTGTCATAATCAAGAGATCGGGCGCAGTCATTTTCGATTGACAACATGGCTAATGAAGATAGTCTACTGTCTGTCATAGACGTTCTATTAAAAGTTTTGATCAGTTTCAATTTGCTGAAGCTTCTTTCAGCGCTGGCAACAGTCACGGGGCAAGTTAGTAAGATTCGAAGTGCGATGTACACATTCGGATACAATTCAAATAAATGAGTCTTTAGAAGATAGTTCAGAAAGTATTGAGCCGTATTGAGATTGCGTTTTTTTTGTAAAATTAAAACAAACCGCTGTAGCTCAGCGCTCATTTCATCAGAATCAATGTCACCGAACTTTTTTTTGGAACTCTTTACAGCAAGTAAGAAGAGCATTTTCTTGTTGCACAAGCAAAAGTTTGTCTCGTGTGTACAAAAACGAAAAGGCGCAAGAAACCTCACGTAACAAATTAAAGCGCTCCTTTATTGACATAATAGCCTGGTCTACTAATGGATAGAAAAAATTGCTTTTAAATTTCAGTTCAGGAGTAGCTCGTTGTTCCTCTTCACCTTGGTAATCAAACAATCTTCTTTTCTTTCCACTTCTTGACGGAGGAAAAGAAAGATCAATATCCAATTTCTGTGCTATTTCAACAGCAGATGTTGCGGCACTGTCATAACCCGTTGTGCGATAGTTTTGCAAAAACTTTTCAGTTGCCTGGATTTCCGTTTCCATTGTATGAAGGGAGACTCCATACGATTGAAGAATCTTGCTTGCTTTATTGACTTGGAATAGGATATCATACCAAATAAACACCGACAAAAGAAAACTCCATTTTGATAAATGAGCTATCAACGATTTTGTTTCTGAGGCAGCTCTTCCATCTTTTCTTTCTATGGAAATGGCTTCCAAGTCTTTCAGTGCCAGCAACACCTCTTTTAAATTGTATCGAAGAGGTTTGATGCATTTAATTCTGCTTTCCCAACGAGTATCAGATTGTGACTTTATGGACAGCTCCACATGTTTCTTCAAAATTTCCCAACGCTGAGCAGAGGAAGAAAACAGCACATACAACCTTGTAAGTACTCCAAAAAATGTCAATGCTTCCGTCGATCAATTAGCACTGTCAACAACAACTAAGTTAAGGGTATGGTTTGCACAGGGCACGTAAACAGCTTTGGGATTGATGTCTAGCATTCTTGCTTGGACCCCAGAATGTTTTCCTTTCATGTTAGCACCATTATCATATGACTGACCTCGACAATCAGACAATTCGAGTTGCAGTTCGGTCGCTTTTTCTAAGAAAGCGTCCAACAAGCCTTTCCCAGTACTGTCACTTATTCTCAAGTAGCCAAAAAATGTTTCTTTAACAACAGCAGCTTCTTCATTACATAGTACATAACGGAGAATGACAGACATTTGTTCATGATGTGACATATCTGGAGTGCATTCCAAAATTATAGAAAAATATTTTGCCAATTTTAATTGCTGTAAATTTTCTTTTTCAATTTCTGTCGCTAGCAATTCAATTAGTTCATTTTGTATGGTAGGACTCAAATAGTGATCTTTAGTGTTTTTATTCTTGATTCTGTCTTGAAGCTCTTTTAGGATCGGATCTCTTCTTGCCAAAAGCTCAAATATACCCAGAAAATTTCCATTGTGAGGAGATCCTAAGACTTCTTCAGATCCTCTAAAAGCAAGATTCCTTTCCGATAGAAACAAGGCAATGTCAATAAGTCTCTCTAAAACATTTCTCCAAAAACGTCTTTCATTGAAAAAAATATTCATCTCGCGTTTGACGATAGTGGATGAATTTCTTATCCCTTCAGCTAGCAACATCCATTGACTGCAGCATTCTTGGTGGGAAATGCCGTTTTCATGGTCTTTCAGTTTTTTCGAAAAACCCTCCCATGTATTTATACCACTACAAAAGGGGCTTAGTGTTTTTCCAAATAGCTTACAACAAAAGCAAAAACTTGATCTGATTCCCCAGAATAAACTAGCCACGACCGTGAAACACTTTCACCATTAGGTAACACACGTTTATAATGGTTGGAGGAAAAACGTCGCCTTGGAGTTGTGTTATTATGTGGAAAATTCATTATTAGTTGATGTGGTCCACGCTTTACTATATCACATCGTTGAGCATCAGAAATACTTTCAGGCCATTTACATGGGTCATCAGGGATAGGGGTAAATTGAGATTCAGTTATTTTTGATATTGAAGGTTGCGCATTGGCAGGTAAATCACAACTTACATTTTCTGGAAATTCACAATCACTTTGATGCTGATCGTCATAGTCTTCTTTTTCTTGTACACTATAGTTTTCTTCATCCCTCTCGGTACTAGTGCCAGGTCTACTCTGCTCAGTAATCTTGAAAAAATCTGTCATCTTGGGCAATTTCGCTACAACATCTCGAGCAGTGGCTGCTTCTTTTCTCTTTTGAGCACCACTTTTTGAACGTTTCATTCTATACAATGTCAATAAAATACTTTATCTGCACTCTGCAGTGTATATATATTGTCCCGGTATTTATAGCCAAACAGAATTTCAAACACTTCTATGATTGTTGCGTAACAACGGCATTGTTAGGTCAATCGAATATTCAAGATTCTACCAGAAAATCAATCGAAATATTCTAGATTGTGCGAGATAAAATGACGTTGCATTCACTTATGATGTCACAAGCCAATTTCTTCCTACAGTTTAAATCGGTTGTAAACAAGTCTGCTAAACTGAAAATAGTCACGTAGCCAAAAAGCAATTTCAGACTAACTTGGGCCCCCAAAGTTGGCCCGGCCCCCCCCCCCAATTGGGGGGTTTGGGGGGCGGCTGCTACGTCTCTGAATGTTCTTGCAAATTCAATTTGCTAAGGAGTTTCTGTCGTAAACATAGGAGGTGCCGTATTGACATATCAAAAAGTCTTCTGCTTTGTGGTAGTTTGTTTTATAAAAGTCAACGTTAATGCTATAGGGGGAACCTCTTGGCCCTTGGCAAGCCTTGCTGATGAGTCCAAAAGGACGAAACGCGTCCAGGAATGGCTTTGTAAATTTGAAAATATCTCTCAATAGCAATGCTTCCTTTGGAAGTCTCGTGCCTTCAGTACTCGCTTTGTTGTTTTGTTTCTCGCTTACAAGACGCTCTCTACCAATCGTAACCACTTGGAACAAGCAATATATTTTTGCCTTTTTCTGAAGAAATGCGTTTATTGAAATTATCGGACTCTTGGCTCGACAAAGTTTGCATGTCTTGAATCGTTCTTATAAATTTGTGCGACTTATAAATTTGTGTGTCTTACAAATTTGAGCGACTTCTTTAAAACCATAACACTTTCAGCTGCTAGAGTTTTGCTCGAAAATTATTGGGTTAAATGAACGCTTGTTCTTTTGCTTTTCCTTATCTAATTTGTTTTGAAGACGAGAATGGTTAGGTGTTAGTTTTTGCTTGATGTGTGTTCTGCAGAGAGAAAATGCTCAATAGCTTTGAAAACGTTACCGTTGCATCCACGAAGCACAAGATTTTTGACTGATTCTAAAAGTTCTGGAAAAAGTCGTCTCGAAACTCATCACTTTGTTAGCTTTTCAGGCCTAGACGAAAACGCAAAGAAATTGTTCGCAGTTTTAGATGTGAAAAAAGTTTTTAGGTAAAGAAAAATAATCAAATTCTGTCAAAAAAAAAACTCGATTTTAGGTGGAAAACTGTAATATAATGAGGTGAGGTTAGGTTTTAAAGTTAAACTTGACCAAGAATTGATAAGATACACATTTTTTTAAATTTTCGCTTGAGACATTTCATGATCGCTTTTTGTCATCTGTTTTGTGGATCTTTTACTATTACTATGGGCAATCCCAACCATTGCAATTTTTTTCTGCAACAATAGACCATCCAGAGGTACATTTGTAAAGAAGTTGTCTGTCGTGACACTGTGACCTTCCTTACCATGGATGCTTTCTGCAAGCTTCATGACGACATGCTCAGCAAGCAGTTTGCCCTCTTTTTGTTTCTTCTTCAAGGCTCCGAGGAGGAGAAAAATGTAGTAGACATACTTTGAAGCAACTTCTGTTAACATACGAAACTTTATCCCAAATTTGTCTGATTTATTAGGCATACTCATTTGACATTATTTGGCAAAACACAATAAAATCATTAACCTAACAATTTGTAGAACTGAATTTAGAGTATATATGTTGTTTGAAAATAACTTGGCCTGATGAGCTCTTTCTAGAATATGGTTAATGAATTTGGGGAAGCCATAGCCGCTTTTGTCGCTACGCCGGAAACAAGGCAAATAGCGCAGCAAAAGAATTTAATACCACAAATATAAATACGAAAAAAGTCGCACCAAATCGCAAAATATGCTTACCATTATATAGTTTAATTCTGTAATTGTGAAAACAACGAGCATTTGGCCGTCACCATCATTTTTGCTGCGTTTCAATCCCTCGTCTCCCACACTTTTTAAAAGTGTTGATGTTAGTTTGTGGCAAGATTCTTTATTTTTGAGCATTGCCAGTCTCAAGGGAATAAGACGATTACCACTACATGTACAGGAGTTGTTGACGTGCATAAAAAGCAGAATTTTATCGTTATTATTTTCACAAGTGCCCAATTGGTAAAGCCGGCTTAGCCGGGTGAACTGATAAATTTAACCCCAACATTATTCATGGGGGCGCCCTGCGGGAAACGTTGGCAGAGCCAGCTATTTATCTATCAAATTTTTCAAAACGATTGATGAAAATCGCCCCTCTATTCTACAACTTTGAAAATATGCTTTTCTAGCACTCCGTGCAATGAACAAAAAAAACTTTTTGAAATCGTTGGCTGCCTCAATTGCGAGCTAGTCCAATTGCTAAGTGCCTAACAGGGCAAGCAAGACGTAGCTCGGAACTACATAAGCTTGAGGAGAAATATAACCACTATAGAGATTTTTTATACTTAATCTTTTTCAGGGCACTCTCTATTTCCAATAAAAATTTTGCTAAATTTTAATTTTTCTCAATACTTTTGCTTTATTGAGAAAATCCAAAAATTTTTTTGCTCTACCTTTAACTGTTTTTGGGATATAGACATGTTCCCATGAGGTAATATGGCCAAGATAGGATACAAAAAGTTTCTGGTATGTCATACAACTTGCCTTTTGCGGCATTATCATATGCTATACATTTTAACTTTCTGCGAATATGAAATAACATAAAGTTGACTAATGCTTGACAGATACATAAAGTTGACTAATATTTAATCTGATTTTTTGTTTATTTTTTATGAGATCACACGCAACAAAGAACAACATATTTAGATCTGCCTATGATATAGTTCAAAACAAACAAACCACTTGTCACAATGGAAATAAACGTTGCATTCGGAGCATCTGTAATGAGTGTTCAGACAAAATTTGCATCGTCCTTGTGGTGCTGGCTTTTCGTAATAATCTCTTTTTTTTTTTTTATTTGCCATATTTATCCTCCATTCATTAGAAAGCGCATTGTATTGCTATATTTGGATGGGAAGAATCTACATCATTGTATTCGAGATCTGCTGGTAAATTAGGTGCAGCACCATCTCTAATTTGTCTGAGTGGCTGAGTGGCTGTGCTATCGCTCTCCTTTTTCACCCGGTGCTGATCTCAACGTAATCGATTTCAAGGCAGCTAATTGGTTCGAATATGACATTTTCTTTATGCAGCTGATTAGGAACGTCTTCTGTATCGCTATCCTGATCTGAATTTGTGGATCCAGGCAAAAGGATGACAATGCTTTTCGCCGAATTGACAGATTTAACATGACTGCCAGCTTGTTGCAAAGTTGTATATGCATGTGTAAGCTTTGAGCTACTAGGCCTACAAAACTTTGGTGCAGATATCATTATTACCGTAAAACCTTTATTTCACCGCCAAGACGCTTTATTTTTCAACCCTTCCCTCACAGTAGTGTTCTATTTGAGGTGACGTTCAATTAGAGGCTGGCGCTCTAATTTTCGACTAACTGGTCAGAATTTTGAGAAGATAAATTTTATGAACATTTGACACATTTATGACCGAGAAGTGTGCGGTTCGAAGTATCTTAGTTGAAGCCAATCTTCACCTAGCTGTTAAGTTGTAGCCAGACTTATTTATTCAAGCGATAATATAAGTCGCCTCAATTTTAAGAATAAAATTAAAGTTAAAACTCCAAAAACAAGGTCGTCAGGTCGAGAAGTATCAAAAGCAACAAAAAATTGCTCTATAGTCATTTGCAAAAATACTGGACCACCCCAACATAAATTGCGTTTTTTACAAAAAAAGTTCTTTTGATAAAAAAAACACAGTAAATTGCTATCAAATTGTAAAAAAATGGAGGAAGCGTGTATATCACGTTATTTCATACATAAATACATTCATTGTTGGTAATTTGTGTGTCCTCCTCGAGCATCAATGACAGCTTGCAATTGACGAGGCATATTTCATGTGAGAGATTCACAATATTCTCCAGAAATTTCTTTGACCCGCACTTCTTTAATTCTTTTAACACTAGAATTACCGCGTTTTTGACCTACCTAGAATTACCGGGAGCGGTCAAAATGACCATTTGTTCAATAAAGAAAAAATCACCAATAATTTTAGTTTTGTTTTTTAACTTTTGTAGTATACCTAGTAATGACTTAAATGTTTGTAGGTGTGAGTTTGGTGCGTTTTAAGCTCCTTTTTAATATCATGTCCTGGAATATATTGCATAAGCCCTGATCCCCGAAGTACACTGTAGGCCTTCAATCTGCTTTTTAGTTGCGTAGCTGAAGTTTTTTCAAAGTTTTTATTGTATTTACAACAAACATAAACACTGAAATTAAATGAAAAACACCTTACTTTAAAGTGAGCTCATCAAATGGTTATTTTTCATCATACTTCTGGTTAGAAAGAGACCACAAGTGGTTATTCAAAAGCATACAAAAACAAAAAAATCAGCAGCGCTCAGCACAAAGCACACATTCAATTTTTACACAACCTGTACACTTTCCGCAAACTGATCTACAGCATCTACAACAGAATTTTGCAGAATCGTTTTGCTCACAGTTCACGCTAACTTGGCATTGCTTTCGCTTTTTGCTTCTGTCAACCATCGAATTTTGATAAAAATTGTTGAAAAGTGGCGGCATAACTGCGTCTGGTGGAGCTGCCTTTCCTTGAACATGAGCTTCTCTCAGTTCACTGGCAAGCTGAAACATAAAATTTCTTCTCGAGATAGCATCTACAGTTTTCTTCTTGCAGAACACATAGGCGTTGATACAAGCAAGATCCAAAATGTTGTAAAAAACAACTACCCGCCACCGTTGTGTACCTGCCTTCACCGTGTTTTGTCGTGCCATCTGGTCAGCAATGTCCACACCTCATTTAGTTTTGTTGTAGAATGTAACTGTTTCCGGTTTCTTTTTTGTTGTTGTGTCGACCATAACAGATCGGTGGAGTGCTAAGAATACAAACGTTCTTTTTTTGTTTGCATTGGCAAACTGTCAACATTGTGGCTTGGTTGTTTTCGTTTTTTGTTTGCAAGAGTTTGCTGGAATATCTGCTCTGCGTAAAGTTTTTACCAGTGGCGGAACTTCCTTTCGTATTTTGTTTAGGGTCCCGACAAATGACCTTTTTTTTTCCGGAGCTGTGTGGAAAGATGAATCGAAGTAAAAGAGTTGTCAGTTGTGACGTTCCTTCTTTTGCCCAATTATGGCTCCACTAATTTTATTACCACACTCTCAGACAATCTTTGCGTAGCTGGTCTGGTTTCATCTTTGCCAAGATATGGTATGGCGTTCAGGATATATTTAGATTCCAAATCAACAGCTATCCCAAACTTGATACCGAATTTGTCTGGTTTGTTGGCCATATATTGTGTAAATCTGCAGCGGGCTTTAATTGGGAATAATTGTTCGTCCACTGTAATATTTTCTCCTGGTTTGTAGCAAACAATACAACTTTCAACAAACTTATCCCAGACGGCAGAAATCAAAGCAAATTTATTCGTTTGAAGTCGAGATAGTCTTGTACTTCGCAAATCAAATCGAAAAAATCTCATGATTTCGCAAAAGCGATTTCTACCCATGGTTTCTGGAAAAAAAAGTGCTTCCCAATTTTTATCCCAAAACTCAAGGATCGGTTGGTTCTTTCCACATAATGCTTCTCGTACATACAGCAAGGAAAAAAAGCTTTTAGCTCACTTAGTGGTAGTTTCCATTCATTACATTTTTTCACTCTATGGGCTTCAGCTTCTGTACATTGTTAAACATGGGTAAGCATTGCATTGTCGACGAATTGCTCAAACGCACTAAGCGGACTATCTAACATACGATTGGCATATCGCGTAAGACAGCTGCTTTCTGTTAGCACGTTCAGAGCTTGTAGCTTACCTCTCGATTCTGAAGAAAATTCGATGTATTCCCATTTTGTTCCGTCTATAACAACCAATCCAATTTCCGAGGTGTTTGGAGCAAGCCCATCATCCTGCGCTTCTGCTGCAGTACTTGTATCATTGCTGCCACTGCCAGAGCTGACCAGCTGACATGATGCAGAATCAGTTTGCTCCAGGCTATCAATATCAGTCTCTGAATAGGATCCATCTGAAGAAATCGCTTCCCATGTAGGCTGAGCTTGGTCTGAATTTGCCGACCCCTGATCTAAGCCTTCGCAAATATTTTCACCTTCGCTTTCATCCCCCGAATCATCTTCTGCAATCGCGTTCAGCCAAGCTAGAGCTTAGATATTACTAAATCGTTCTGGCTTCGGCATTCTGCAAATGACTCAAAATTATGAACCAGCTAGTAACTAACTGTTGCCAGATACTGCAGTGATTGTTGCATGATTCTTTTGAAGCAATGATACAACAAAAAGCTTTATTGTAAAGGCATTTTTAATCTTAGAGAAATCAGATGTTGCTTTCCGGTCAAAATGACCGTTGGCGGTAATTTAAGGTAAATCGCTTCCCGCCCCCCGCTATGCTTATTGTAATGCAATAAAAATTAACATGCTAAAAGTTGACTAAGATTTAGGAAAATTCAGAAAATTTCAATATTCTAAATTTTATCTAAGCAGAGACATCAGCAACTAAAAATCAAAAACGGTCAAAATGACCGCACTGGTAATTCTAGTGCTAACTAACTCTGAAGATGATCCTGCCCGCTTTTGTAACACTAAATCTTTCATTTTAGTCTACAAATTTTTCATTGGGTTTAAACTGGGGCTATTCCCAGGCTAATCTAGGGTCTTGATGTGATTTTCTGTAAAAAATTGCTTGACAATTCTTGTGATGACAAGGTGCACCATTACGCATAAAAATGAGTGCTTGATGAATTGCCATATGTGTTGGTAGCTTATCCCTTAACAATTCAGCATATTTAGCACCATTCCTGGTAGTATTAGGCTTCATGATATAAATACCAGCCGTACCATTAGCATTCACAGGCCCCCATATCATTTGGGTTGGGGATGGTTTACTGTGAAGATGGTGTATTTTGCATTAAATCTTTTCCCCACAGGTGGGCGGACATGATTTTTCCTTATTGTAAATTGTTGAAAAGTGGATTTGTCTGAGAAAAGCACTTTCTTCCAATTTGGAACACTCCAATCAACATTTTTCTATGCAAACTCCAACCTCTTCTTTTTCATTTGAAAAGTGAGCCGTGGCTTCTTTTCAAGCCAAATTAAATTCCTCTTTGAGTTGACGTCAAATTGTACTAATACTAACATTAGTTTCTTTAAGAAACAAATTGGATCTGATTTTCTTACAAGAGCTTTTTGGGGACCGAGCTACAGTGAGTTTCATGGAGGTATTATCTCGATAGATTGTTTTCCTGGGTCAACCACTTTTCTTTCAATTGCCATAAATTTCTTCAGTTTTAAACTTAGCTATCACTCTTTGAATAGATGACTTGCTAATGCTTAGCTCTTTATTTATTTGGCGCTGTGATAGTTCATTTTTGTGAAGAACAACAATTTGAGCACGTTCTACTTCAGCGTGACACGAATCTTTGGTCATTTTTTTGCAAAATAAAAATATGGGAAAACACTACATATAGATAAACTGCGAGTGAATGCAAAATAAACTTAATGCACTGCACTTTAGAAAAGAACTGACAATTTCGAAATGTATTAACGTACTTTGTCATTGTCTATGATGCAATAATTAGCTTTAGTTGCCAAATACAGTTATTTGTGAGGTGGTCCGACACTTTTGCAAATGACTGTAATTATGTTTCCAATTGCTTTTATTTCTTTACGATGCTGAAAATGCGGTATTCCTGTACAACGGTTGTAGGTATTAAAAATAGAATAAAAATTTTGTTGCGTCAGTTCAGATTGCCTCCGTGGTTGCGCCGTCTGAATTCTATGCTCAATCAACTTAGTTGGCATCTCCAGCATTGACTATTGTGTGATCGTTTTTCATAGGGGTATTTATTCACTGTTGTCCTAGCAATTGGCGTTCACTATGAGGTTGAGTTCATATGCATGTATTTATTTAAATTTCCCTTAATCATAAATTGCTCTGGTTTATTTAAAGTCTAACTCTCCGACCTTTTTCCTGGCAAGGTGAATTTTGATGTAGAGACCAGCTTGCTTCATCATTTTTAAAGTATAGTGCTGCTATCGCTCACAGCGGTTTGCCTCTTTTCAATAAAAAGGAGTGTTTTAGCTCTTGTTTTGGGAATAAAGGCCTATCTGCAAACACTTGTTAAAATATTAATCAGAAAGGTAAGATTACCATTTTTTTGGTAAAAATACTAAATTTTTGTGAAAGAGATGTACCAGTAGCTTAAGCAATCATCAAGTCATGATTCATGAGTATCTTCACGTTTCATCCGCTTTATGACATCTATTGCGCTAAAAAGGCTTTGCAATTAGACCACCTGAGGGCCCTACCGACCGCTTATCCTTCTCTGGTTAAAAATGCATCAGTGAAATAACCCCTGTAGGTTTACCAACGCCACTTCAATGTAGTGCTTGTAATTCTATACAATGTTTCCATCTAATGAAATGCATTGCACTTTATTTCAATTACTGCTCACAGTCAATTTACTTGCAACACATGTTAATTGCGATTTTGGGTTTTGGCTTAGCTGAACTTTGCTGCGTTTAGATTTTGCTTGAAAACATTAAGATGATTTATGATTTTGTGATTTTGCTGTGTTGCTTCATTTTTGTTGTCTCTGCTCAAGAATGTCGACTTGTACCAGTATGCGACGAAATAGGAACCTCTGGAGAAAGTACGTCTACCATTAAAGGTAGTAAGGGAGACCAGGGAGCTCCTGGAAAATCCGGTCCACCAGGTCTAAGCGTCAAAGGTAGTAGAGGAGAACCCGGTGATTGCAATGCTACAATGAACACTTTGATGACAAAGCTGGAGCGTAAGTTGATTGGTGAAAGTGTTTGTCTTTCAATGCACTCGATGTATGTATGTAATAATGCGTTTTGATTTTTAATGACAGGCAAAATTTTGCATGTGTTAATGGACAGCGTTGCTAGATGAGCAACGTACAAACCGGTACATTATTTGTTTTAAAGGAGGCTGATTGCAATTTTTGCAGTTAAATCAACAAGAAAGTAGAAAACAAAGGTGATACAAAACATATAAGGTTTGTACGAGAAGAGCAGTTTTACCCAACGCTTACCGAAGAGTAAACCCAAAGTCAGAGCATCGCCACTCGTGACTAAACTTGCAAACCCTGAGATTTAAGCTATCAATCAACATCAGATACAAAACTCACAAATTCAAAGTGTAACAGTCAGGAACTAATCTTGCAAACTCTTAATTCGACACTATCACTTGTTATCTAGTGAGTTGAAAACCATGCAAGTCTCCAGCGCTTCCGTTAGGAAATAAAGCTGTGAATTCAAAGTAGCAAACGATCATTTGACCTTAAGCACAAAGCATGGGAATCGTGAACATTCTCATCAGGCACAAAACTTACGACTTTCCAATGACAGGTCTGCATAATTTCATAAAAATCATGTTCATGCATGCAGTTGTTTTATGCTTTACTAGCTGGCTTTGCCGGCGTCGCCCGGCAGGAACCCTCCATTAGTAATGACGGAGTTTAGTATTCCGTTCAACCGGCTGCGCCGGGCTTAGGCATCGGGCTCTTGTGTGAGCAGTAGCGTAAAGTTAATGAATTTTATGCGTTTTAACAATTCCTGCACACGAAATTGTGATCATTATACTCTCTTAATCATGACTGGCAATGCTCACAAAGAATCTTGCCACAAATTATTATTATTCTTGTGAGGGAGATCGGATTAAAACACATTTAAAACTGATAGTAGCGGCGAAATGGTGGTTGCTTTCACAATTACAAAAAAAAACTATTTAGTGGTAAGCCTATTTGGCGATGTGTTGCTGCCCTTTTCGTATTTATATTTGTGGTATTAAGCTCTTTTGGTTGCATTATTTTTCTTGTTTTCGGCATAGAGTCAAAAGCGGCAATGGCTTGTCTAAAATCATTTTACCATATTTTAGTAGGCGCCCATCAGGCCGAGTTAGTTTCAAACAATTGCTTTTTCTAAATTCAGTTTCACAAATTCTTATGGTTATGGTTTTATGTTAATTTTTTCTTAAACTTGGGATTTCATTACAATGCTCTAGAGCAGTGTTTTCCAACCGGTGCGTCCCGACAAATTAGGATGTCGCAAGCAATTATTAGGTGTGTCGCGACCGCATGAGAATCCAATATATAAAAATAAATTCATCAAGGGTTGTTAATGCACTTTATTATAATTTTTCAAAATAATAAACCATTTGCCTTTTAGGCCTGTTGCTTCATCTGTACAATCACAGCGCACTATTTAGCGCAAAACTTTTTCGCTCTTCCCTTTTCATTGAATCATCGATGGATTGAAAATAATTTTAACAGAATGTTTATGATGCAATAATTAAATGTCAAAAAATAGCAAAGTGTGCGGGTTCAAGCTCGTAAAAAGTTATATTGCTGTGTTAGAAAGGACTTAAAGCTTTTAAGTTGTCTATGTCACTTTAAGACAGCAGTATCTTTGTTGCTTTAAGTTAGCAGTATCTTTGTTGAGGTAGTAAGGAGTTATAGCTTTATGATTTCTTTTTTCAACATCAAAAGCTAATTAATTGTTTTATTTTAAAATATAGACCAAATCAAAAAGCTTTTATTAATACAATTAAATTAAATAATTTTCCCTTAAAATGGATAAGTTTCTAGTTAAGAAAAGGAGAGGTTCCACATCAAATGAGGAAAATGCGTCAGTTTCAAAGCCTAAGCAAACGGCCGGAATTTTAATTGTTGAAGAGTCATCGGCTAAGAGTAAAAAACCAAAAACTGAGAAGCCTCGCTCATATAATGCAGAGTATTTAAAATTTGGTTTTACTTTTGCCGGAAATACAAATAATCCTATGCCCCAGTGCTTAGTTTGTGGAGACATTCTTGCAAATGAAAGTATGCTACCAAACAAATTAAAACGACGTTTAAGCACTAACCATAGTAATTTAATAACAAACCCAGTGGAAATTTTTGTTCAACTTTTAAAATCTATCAAAAAGCAATCATTATCATTCACAAAAAGAATGAAATTATCAAGCAAAGTGCAAGAGGCACGCTACTTGGTTGCTCAAATAATTGCCAGAAACAAGGTCCCACATAGTATTGCTGAAAGTTCTATAAAAGAATCTTGTTGTGCTATTTGAACGAACGATGTTTAGACCCGAATTTGAGGTAATAGTCAAAAAATTCCTTTGGCACATAACACAATTGGCAGACTATCGAAGATGTGTCTGATGATATCAAGCAGCAAATAAAAGCTATTTTCCAAACAAATAGTGTACAGTTTGCATTGCAAGTGGATGAATCGACAGAAGTCGCTGGGTTAGCCCAATTAATGGTTTTCATACGATTTATTCACAATGACAAAATTACTAAAGATTTTCTTTGTTGCCTCGAACTTTTGAGAACTAGAGGTGAAGACGTTTTTTAAGCTTTGAATAATTTTATGAAGGAAAGTAATACGTCTTGGCTAAACTGTGTAGGTATATGTACAGATGGCGCTCCGTCAATGCTTGGTACAGTAAAAGGTTTTACGACTTTAGTAAGAAAAAGGAATGAAAATATAATTATTACTCATTGCTTTTTGCATCGCGAAACTCTAATTGCGCAAACTGTTGGGGATGATTTACGACGAGTGATAAACAAAGTAATTCTTATAGTAAATTACATTAAAAGTAAGCTTCTTAAATCAAGACTATTTCATCAGATTTATGAAGAAATGGGTGCACATTTTAAGACTCCACTGCTCCTCACTCAGATTCGTTGGCTTCCTAAAGGTCGTATACTAAGTCGCGTTTTTGATTTGAAAGATATAATGTTCAAATTTTTTGAAGAAAATCATCAAAATGAATTTTGTAATCTTATAAAAACGAAGTTTGGTGTATCAAATTAGCATATCTTTCGGACATATTTGAACATTTAAATAGAGTTAACCAAAGTTTGCGGGGAAGAGCAGAAAATATTTTAACATCGATTGATAAAATTTGCACGAGGAAAGACAAGATTGAAATTTGGAGACGTAAAGTGAAAGAAAGAAATTTTGAAATGTTTCCAAAGCTTTCTAACTGCAAGGTAAAATTTCAAATCAGCCTACAAATAATTAACCATTTAACATTACTTGGAGACAAACTTCAATATTATTTTCCAAATATTGAAATCGAAAACTATGATTGAATTAGAAATCCATTTCTTGCGAAGGCACCTACTGATATGCCACGTACAGAAGAAGAAGAGATAGCTGAAATCAAGAATAATTGGTGTTTGCAATTGATTTATGAAGAGAGGGATATGCAGAAATTTTGGATTCATGTTTTAAAAGTTCATTCAAATTTAGCTAAAAAAGCTGTAAAAATACTGTTACAGTTTTCTACTACATACATTTGCAAAGCATCTATTTCAGCAATGCTAAATTTGAAAACGAAAAAAAGAGGAAATTTAAAAATTCTTGATGGCAAGTTACAAGTGGCATTATCGTCGATAACTCTTAACATCAAAAGGCTTTGCTATTCCCATCAACCACAAATATCTCATTAGAAGAGTAAGGTAATGAAAGGAAATTATTGGTCGTTAAAATTTTATCATTTCTGAAAATATTTATGATCATCACTTTGCTTTGAAAATGTAATTTATAAACTATATGAAATAATTTTGAAAACGAATTCCGAAAATGATTTTTTGGTGAAATTTATTATGAATTAGCACAGCTGAAAATTGTGACGTTATCTTACAAAAGTAAGTTGTTGTGTCGCAAAATTTTGTTAATGCAAAAAGTTTGTCGTATAGCGGAAAAGGTTAGAAAATACTGCTCTAGAGTATAAACATCAATACCTTATCAGGCAGCATATCAGCAAAAGAAAAAATTCTTACTTCATAGTATATACGACGGCATCACTCGCAGAGACCCCATCAGTAACGTCGGGATTGAAAGTGCCGGTTCAGCCGGCCAAGCCGGCTTCACCTATCAAGCTCTTGTGTTAACAGAACCAAAAGTTTGTGTTTCCTGTACATAAGATTTTCACGACCTTTTGTGCTTCTTCTCTAATGCAGTTTCTCATTTTAAGACTTTGGTTATGCCTTAGATCTGTGTGCTCTGTTCATTGCTGACACGAATCAAAGGGAGTCTTGCGTTTTTCGTAGTTTCAAGTAGGGAACACATTTTTGATATCAAGGTAATTTCAAGCTAAATATCAAAAATATCTTTCGTGTGGTGCGATTTCACACAGTTACGCTGTTTTCTTTCGATTTCCCTTTAAACTTTCTCAAGTTCTCGCTGGCTACGCATTGTGTAGCGCGTTCTCTTCTCCCTGCTTGACAAGCCCTGGAGAGTTGACAGAGTCCTTGCTTTCACCAAATGTTTGGACTAATCCTGGTAGCTCTATCAAGCTATTGTAATGAAAAATACCAATAATACATTTCATGTGGTGAGATTTGACACAGTGACGATGCTAATTTTGACTTTCCCTCAGACTTTTTCAAGTCCCTGCTGGCTATGCATTATGATTCATATTCCTTTTTCCTTGCTTAGTTATGCTCCAAGAAGTTAAATGAGTCCTTGCTTTTCCCTAATTTTCAGGTTTGATTCTAGTAGCCCTATAAAGTTATTATCAAGAAATAGAAAAAATGATGTCACAAACTACCATTCGTAAATTTTAAAAGTGTAAGGAAGAGAGGTCAAACATAGTCAAAAATGATGGTGTCGCCCAAATGGCGGTCGTTTTGACAATTAAAGAAATGAGCTAGTTAGTATTGGGCATAATTGACGATTTGGTGGCTCCGCTTTCGTATTGATATTTGTGACATTAAGATTTTTGCCTGCGCTGTTTGCTTTAATTCGGCCATAGCATGAAAAGGTGCCATGCCTTTTTCCTAAGTTATATAATCTATTGTAATAGGCGCCTATTAAGCTCATTTCAAACAAAACCATTCCCTCGTAATCCAGTGTTACAAATTGTTATTATTACAAATGACAGTAATGGGCTTTATCACTTATATTTGCTATTGAAATGATAATGGATAATTTTGTTGCTTGCTACTGTTTTCATTAAATACATGTAGTGGCAAGCATTGTGATGTCATTTATGCATGTGACTTCACAATGCGTTTTGAGCCATTAAGTATTAAAATCGCTACTTACTACTTTTTCGTCACTGTAGGCAAATTAATATGAACTAACGTCTCTGACCGCATGCATGTTCCTTGACCCTGGCATAAACGCCGCCATGCAAACAGCAAACTAACTCAAAATGAAGCACGCACAGTTAAGTTGTAGCAACAGCGGGAGCCCCCATCAATAATGTCGAGGTTAAGAATATTAAATCAGCTGGCTGCTGCGGCAGCCTTGCCTAATTGCAAAGGAAATTGCTTTAACATCTAGATCATATATAGCTCGACACCAACACTTTGTTGCAAACAATAAGAAAGGACTATTTTTATCCCAACGTCTTTTTCGTGGGTGATCAAGTGTTTTACTTGAAGTAGGCTACATATTAAAATTTATAGAGCTCACTTGTAGATGAATTTTTTTGAATAATTTGATCGGTAATGCCGAAGATTCATGCTATCGAGAAAGAATACCCAAAATGTACCAATGTACCTTAGTTTTTCTAGAAATTGTAATATTGTGAAGTGCGGGCACCGCAATTTGGCGTGTTTTTAATCGGCAGACTATATTTCATAAACATTTGGATACTTTAGTTTTGATGGATCTTTTTGAAAACATTGACAAATAATGCAGAAGAACCATGCTAGTGAGAAGAAGAAGTCGAAATGTACCAAAGAACTAACTTTGTTTTACCGCTGCGAGTTTGTTAGGTCAAATAGGATAATTGTTCAAGTAAAAATGAAACATCATGTATGGCAACCAATTTTTGATCAGCCTTTATAAACTAATCCTTAAGTAATTGAAGTGACATATTGCTGGAAAGAAAATTTCCTAAGCTTTCAAAAGACTTAATTGTTAGTACCTTACTATAACGTTTTTGTATTAAAATTACCTGTTTTGACTGAGCTCACCACTTTTTGGGAGGTGTAAAAAGTTACACCTCAGGTCTTTAAGTTCAATTTTTCAGTATAAAAGCCATATTAATTGTACGTTTTATATACTACGGGAATATCCTTAAAATAAATTTTAATTTGTTGAAAAGTTTGAAAATCAGTTGAGATATGAGGTCAGAAATCAGTTTTTTAATACACTGATTTTGCAAAAACAGTACAATTTTTGAAATCATTTTCGTATTATGATCTGTGGCAGCAAAGGATTTGTGTTTATTGTACAAGACATATTATGACTTTATAGACCCAGTTTAAGCGCGCAAGCAAAAAAGATAAGAAAAAATGCGTAGAAAGCTTGAAGTGCTTAAATAAAGAAGTGCTCGTAGCATATTCAAGTAAACATTAACACTAGAACTGCGAAGGTGTCGAAATCGACAAGACCCCTACTTTTCAGTTGTAACCGCTCCCTTTGTTTTTGAAGGTACGCTCTAAAATTACCTGATAATTATCAAAAGTAACCATAAATGATAAATTGATTAAATTTTTCAAATAAGATTTTCTCTCTAAAATATAAATTGAGAATATAACTCTAACGGCGAAGATGTCGAATTCGACACAACATGCAGTTTATCATGCCGACATGTTTTCTGACGCGCAAGCACTCTCCCGCTATATTTCATTTCCTACTGTTAGCTTCATAATGATTGTTTTCTCTTTTCTCGTTCCGACTCGTAATAATCAATAGAGCAGTTGTAGTTTTGTAAGCAGTAGTGTTTTTGCGATACAGTAGGTTAGTAACTATGTCTTTTGACAAATTTCAGTGCTTCTACACAGTTGAACAAGCGAATGACTTGCTTGAGTATTCAGGTATTTCTGATGACGATGTTGATGTCCCTGAAGCATTTTTACAAAGCAAAGCTAGTGATAACCTTAGCGATAGAAAAGCTCTCCCTCCACAGCCTAACTGCTCTGATGACGAAGACAACTGCAGTTCCTTTTCTGAAGTTGAGAAGGAAGATTTGACAGTGAATCCAAGTGGTCAACAACAAGCTAAAAATGGTGTAACTTGGAATCCTTTACTTAGAGCCAGACCGGGACAAGCAAATGTTCCTAACATTTTTCGTATAAAAACAGGAGTTCATCCAGCAATACGAAATAGGGCTGCTGCTGGTGCTTACGACTGCTGGAAATTGTTCGTGGATAATAACATGTTGAAATCTATTCAAGTGCACACTTGTAGAGAAGCAACCAAAATTAATCCTGATTTTTTTCTGTCACTGGACAAGTTAGAAGCATTTATTGGATTGCAATACGCTCGGGGAGTACACGGTAAACATCATTCTATTGACTTTCTGTGGAACAAAACATACGGCTCTAGATTGTTTGGCGATACTATGCCTAGAGATTGTTTTCGAGAGGTGAAACGTTATATCAGATTTGACAGCAAAGATTGTCGAAGCCAGAGGCTAGCTGATGACAAGTTTGTTCATGTTCGAGAATCACTGGAAAAGTTTGTAGCTAATTGCATGTTCAACTATACCCCATAATGGAGTCTTACAATAGATGAGCAATTATTTCCAATAAAAAATAGAAGTCCTTTCATTGTCTTTATGCCCAATAAACCGGACAAATTTGGTATGAAATTTTGGGTGATGACGGAAGTAGAATCCAAGTATGTATACAATCTTTTACCTTATCTAGGTGCTTTTGAAAAAGAACAGCGCAACGGTAAGCCCTTAGCTGAAGATGTTTACCTTAGATGAGACTTACTGAGAGCATTCATAACAAAGCTGGTTACAACGTAACTACTGACAATTTTTTTACTAGTGTTCATGTGGCAAGCTTATTACAACAAAAAAAAGATTACAATCGTTGGGACGGTACGAAACAACAGCAAGGGCCTGACAAAAGAAATGACAAAATGTGGAAATGACATGTATGGCAGCAAATTTTACTACAATGAACAGAATGAGTGCTTATTTGTCAACTACCAATGCAAGAAGAAAAAAATGTGAATTTGTTATCCACCATGCACAATGCACCTTGTACAGACAATACTGAAAAAAAGAAGCCCCTTGTAATTCACTTTTACAATAAAAACAAAGTCGGGGTTGATGTTTTCGATCAAATGGCCAGACAATATACGACGCATTCTGCCAGCAGGAGATGGCCATTAGCTGTATGGACCAACGTACTAGACATAGCTGCTTTGAACGCCTGGATCATTTTCCGGAAAACAACTGGAAGTAAAGTTAGTCGCCGTGATTTCATTTTGGATCTCATAGAAGGCCTAAAACAAAATTATGTGACACAGCGAAAAAACACATCTTTTCGATTTGATATTCCATTGGAGAGCCGTTTAGGCAAACGCCGAAAATGCTTTTCAAAAAATTGCAATAATGCAACGGTTACAACTTGTCGGCTTTGTCTACAACCCACATGCGGAAAATATGGAAGTGCATCGTTTAAGGTTACCAAATGCCATGCTTGTTCATCAAAATAAGTGGCATAAACAAAACAAAAACAATTTTTTCTTTACGGCTCTATGCTATTCTGGATAAGTCGATTTCCGTTGCAGTTGCTAATGCTAATTGTAATTAGTAATTATACTAACTTTTTTGAAATTTTTGTTGTTTATGTTGTCATATCGTGCTCTCCTAGCTTTTTTTCTTAATATGTATCAAAACACAAGCATATGCTTTACATATCAGGCTTATAAAGCAACTGGTGTCGATTTCGACACCACCACCATTCTAGGTGCAGTTTTTTCTCGCCGTTCTAGTGTTAATTGTTGTAAAGTTGTTTTTATTAAAAGCACCTTATTAATATCTTCTGAAAATGCGTTTAATCACGTTACTGCGATAAGTACTTTTTGAGATAGAACAAAAAACAAATTGTTCAATGAACCATTGATTGTGACGTCATTTTAGACCCAAACAAATCAAAGTTTTTGAAATGTGGTGTGTCGGAAGCTGATTGCTGTCTGAGAAAAAAAGGGTTATCCTCTGTCGAGTAATGCAAACTCTAAGAAAAATTATTTTTGTTTAAAACGTCATCATGACGTCACGAATACCCTTATGACACTCAGCACGAGGTGGTGATCAATCGTGCCAAGTTTAATGTTTGTATGTGTAGCAGTTTCAGAAGAGGTAAACAGACAAACAGAGAGACAGACAGAATTGCGCTTTATATATTAGATTAAATCTTAAATTTCCAATCATAATTTTCTTGGTAATTTTAGTCGGTCATAAGGGTAGATTTTTTGTTTTGATAATGCGACATCTGTTCTTTAAAATCTTTGAAAAAAATTATACATGTTCATTGTCGATGCATCTAAACGCTGTTGACGTTTTTGATACAAAGAATCATTTGCACAAAATTAACCCGAAACTCCCGTTCCCAAATGCGTTTTTTTCGATTTGGAACGTTGCGAAAGTCGGTTGTAAGGGATATCCGGAAATAAGGGATTTATTCAGCTGGTCCCAGCGGATACCTTATATCGGAAGTTGACTGTATACTTTTAATTCTACTTGGTGCAATTGTTGATTTTTCTGTTGGTGCAACAAGTCATAAGTAGGGCCATTTTTTTGACTTAAAGAAATATATTTTTGACTTTATTTTAGCAAAATTTTGACTTTATTTTGATCTAACCGCTTTCGCCTACTTTTATGTCTTGTTGCACTTCTTTGATTAAAAATGTTTTGTAATCCGCAATTTACATAAGTTTTTAAAGAAGAAGGTAGCCTACTTTAAACATTTTCTCAATTACTCAGTCTTGAAGCTAATGCAACAAAGCGACGCATGATGTCAGAACCTAGGATAACGAGCCATTGTGTGTACCGGTATCAATTAGTGTGTAATACAAAAAATGCGTTGTTATCGCAATTGTACTGTACATTAACAGTCTGTCTATGATGTTTTTAACGAAAGTCACACAGTATAGTTACCAGGACTTTTTATTGTAATGCAGCATCATATATTTTTTTACGATCTTAACATCAAAATTTCTGTTTTTTCTCAGTAATTTACTGAGCATAGAAAACAACCTCTCAACAGCAGCAGAGGTTGGCTGGGCTGTTTGCAATAGTGCGTAGCTTGTTGGTTTAATTGTCAAGTTGGTACAGTTTATTATTGTTTCATTATTGTTTTTAAATCATAGTTGGATAGTCGTTTTTTAATGTAATTTTTAATTGCATATTCTTCAGCCGTCCGTATGCTTTGGTTATCGTGTAGGCACTTTCTTCTAAGAACTCTACGTTGGCTGCTAGAGTCCGGTATTGATTTATTTTAACCAAGTCCGGCACCAAATCTTCCACATTGATAGCGTATTTTGCTCTGCTGACAAAGAGGCCTGCACTTGTCCAATTGTTGACAATGGTACAAACAGCTGGAAGGTTCTCATTGCAATATAAGGCAGCTCTAAGCCAAGTTGCCTATCTTGTAATTACAGGGTCAGGAGGAGATGGCAAACCAGCATCATGAAAATCTTTCTTGCGATCATTGTTTTTGATTGTTGCTGCTTTGATCGTTGCTATTATTTCATCAATATTTTTAAAATGAACACGCACACGCATAGTGCAGTTATGTAGCAAGTGCGCAACGCAGGTGACATGCATCAAAGAAGGGTATAATTCCTTTAATGCCTTTCCAGCCAAAGACATCTACCGAGCAGCATCAGTCATAAACAATGAAAAATTCTCGCGTTTTATTTCAAGTTGTCGCAATATGTCATCCACAGTGTGCAGAATAATACTGCTATTAACATTGCTACCGCTGTCAAGTGGATGGCAATCAACGAGGAATGTCTGATTTGGGGCATCTAAGCTGCCCACAAGCACACTAATACACTTTTGTTTAGCAATCTCTGATTCATCCACAAATAAAAAAAATTTTTGTCTTGAAGTAATTCTTGAATTTGTTTTTCTTTTGGGGATGCTAATTTAGCATCACATGCCCGGGCTGCAGTCTCCGAAGGCAATACTTTTCCCATTGTAGCAATCAGAAACTTCAAAGAAAGATGATTCAGTTTATCAAGTGGGGTATCTGCAGCTACGAATGAAGAGACAACATGTTCCTTAAAGTTTACTTGATCGAGTTGTAAAAAGGTTTGCTTACTTTGGGATTTGCACTTCGTCTCCAATTTTCTTTGGTGTTGCTTACTTTTTCGGTGGCTTTCCACAAAAACTTTTGGTCGCATTTGACTAACACGTCGCAAAAAATTACATCGCAAGTCGCGGGCAGGAGTTGCCGAAAACTCATCCGGATATTCCTGGAAAATTTGCCTAACTTTCGCTGTAGAACAGGGGTTTCCTAACTGGGGTGCATGAACCCCCAGGGGGTGCGTGAGTCCGTTCCAGGGGGTTCGCGAGACGTTTCCGAAAACCAAAACTAGAAATACTTAAAGTTTAAAGTTAAATCAGCTGTTTACGTCGATTGTTACGTGTGATAATAGTGCTGTTTGTGATTTAATATTACTTTCTTTCTACATAAAAGTGTGGGTTCGCTTAGTAGCCAACTTGTTAGCAAAGGCAGCCAGAACATCGACAGAAATCTATAAAGCCAGAGTAGCAACTGATTTTTCTAAACCGCAATTAAGTTTGTTTTAGGCTAATCGTATCCTTGTTGAGAATAAGTCATATTAACCGAAAAACGTGACATATTTGTATAATTGATTTGTATAATGAATTTGTATAATTTGTAAACTTTATGTAATTTTTAGATCCTGTGACAATTAAAGTACGCTTTGTCAGTTAGGCTTCGTTTTACAACAAACCTAAAAAACTTTCGTTTTTAAGAAGATTCAGACCGCAATTCATGATGTCAAAGAAACGTAAATACGATGATTCATACATCAAGTGGGGATTCATGAAGTTTGTGGAGAAGGATGGTACTGAACGTCCGCAATGCGTTTTGTGCTATAAAGCGCTGGCGGAGGCGTCGATGAAGCCATCGAAGCTAAAAGCTCACCTCTCCAGCATCCATCTCACTCATGAAAACGACTCTGAAGACATGTTCCGAAGTAAGAAAGCCCGCTTCATGGCGAAGGGTACTTTGACTCAGCACGGATTCCGATCGTCGACGAAGCCTATGACTGAAGCCTCCTACGAAGTAGCGCTCCTTATCGCAAAAGCGAAAAAGGCTCACACAATTGGTGAAACACTCGTAAAGCCTTGCGCCTTGGTGATGGCGAACTTGGTTTGCGGACCCGAAGAGGCCAAGAAAGTCAGCAGTGTTCCCCTGTGCAACAACACCATCAAGCGCAGAATTGACGACATGTCAAAGGATATTCTGGCTCAGGTCACCCAAGAACTCCAAGAATCACGATGCCGCTTCAGCTTGCAACTCGACGAATCCACTGACGTAGCGAGATGCAGTCAGTTGCTGGTTTTTGTACGCTACTTGACGGGATTAGTTGTGAAGGAAGAGTTTCTTTTCTGTTCTCCTCTAAAAGCAACAACCAAAGCGAAGGACATAATGAATATCGTTAACCATTTCATGGAAGAAAACGGCATCGAGTGGGCAAAACTCGGATCATTGTGTACGGATGGCGCGCCGGCTATGATGGGAAAGAAATCCGGATTTGTTGCGCTGGTAAAAGAAAAGTGTCCCGACGTCATCGTGACACACTGTGTGCTCCATCGCCATGCCCTTGCGACCAAGACGCTCCCCAAAGACCTCGGTGATGTAATGGCTATCGTTGTTGCAACAGTGAACTTCATCCGCGCTAGTGCTCTCAATCATCGCCTCTTCAAGGTCTTCTGTGAAGACATTGGTGCTGCATACACTCATCTTCTGTGCTACACCGAGGTGCGTTGGCTTTCCCGGGGCCAAGTTCTGAACCGCGTCCTCCAGTTACGTCAGGAAATTGAAATTTTTCTGCGTGAGAAAGGCAAGAACTTGGCAGACTATTTCGGCGACCCTGTCTTCGTCGCGAGGCTTGCGTACATCAGCGACATTTTCGGCCACCTTAACGCTCTCAATATTTCACTTCAAGGGAGCGGCCTTACGATCGTCGAAGCAGCAGAACGGATTAATTCGCTTGAACAAAAGTTGAGGCTTTGGAGCAACCGCGTGGAGAAGGGGTCATTCGTCAACTTCCCTGAGCTCGCGCAAATCCTCGCGGATAACGACGCTGAGAATGATTTATTCTCCACGCTTATCGTTGACATCAAGGGTCATCTGAAGTCTCTGTCTGACAGTCTTGATTGATACTTCCCGAATCTGTCGGTCGAGCCATGGATAGTAGATCCTTTCACGATTCCAATTGACGATATTGACAAAGAGAACAAGCTGAAGGATGATCTAATCGAGTTGAAGGCCTCCAGTCGCCTGAAGATGCAGTTCTCGACCGTTGCTATTCCCTCGGAGTTTTGGGCAAGCAACTACGAGGCCTTCCCCAATCTCGCGCCGAAAGCGCTCCGAGTGACACTCCCTTTTGTCACGACCTACCTCTGTGAAGCCGGTTTCTCCTCGTCATGAAAACTAAGCTACGGGCACGTCTTGATGTCGGGTCTGACATTAGGTTGGCCATTTCCAAAACAACTCCGAGGATCAAACACCTCGTGGAGAACAAACAAGAGCATCCGTCTCACCATGTGTGATTGTTAGCCTATCAGTGATAGATGATCAATGCGTAATAAAATTCGTCTTTTTGAGGTTTCCAAGTGATTGTTTGTTTATCTTTGTTGTAGCTTAGCCCCGCTGCATGATTTTTAGGCTTTGCTTGCTATACAACAATAATCCGTATGAGGAATTGATAACGTCAGAAAATCAAGGAATTACTAAATTAAGAAATATGGAAGAATCGGAGTATAAAAAAGATAGTTAAAAGGAACCCCAACATTATGATGAATAAATTTGGTAAAAACAATCTTTATTTTTTTATTGCAATATTACACTATGCTGAAAACTTGGGGGTTCGTGGAGACCTTTGACATCCACAGGGGGTCCGTGGGGGTATAAAGTTAGGGAACCCCTGCTGTAGAAGATTAGGCTTGTTTAAGCATTCTTTGCTTTGCAAGCTACGATTTAAAAAGATCACGTGTAAAGAGCGCAAAGGTTTTATAGGAATAGATTAATTGTCTAACAATTATGTGTTTATGCATCAACAATGACAATTTCATGCATAATAAGTGCTATTTCCTTCTCAATTACCGCACGCATTTTTACCATTGCAACTATTTGAGAAGTTTAAAATCAAAATAAAACTGCGCATAAAATTCAGAAAAATATAAATTTGTTCGTTTTTGTAAGGAAATTTTTGATGAAGACAATTTTGACAAGTTTTGAGTTTATGCAAATTTTTGACTTTATTTTGACTTATAAAATCTACCAAAACAGACTCCTGAACACCTGAAACGAACGTTAGTACACGTTTGATCATGTAACAAGGTTCTGAAAAAATTTTGACTTTATCGACTTTAGCGGGCCCTAGTCATTAATAGTAATCCATGTGAAAGCCTACGACTGTTTCATGTAACTTGCGTAGTTTTTAATAGTCTAGTAATCAATATATTTTAATTTTATGATGTTTACTTTCACTGACTACAAACAACCCATTCTATAGCTTAAAGTAAAAATATTTTTGACTAATAAATTTTACATTTGAACATACTTTTACTTTCTGAAGCACTGGTAAAATTTACATGGTTCTGCATTGAACTCATGGCTTTTTGGCTGTAAAATTCAACCAACCAAATGGCCAAATTTGAAAAGAGCAAATCATGTGCAGAAATAGAAAATCAGCTTCAACATGTGAAAAATTTGAGATTTTCAACATCCGGAGCACAGCAAATACGAAACCCAGAGGAAAGAGAAATCTGCTACAATGAATGGACGGTAAGTGGGTCCCTAGGAATTGACAAAGCATGCCCATAGGAACAAATATTTTTGAGATTTAACAGAGAATGCTTCAGATTTATGATCTGTTTGGCGACTGCAAAATACTAGAAGTCTGCACAGCTGTGTCTTGCATTTACCTGCACCGCTATTATTTATGTTCATAACTGAAACTAATGCGAGGTCTAGTCAAATGAAAAAATGAAGAAATATATTTGCCTTAAAAAAATCTAGGCAGAAGTTTTATCAATTTAGGTTTAGCCAATCTTTTTCGTGTTTTATCACTGTCAACACATTATTTCGTTTAATGCTTCCTCTTGCACCCGAATACCTTAAAGGTTGTATTCCATTTTAGGAAGTGCAGTAAAAATAAACAAATTGTTTAGATATTTCAACGACGATTTGATGGGAGTGTTGATTTTAATCGAACATGGGAAGAGTATAAAAGAGGCTTTGGAAACTTAAGTGGCGAGTTTTGGTTGGGTAAGTGACGTGTTTACATTGAGCCACACATGAAATTTAACAATTGTAATTTTGGTGTTAACTGATTTAGAAAAATGCGACAATGTATTTTTATGTGTAATTCCAAGCTATCTAAGGAAAAGCAAGCATTGGAATAAAAAGGCTTAAATTCTTTAACAACACTAACTTAAGGTCAATTGGACCTTAGCATAGAAATGATTAATCAAACTTTTCTTAAATTTTTTTGCACTTAAAATTCTGATCACAAGTCTGGCTAGCAAAAAAATGGTACCAAAGGCTTTTGTTTTAGTTTTCTCTTTACTAGGGCATTCCATGAAAAAACCCAAAAAGTTTATAAACATTAAATAAGATGTAGAGAAAAAAGGGAATATTACCCAACATTTTTTGTTGGTGGTTCAGAAGCTTAATATAGCTTTGTGAAGAGCTGTTTGAGCCATATCTTTGTGAAGAGCTGTTTGAGCCATAAGCTTTTCGTCACGCTCTCATCAGTGGCGGTATCATGTCAAAAAAGAAGATCTAGAGTGAATAAGTGTTTTATGTGAATAATTTGGGCGTTAGACAATCAAGACAAACCAATGATAGCGCTAGTATTGTAAAGCGCGCCACAGAAAGATTTCGCAATAGCGAAATGCCAAAGAAAGCGCAGCAGGACGCCAAATAAAAACGCCGCGATTATCGGAAGAGTATGAGAGTGTAAACAAACTCTTTCTGTCTGCATAACACCGGGCACCGGGTCTTGATATAAGCAGCCTCTAAGAGATTAAGATGGAAAGAACTGCGTGCTGCGGTGAGGATTGAAAACCGCTTGTTGTCATTATTTAATGCACATTGATCATCATCTAAAAGATGCTGACCACTGGCAGAGTCACAATCCGGTTTGGTGTCGGTTCGTTTGCACGATCGGTGTGGTTGAGATCGGCGTGGACGGGTCAATTGCTATCTTAACCATTGCGGAATATGTTGCTTGAGGCGATCTTGTATTCGTTGAGATGTTCGCCCTATGTAGCGACTGTCACAGTGGCACTTGTATTCATATATGACAAAACTTTTCTGAATGGTAGGTAGAACATCCTTGCGGGCCACGTGTTAGACGTAATGCAGTTAGACGTAATGGAGGGCTTACCTATCCAAGGGATCTTCAAATACACAGGGCACTTTTCTCAGCCGAATCGCTTAAGAGTGGAGAAGTGAGAAATCTTCTTGGCAATCTGAGCACTGATGACGTTTTTAGGATAGCCATTTTCCAGTAATAATTTCTTGATCCGTTCTATTTCTCCATTGAGTCTACGCTTGGTGCAAATCATTAGAGCTCGAT
Source organism: Trididemnum clinides (assembly GCA_963675345.1). Classification (NCBI taxonomy): domain Eukaryota; kingdom Metazoa; phylum Chordata; class Ascidiacea; order Aplousobranchia; family Didemnidae; genus Trididemnum; species Trididemnum clinides. Next base: position 18,475,477 of record OY776306.1, read on the forward strand.
GCACCAATGTAGATATTAGACTTATTTAAACGTTTGAGAGGACTAAAGGACTCCCAACCCAAATACTGGTTAGTGAAAATAGGTTTCCGATATACACTGGTCTCAAAGCCAACATCTGTTTTTTCCACGTAAACATCTAGAAACGGTAGACATTTTTCTTCTTCGTTTTTGAAGGCGAATCTGAGAAATGGATAAAGGCAGTTAAGTTTGTTCAAAAATTCATCTGCTTCAGCTTCGTGATTGAAGATGACAAACGTGTCGTCAACATATTTGAAGTATATTGGAGGCTTCTGAGTTTGGGAAAATAACTTTTCTTCATAATATCCAACGAAGATGTTGGCCAAAACAGGACCAAGTGGTGATCCCATAGCTACTCCCTCGATTTGCTTGTACATGGTGTTATTGAAGCTGAACCCAACTGAGGATGTAGCGCTCTTCATCAATTCAACAAACACATCTTTTGGAATGAGTGTTTGGTAATCAGACTGGTCATAGAGTGCTTCCGAACAAATTTTGATGGTTTCATTAAGGGGAACGTTAGTGAACAAGCTGGACACATCAAAAGGACACATAAAGACATTAAGATCGATATCAAGATTTTGCGTGGTTTTAGCAAACGTAAACAAATCTGGTATGCAAAGTGGCGAAATCCGCTCTAATACAGGTTGTAATAGGCCAACCAACCACTTGCCAAGTGCATGATGAGACGAGCCTGTCATAGACAGTATAGGGCGAAGTGGAGTGCCTTTTTTGTGTGTTTTCGGCAAACCATATTGTCGCGATTTGATAATAATAATATAAAACTTTTGGTTCTATCTCAATTTTATATTTCTTTTAAAATTTAGGCAACCTATGATAATCGCTCGAATAATTAGGTCTGACAGCAACTTAATAAATCTTGGAAAAGATTGGCTTCCACTAAAAATACCTTAAACCACGTTAAGAACAGAACAATGTATTCGCAGAAATAATACTTCACGACTTCAAGCTTCTTTGCTCAACGATCTAAAAATTAACCACTTCACTACACAATCAGGAAACCGCCAAAATCAATTTCACCAATAACTGCTTAATACTCGCCACGTCCACAGAATCCACAATAAATTATCACAAAAAACAATATCCCTTCTTTACTCGGTCAATCAATCTCTCTCTCCCGTTACACGCTTCTCTATATTCTCCCTACTTTAACTACAACTACTCTACCAAAAAAATCCCATCGCCTTATATATAAATCGAAAAAACAATCCAGAAAATGCTAGAACGAAATCACGTAAAAAATGAAAAAAAGCATTTCAAGTTATGTAATCGTTTATCGAAATTCTTCGAAGAAGCTAGAATGACTAAATCAGTCTAAAATTGTACTATGTCGTAATAACGATTGTGACGTAATAAAGGCGTATTTACAACAAATTCAATTGCGAGGAAAAAAAGTCTTTTTCTCTCAATCAGTAGCCGAGCAAATAAATGACACAGCACTTTACACAAATATGAAACAATTTTTATGAGGCAAACTTCCTTATTCACGACACATATATTCGAGGTCTTTGCGATCCAGTTGATCGGCTTTGACTAAGTCAAGCTATCGCTTCTGAAGTCACGATTCAATGCTGGCTGTGTTGTCATTGCTGGCAAGTATTTGGGTTGGGAGTCCTTTAGTCCTCTCAAACGTTTAAATAAGTCTAATATCTACATTGGTGCATCGAGCTCTAATGATTTGCACCAAGCGTAGACTCAATGGAGAAATAGAACGGATCAAGAAATTATTACTGGAAAATGGCTATCCTAAAAACGTCATCAGTGCTCAGATTGCCAAGAAGATTTCTCACTTCTCCACTCTTAAGCGATTCGGCTGAGAAAAGTGCCCTGTGTATTTGAAGATCCCTTGGATAGGTAAGCCCTCCATTACGTCTAACTGCATTACGTCTAACACGTGGCCCGCAAGGATGTTCTACCTACCATTCAGAAAAGTTTTGTCATATATGAATACAAGTGCCACTGTGACAGTCGCTACATAGGGCGAACATCTCAACGAATACAAGATCGCCTCAAGCAACATATTCCGCAATGGTTAAGATAGCAATTGACCCGTCCACGCCGATCTCAACCACACCGATCGTGCAAACGAACCGACACCAAACCGGATTGTGACTCTGCCAGTGGTCAGCATCTTTTAGATGATGATCAATGTGCATTAAATAATGACAACAAGCGGTTTTCAATCCTCACCGCAGCACGCAGTTCTTTCCATCTTAATCTCTTAGAGGCTGCTTATATCAAGACCCGGTGCCCGGTGTTATGCAGACAGAAAGAGTTTGTTTACACTCTCATACTCTTCCGATAATCGCGGCGTTTTTATTTGGCGTCCTGCTGCGCTTTCTTTGGCATTTCGCTATTGCGAAATCTTTCTGTGGCGCGCTTTACAATACTAGCGCTATCATTGGTTTGTCTTGATTGTCTAACGCCCAAATTATTCACATAAAACACTTATTCACTCTAGATCTTCTTTTTTGACATGATACCGCCACTGATGAGAGCGTGACGAAAAGCTTATGGCTCAAACAGCTCTTCACAAAGCTACATTATAATATTTTTTGTCATAATGATAATCACTATTACAATAATACAAATTTAAGAAAATTTTTAAATTGTGGGTCGACGTAGGCTAAAGTGAGTTGCAGAATTGATAAAGTACAAAGTAGTATAACAGTACTTCTATTTAGAGCTAGAGTCTGTGGCAACTGATTTCTCTGATATCGGCACAAAAATATAGCATTGGAGATTTGTGTTGTTGGGTCATGGTGTTTCTGATTTTAATCCACACAATTTAAATGTATATGATTGTTTTCTACCAATATCTTCTGTTTTCGTGCCAGTTGCTCTGAAACGTTTAAATACCATGCTTTAAATATCAACAAACTTTAACCACCCGACTAAAATTTTATTGGAAAAAAGTTGTATGCAGTTAATTTCCCAGACCATTTTATTACAGACACTTATTCGATCGATCTTTTTTCTCTTGCGACAATTTACTTATGAAATTTTTTTCCTCTAAATCAATCTCTACCAGACAATCTCCCCAATCTTCAAAAATCTACAAAAATCAAAACGTCTTCAAAAATCTTTAAAATCTTTAAAACCTTATTGCAATTGCTTATACGTCTACACATTTTATCAGTAATTTAATTATCTGAGCGAATTCTTTCAATAAAGTCATTGTTCTGGTAGCAAGCTTGATCGATGTGTTTATTTTAAGAGTTCTGGATACAATGAGTTAGCTTCACATTCTTAGTTTGATAGGTTAATAAAAAGTTAATCATATTTAGGGTAAAAAGTCAATTCTTGTATAATTAACACTGTTAGCCAAAATGCTTCTTTCGTATTTGTGAGAAAAATAACAACTGTGGTTAATGTGATAAAACTTACTCTACTTTTTGGCATTTGCTTGCAATGTTTGCTGGTTTTTGTACGGCAGTACAGAATGCTGCATCTTGTCACAAATAAACAATTATTGCGCAGTAATCAAAGTCAGACGAAACCATATGCTACTATTTTGCAATCAAATAGTTGCGACTTTTAGGAGCCGCAATACTGTACATTTGTTCGGTAAAAACGTTTGCAGTACAGCGAGGAGGCATCTACGATGCTAGATTAGATTATTTTTTCATTATTTAACGTGAATCAAGAAAGAGTAAATAGTTTATTTATGCAGGCGCAGGGTGCAATCTTACCAAAAGATGGCATTTTACTATTATACCGTTGAATGAACTGTCAAAAGGATAACGTTACATGTTTATTTGGATTTTGCTTTACTTTGTCATTTAGGTTTTTAAATGATGCCAAAAGTTAAAGCTACTAAAACATCTAAAATGCAATTCGTATTTCAAGACTTCTCAGAAAAATTTGTGAAGAGTTCCAACAACGAGTTTGCCCAACTGTACGGTTTCTTGCAACAAACTCATTATTGTTAAATGTCATCAAAATACGTCTAAACACCAAAAAACGTTAGGCAGCAGAACTGAACTACTAATTCCTTACACTTTGCAAACGGTTTTGAGGAACAGTAACACCAATTTTATGGACAGGGTAATCAATGAATATTTGTCTGCTGATATTTCTTTACAGCAGCTAAAGAATAAGCATATCTAAAAACTACTTCAAGGCATTGGTCATGGTTAACCATCTGAAACCATCTATTAATTGCATAGAATTTACTGCCAATAAAAAATGCTGTACATGATAAACAAATTTTTCTGGTTGTTAATGAGAACGCTCTATCTGGTATGCAATATTTTAATATTCTAATTGAAAACCAAAAAGCATCTCACATCACTTATTTTTACGACTGTCAACCTCTAACATGTGCGCCAAATATCACCTGCAGTGCTCAAGCAATTGACAATGATGTTAGAACTCTTGGAATCAAGAGAAACTCTTTCTGTCTTTCATTGTTTGATTAGCCTGCTCTGCCGGCGTCGCACGCAAGGCCCCCATTAGTTACATTGGGCTTAAGTATATTGGTTTAGCTAGCCAAACCGGCTTCACCCATCGGACGTTTGTGTAAAAAGTAACGAAAAGTTAATATTTTTCTTGCACTTTTATAATTCCTGTACACGTAATGGTGATCATCCTATTCTCTTAATCAAGACTAGCAATGCTCACCAAGTAAAAATGCTGTCACAAACTATCATCAATAATTTTAAAAATTGTGAGGAGTGGATTGAAATACAGTCAAATATGGTGGTAACGGCCAAATGGTTCTTGTTCTCACAATTATTATTTATGCTTGCAATCAAAGTGATAGTGGACTTTGCTACCTGCTGCTGTTCTCACTATATAGTGACAAGCATTGTGATGTCATTTAAGATTATGAAGGAACAGTAATTTTTAAAAGGATTCAAAACAGAAGAAAAATCATTCTTACAAGTAAATAAATAATCGCTTGTTGAAACTTGATATAGAGCAAAATATCGAGGGTCAAATGACAGAATGAGCTAAGTCCACATTTTCTATTTTCGGCGTTATATAATGTGAGATATTTCTCAAGATGCATATTTTTATGTGACATAAATAGCTAAGGTCTGTATGAACAGGTTTTCTCAGAACTGATATTCCATTTTCAACTAACTCCAAGGTGCTCTATGACAAAATAAGCTATGTCAACATAGCTTATTATGTCACTTTCGCAATTACCCCATTTTTAAACTACAGAATGAGCTAAGGTGACAGAGCTCATTTTGTCATGAAGGCAAGATAAAATAAGTGACTTAGCTCATTATGTGATCATTAGTGTCGTGGAATTTTATTGCTTTGAGAACTTTTTTTTTATATCTAGTTACAATTTTGAGAAGTATTAGCCTACTATTTATTCATTTCCCTTTTCCTGAATGTAAAATTGCAAAAAAGTGTTTTTAATAACTTTTTTCAACTATGGGCGCAGTGCAAACCGCTGATCTTCCTACTGCACTTGTTCGCGTTACTTTTTTCTGTGGAAATGTAATAAAATAAGAAAATTAACCAAGCGTGAATGATATTTGCTGCGTGTGATATTACTGATTAGAATTTGGAACAATAGGCGCGGTAGACTAGCTTAAGCAATGGCTGTTTGGAAAAGTTGAGACTTAAGTGAGTACTAAATCAAATCAAGAGTAATTTACGATGTAGCTGGCTATACATTACATTGAATAGTAAGCAGTGAGTTTCGATGTTTGGTGAGAGATTGCTAGTCAATCAATCAAGAGTGAAAACTCTAGTGACCAAACGTTGTCGCAAAGTTCCGGTGGTTTGCATCAAAAAGTTATGAATTCTTGCCTTGTGCTGTTCTTGTCACTTGGCCGTTAAATAATTTTCAAATATTTCTACCCTCTTTTCTCTTCAGCACTTGATTTGCTGTTTAGTCTGCTAGTTGATAACAAAATTGTTAGTCCTAACGAATCTGCTTAAAAGACGCAGAGAAGAACTGAAAAGACATCGAAAATACTGAAAGGATACAGAGAAAACTGAAAAACTTTTATTTTTCGGGTGAGTGTGGTGTAGAAATTTGCTTATTGCAGTTATCCAAAAGTTGTAGTAACATCTATTTTAAACTAAAAGATTATTCTGTTATTATGAAGGATAAGTTAGAACAGGAGGATTGCTAACTTGACATGAAGAGGGTGATTTGTAATTATTATTAAATAAACAATGATTTTAGATGCAAACAATGGCCTTTGTTCTTTTATAACACCTCAATTTAATAAGCAATAATATACTCATCACCCTCTTAGTGTAAAGTTAGCAATCTCATTTGTGTTATTTTGTAACTTTCAAAAGCTTTAGCATACTGACATTATTAAATTTGGAAATAATCTTGAAGAGTGGGGAAATGACTTACAATTGTGTATGTGCATGTACTACTGTATCACCTAATGGTTTTACACTGGAAATTTTATTCAATTTTTATGCTAACTTAAGAGAAATTACATGGCGTAAATGTGAACTTTGAGCGGGTGCATGTAATACGAATGAAGTTAGATTGACTAGCAGTTTTGACTTTGAGTTCCTAAAAAGTTGTGAAATGTATTAGGAACTGAATTTCTAAATTGTGGTTATTCTCTGTTTATTTATTAATTTGCTGCTTCCCCTGTACTCGACGAGCGCGATGCTCAATGTCAACCTTCGGGTTCCTCATTTCTTTTGAACTGCATTTCATTTTTTCAAACCAATGTAATTGAATAACTTCATTTTTTCAAACCAATTTCAAATAACCGTCAATGTAGGATATTCAATGATTTGTGCTAGAAATTAATTCTGAACTAAAAGACTAGCCATTTTCCTGTTATATTGCTAAAGTAGTAGAATACTGATATTTTAATTTCGTGAATAATCTTGAATAGTTGGGTTGTGAGTTTATGACTTCTGAATATGCATGTGCTGTTATTTATCAACTTACGTTTCATACTGCAAATTTCATACATAATTTGAGATAAATCACATGGCATTGTTGAGACCAGTGGGCGAGTGAGTCGTGCATAGTATAATTATTTAGTAGGATTTGATTAAAAAATAAATCAATATAATTTTATATTACAATTCATTAACTAAAAAATAGCCTTAACTTCACTATTATTTAAATTCATTCATGTTTCACTGTATGAAATATTTTGAATGCTGGGAGTATAAGGCTACTTTGTTATTATATTTTTAAGTACGATCGGTAAAATGACTTTTCATTAGAATTACATGCAATTTTGATGTATAAAAGCTCTTTAGGTATCACTTTTAATTAAGTCACACTTACAAATTTCACTATTAATTAAATCACTATTAGTCATATTCAATAAAAAGTATGATTGTGTTAGTTGGTATTTTGTGGTTTCAGGCATGGATAACTGACGACAAAAATTGAAACTGGATGGCCAGCTTATCAATGAACTCACACGTAGTGACTCTTCTTCTGAAAGTGAACGAGAATCTAAGAGATTTTGCCCTTCTGATTTAGATGATGACTTCTTTGAAGATCCTACCTACGAAGTACCTGAACGCCCTAAGTCATACTACTTCTCAGATTCAGATGATGACTCAACAGATGATGAAGCCAATGATAGAACATACGAGGGAGCTAATGATGGAAGCGATGATGAAGTAAATGATGGTGCAGAAAATGAAGCAAATAATGGCACAGCTGATGATGGGGTCAATGTTGGGAGAGATAATGAAGCCAATGATGGTGCAGAAAATGAAGCAAATAATGGCACACGGTGGCGCAAGTCAAATCCAGCCATGTGGAAGAGCAATATACGAAAGAGACTATATAGAAGAGGTGAACAACACATCAACTCTGTTGGAAAAGAAGTGCCAAGAAAGTCACCAATGAGTGTTGCAGGCCACAAGTGCAGAGAAAACTGTACTGAAAAAATTGATGAACGACAACGTGAAAGTCTTTGTCAACAGTACTGGGGGTTAGAAGACTATAGAAGAAAAAAAGACTTTATTTTGGGAAATGTAAAAACTTTTGCACCCAAGCAAAGGAGCGGAAGATCCGAGAAACCACGGGTGGAATCACACAAATATCTTTTTACCTGCAATGGAGAAGAAGTAAGGGTGTGTAAGGCATTCTTTTTGACCACTTTGTATATATCCAACAATGCTGTCCTTAAAGCATTTTCTGACCGATGTGATCATAATACCTTCATTGGTGGGGATAAACGAGGACATCACGAGCCCAAACACAAACTTTCAGCTGAACGACATCAATTTATTAAAAATCATATTGAGAGTTTTCCTGTCGTGGAGAGTCATTATTGCCCTGCTGACACAAGTAGTAAGTATTTGGAGCCAGGGCTGAGTGTCATTAAGATGCATGAACTCTATAAAGAAAAATGCGAAGAAGAACACCTTACCCCTGTCAGTAGTCAAACATACAGAAAAATTTTCGCAACTGAATACAATTTAGGATTTCACCATCCTCGTAAAGATCAGTGCGTCCAATGTGAAACTTTCAAAAGAGCTAGCGAACACGAAAAACTAGACCTGCAATCGAATTATGATGAACACATAAAAAGAAAGAAAGATGCACAAGAAAAAAAGAAAGAAGACAAAGAAAATGCGGCCAAAGACCCTACTTTTGTGACTGCTACGTATGACCTGCAATCTGTTCTACAGCTTTCGTGCTCTGATGTCAGTTCAATGTATTATAAACGAAAACTGTGCGTATATAACTTCACAATCTATGAAGCAAACTCAAGAGTCGGACACTGCTATTTATGGAATGAATTAGATGGAAAGAGAGGAAGTTCGGAAATTGGCAGCTGCATCAGACACTACCTCTCCTCTTTGCCGGATACTGTCAAAAGAGTGTCCTTCCACTCAGATTCTTGTGGTGGGCAAAATAGGAACCAATATGTTGCCAGTGTACTCATGCACAGTAAGCAGTCACTGCTTCTTGAAGAAATAACTTCGAACTTTCTCGAAACAGAACACACTCAAATGGAGTGTGACTCCATGCATGCAGCCATAGAGCTTGCCAAAAAGAATGTCCGCGTGTACTCTCAAAGAGAATGGTATAACGTTATACATATGGCTCGTCGTCATAAGCCATACGTTGTATTCCAGCTGGATTTTTCTAGTTTTTTCGATCTGGAAAAAGTAAAGAATGATCTGATTGTTAACAGAAACAAAAATACAGATGGTGCAACTGTCAACTGGATGGAAATCCACAGCATAAGATTCAAAAAAGACTCGCCATTTTCGTTTCTGTACTCCTACGAACCTATGGGGGAATACCACAAAGTTGTTACGAAAGTGCAGCGAGGACGCAGATCCAAACCAGCAGCTCTTGTCCAATTGTACAAAGAGCAGCTAGGAATCACAGCAGCCAAAAAAAAGGACCTTGTGCAGCTTTGCCAAACTGGAGCCATACCTGATGACATCCATGAATGGTACAACAACTTACCTGTTGAATAGAAACTGCAATAAAACATCAGCCTGTTCATTTTTTGTGACTTTTTGTTTAAATCCAGGAACGATACAAGACTATTACTGTATTTTAAAAATGTAAATCACGGCATTATTTTACTCTCATTTGACATAACCATTCCGGTTTGCTGTGACAGATTCTTGCAGAAAGCAAAAGGCTATTAATTTTAATTTTGGTGCGTCGGTGTTTTCTGTTAATAAATGTGAAACTTTCAGCCTGTTTCAATTTTTTATGATAAAATCGTGTAATCGAAAAGCAAAATAAGTTTTTGAGAGAATGAGCCAAGTCACTTTCTAGCATATTACTTCATTATTCTAACCGTTTCGCCATAAACACCTATACGAAAAGATGAGTCTTATTGACATTAATTCTTCATAGAATGAACAGATTTCTACTCTGTTCATTAAAATTTACATTTTATTTTTAAGTTAAAATGTCGATTTTCTCAAAACTACTATAAACTGACTTAGCTCATTCTGTCATTTGACCCTCGATATGATAGAAGTGCGTTTTTCAAATATTAACGCTTCTTGAAACGTAATTGATTGAAAAAACAGTATGGGGGCTGGCGCAAAGCTACTACATGTCTTCCAAGTTAATCGTGTCCCAGGCAAAACTTCATTTGCTCTGTTTTCACCACAGGCGTCCTTGAACTTGACACATTTTTCCATTATATTCAGCAAGTGCTTCAAAGTACATTAAAGTTGTGGGAAAGAGGAGGTGCTAGAGCAATTGATAAGTATTTTCAGAGTTAAGTGGTTAAATATTAGGTCGACTACTTATCACTTTTTCGTAACTGTGGACGTATATGCATCAGCTAACGCCTGTGGCTGCGGGCATGTTGCTTGGTCCTGGCATAAACGCATCCACAAAAAGAGCAAAGTGAAGCTCTCACAGAATCCATTCCGTAGTTTTAGGTTGACAAAGGGTGCAAAGTTGTGTTTAGAATGCAAAGATCATAAAAATGAAACCATTCCTAGGTTTTAGTTAGCGAAAAGCATTTGCAAATCAAGAAACTTAAACATTATTTTGAATACTTTTGGACAAGTTTGAAGCTTTTCACCAATAATATGTCCATTACCCAAAACAGCAACCGGCTATGCTGTATATTTAAAACGTTTTTTTACTGAAAGAAACGTGCAGACTTGTAGCCATAAAGCAAATTCAAAAAAACAAAATTGGAGCAATGACGTCATCACAATTTATTACAGTTGCAAGGTCAAAATCTGAAAAAGAATCTCTTACTCAAATCTTCCAATACAGTAGTTAAATTCTGTGTCAGTATTTCGTAACGATAATGTTTGTCTTCAGGTTTAGAAAAGATTCACTTATTGACAAACACGAGAGCTTGCCGACTTCGAGTGGATTTGGAGTCTTTTGATGATGAACGTGCATTTGCTGAATACAGGTGAAGAGAAATAACAAAATACCATGCTCTACAGAAACCAGAAAAATTTGGAAGTCATCTTCAGTGACGCAAATAGATAATACTTGGCTAGTTTAGTTTTGTTTTCAAAGTCTTTAGTTTTCACATTTAGCTTTATTGCATAAAGTCGCCTAATTATGATAAATTCACGTTTTGTTGAAATCAAGCAAAAAACCAACAAAAAATTGGGAAAACCGCAAAACTTAGGAGTTAGTTTTTAACTGACCAACAATTAATGAAAAACCTATGTAACAGGTATATTGCTTTCATTACGTTATTACGAACTAATTATAATTAACCGAAAAATTGTAAGCGTTATTCTTTTGGTAACACTGTTCAACAAAATTTTGATTTCATGTCCAGTAAGAATTGATTAAGGGTAATTTGAGGTTGCTGATTTTAAAACTGTCGTCAGATTTTCTCTTTCACGTCAGGACAGTGATATACTGTGTACTAGGGTGGATCGAAAATAACTGATCTACCCGTTTTTCGGAATTTAACCTGCGCCTGGGCCAGAAAAAGGTGTGGAATGAAAAAAACGCAATGTTTAAAAATATCCCAAATTCAACACAAAGAAAGCCTATGTCTTTTAACTACTATTTTACGTAACTACAATTAAAACTTTATTCTGTGTATAAGTCGATTTTTTATAATTTTGCAAATATGCTACATTTTTGTTTGGTTAATCTTGATAAGGGAATTCTGAATTCGATACAAGCTGTAGTTTATACAATTTTGTCTCTATGTGAATTTTATCATTTGATGTTGTGTTGTTTTTAACAGTAAATGTGGTAATTAATAGCAATACGAGGGTGGATAGAATACAACCTAAGTAAAAATCCAAGAAACAACAAACATACTGTCTGCAAATTATGCTTAATTTGAAGCAAGGTAACGAATAAAGAAAAAGTTGGGTTATTTAATTGCAACGTACTGGATAGATTAGAAAGTGATAAAAGTAACTAGAAAATAAGCTTTTGTTTTTCGAGTCAACACGAACCCAAAACCACCGGTCAAATGCAAATGACAAAACCGCTGATAGAACTTACTATATTGATCAATCCAACTGCGTGCTATATTCGGCTTAAGCTCGACACCAACAAAACAGAACGGGGAATTTATTGCATGTATAAACAAAATGATATCAGAGTACAACACACATAGTAAGAAATGACGTTAATTTTTTGACAAGTTTCGTTTAGTTAGCAGTTTTGATGGCACCTCAAGCCAATTATTTTTGAACAGTGTTTTGAGTTCCATGCGAAATATGATGTGTCTAATAACGAATAAACACCCATAACCGAACAAAAACATGGAATTAAATACGTTTTAGAAAACGTAACTTTTTCGTATAATTTTAATATTTTCAAAATATTTGAGCTTTCGGTGACTGGGGAGGTTGTTGATTAAAATGCCGGAGAATTTAAACATAGCGTTTTTACATCATTCCGCAACTTTTCTGAACCGAGCTCAAATCGAATTTCGAAAAAAAGCGAGGGTTGGCTATTTTTGGTTCACGCTACTGTGTACTGATGGTGTAATCCATGCTGCTTTATGCAATATTTTTTGTAGCTCTTAATGCAAAAATTAACAGGAAACTTGTAGCCGCAGCCTATGTGTGATGGGATTTTCAGATGCTGTAAAACTCAGAAATATCAACTCCTACGTTTGTTAGAACCGAGAAAAACTTTACTTCAATATAGGAAGACAGGAAGACAGAAAGAAATTTCAATCAAGATTATCACAGTATAGGCGTATAGTTCAAAAAGCAATCTATAGTAAGTTATGCAGCTCTTACAGTAAATTTCCACCACAAGCCAATTGGCATACTCAAAGATAATAAAGAATGAAAATAAGGAATTCAAGTCTGCATTTTTCTACTTTTGTGCATGTGATGTTTTTATCGATTTTAACTTATTTTTCTTTTGACACATTGATAAAAAGCTAACAAGGTAATATTTAATGTTATGAAGCTGGTTTTAGCCTAATTTGTTAAGTTATTTTAACGGATGTAATGTAGGCACTTTGAAGGCTAACGCAATCTGTTGAAAAATATCACTTTCATGACCGGTTTCGCTTCTGTTAGAATTTATTTGAGCGCCTTAGTCCACTCGGCCATGTTCAATTTTTAGCTATATCAACGCACGCTTACTGCCACAAGCTTAATGCGAGTATGCTTGTAAGTCCAGCTAAGCAAGTGCCCTTGTGACAATATAATTAAATGTTATAAAGTTGCTGTTAGCCTACTTTGATTACCAATATTATGTTGATTTTTCCAATAATTACCATACCAATATTTATTTGACAGAAGTTTCTGCGCTTGGTTTTATTTTTTCAGCTTAGTTTGAATTGTAATGACAAGCAGTAACTACGGTAATGTAACTAACAGCAGGCTACTGAGACCATGGCAAATGGAAAATTTGGACCTGCTGGTATGTAGTGCTAAACATTTTCCGACGTCGCTAACATTCCTTCGGAAAGAAAACTAGATATAGTCTACTGTATGCCTCAATTTTGTTTTCCTGAAATATGTTTCATGATCTAGTGAGTTATCACGTTTGGCCAAAAAAAGCGGAGCTTGTAAATACAGTACACAGTTAAAACAATAAGATCTATAGTAATTGAAAATGGTACAGAGGGCACTCTTTTCTGTTGCTGACAAGATAAATTCGTGTCCTTTTTTACTTTTAAAAATATACTTTTAGTTTTGTTGAATACACTTACATGTACGGTTCTTGTTTGGTTCGTTAAATATTTTAAACACGTAGCGCTTTTGCATCCACATTGTTGCTTAGCTGTAATCACTAAGGTACCAACAATTATCCGATGATTGAGATTATTTTTTGCTACTTAAAGCTAGTCTTTGATCTGCTTTACTTCACAATAGTAAGGTAAAACCAAGCTTCTGTGCTGCTGGCTTATTAAATTATGAAAACTCTTTAACCCTAGAAATACCGGATATTTTTTCTTCAAGAACTACCAAAGGGGTCAATTGACCCTAGCACTTAATATTGCTTGAAAACAATTTCCTGTACATTTTGTTTTTGAAATAATCCTGATTTAATGGTATCTGAAATCTGTTTGTAACAAAGGAATTCAATTGCGTGATAAAACGGTATTTAATTAGCCCTTTAGACGGAATTGCTAGTTGACATCTTATTGAAAAAAAGTTATTAAAAGAAGGTTTGTAAGCCGTGCTTTTGGCTATAGGTCGTACTCAGGAAAAGAATTACTGAAAAACAGAATAAGTTGCTTGCAATTACCTGCTGGAAGTGCTACAGATTGGTTCTCAGATAAAACAGGAAAGATAGCATTCAGGGTTGTCACAAAGTAGTAAACTCGCATCGACCATGTCAAAAGCTATTGTGTAGCATTGTGGCAGTATTTATTCATTTTAGGTTAGACCATGTTGGTAGAGATAGGCGTATAAGCTAAACAATAACCTTTGTAAAAATTGGCATAAAGAATAACCTAGTCTAATTTGAACATAAATTGATATTTCTTTAGCTTTTAGAAACTGTTGCAGCACAACCAAGGCCAGCATGTCGAATATATTTCAAGTTGGCAAAACTTATGACCCTAGAGAAGTTTTGACATTGCTTGCAGCAGATGTTGATTCTGACGAAAAAGATTTTGATGAAAGCAACTTTATTATAACAGAACAGGAGAACAGCTCTCAAGATGATGAGGATGAGTGTGCTGAAAATGAATCTCTGGAAAACGAAAATCTTCACCCACCAAACAGTAACAGCGAAAGTATATTGAGCAGGGACGGAACTATTTGGGAAAATCGACCGCCGAATGCCAATGGCAGAACCAGCAGGGGTAACATTATTCGAACCAGACCAGGAACAAAACAATTTATTCTTGATAGAGTTGATACGGCGCTGGATGTTTTCAAAGAACTGTGGGGTCACCAAAACTTCGAATGCATTTTACGGTTCACAAAGGCTGAAGCTCTTAGGCAGGGAAATACTACATTTTCTATCTCTAAGCAAGAATTAGATGCATTTTTTGGGCTTTGTCTTCTTCGTGGGGTATTCAAAGGAAGAAACGAGCCACTATCAAGCTTTTGGGAATCAGATCATGGACGACCCATCTTTCGTGAAACAATGTCAAGAAATAAGTTTCAATCTATTCTTAGATACATTCGATTTGATGATAAAAATTCCAGACCAATTCGCCGAAGAATAGACAAGTTTGCTGCAATTCGAGAATTATGGAATTCAGTGATGGATAATTGCCAGAAGTCGTATTTTCCTCATGCTGATGTAACAGTAGATGAGCAACTTTTTCCATGTCGATCGAGCTTAGTCCGTATTTTTGATAAACAATATTTATTATTATTATTATTATCATCTCCGCGTAGTCATTCATTTTAATTTATTGACAAAAACAACTTGAAATATCCAGTGACAATCTTTATACAAATGTCTTTTTTATATACGAAAACAATTTTTATGATGCTATTTGATTTTTAGGTGTCCGTTTATTCAGTATATACCCCAAAAACCAGCAAAATTTGGGATAAAATTCTGGATGCTCTGTGATGCCACAACGTACTACGTTTTACGAGCTTTCCCTTACGTCGGCAAAGAAGAAGATCGAGCTTCGACTGGGCTTGATGAATTTTTGACATTGTCGTTATTGGAGCCTTACCAAAATGCAGGTCTGAATGTAACTTGTGACAATTTTTTTACATCCTTGTCTCTTGCAAAAAAACTTTTGCAACAACATACAACAATAGTGGGTACCATCAGAGGACATCGAAGAGAAATTCCGAATGAAATCCGCTTTGAAAAAGATGCTGCTCTTTATTCATCCAATTTTTTCTTTACATTGCCACCAGAGAGCATCATGATACTCAGCTACAAAGCAAAGAAAAACAAGGTAGTATTCTTGCTTTCCTCTGAACATAAGACAGTAGAAGTTTATGAGGGGGAGAAGAGAAAGCCAAAAGCAATTTTGGACTACAGCAAAAACAAAGGTGGAGTTGACACTGCAGATGAAATGCTTTGGTCATATTCTAGTAAAGCTTCATCTAGGAGATGGCCTTTGGCAGCATTTTTCAATCTGCTGGATATTGTGTCACTAAATACGTACTTGATTAGTAAGGATATTACCTTGTCTGCCCAAAACCGACGTCAATTTTTAATCAAGTTGGGAGAAGAGCTTTGTGCTTCAGAACGGAGTCGCCGGCATGAAATGCCCCATTTGCTTCGATTCAAACGAATTCGCGATAGAGCTGATGAAGATTTACCACCGACTAAAAGAACGAAGTGCAGTATTTGCAATTCTAACAAAACTCGCACGAAGTGTGGAAACTGCTCTCGCTATGTTTGCGGCACATGCTCAACACCAATGTGCAAAGACTGCATCAATCTGGAACAAGAATAAACTTTTTGGGAGTTTTGTGCAAGAAAGTAGCCGTGAGGGTCAATTGACCCCTTTGGTAGTTGGCGTAAAACTGGATATAAATGCACTGTTTTTTCGTCGAATTTTTGTGTTATTCAATTGGAGTGTGTAATAACCCAAATAAAGAAAAGTCAAAAAATCTCAACCTCCTATGTTATCTGTGTTTTGTTTATTTTAGAAAAAATAAAGCAAAAAGGGTCAATTGACCCCTTTGGGAGTTCTAGGGTTAAGAAGAAATCTAATACTTCAAGTATTTTTGGAAGACTTAGAGAAATTCAAAAGCAATTTTTTTACTGCTCCGCTTACAGTCGAGCATTAGAAAGCACTTGCGTTAAACAAAGCATTTTAAAATGCCTTTAACTTTTTTTTGACAACTTGAGAAATGTGAGCGACTAGCATGGTCAAAGACTTCACCAAAAACTTTCGGTTATTGAAGCACCCTACGAAGGAAAGCTGAACAACATAGTGATAAGCGACTAATTGTTGGTACCTTCAAAAGAAAATGACAGCTGAGAGATCAGCGTAAAGCAAGAAGCCCCAAACATTTTTGACTGCCTTTTTAAACCTGTATAATAAAATGATTACTCAGCAACATATTACTCTCATTTTTTAACAAGCGTGCAATAAAATCACAATGTGCAGTGCGTTTATACATATCTAAGCGGTTGCAAATATGCACGTATTTTTGCTAAAGGTGTAAACATAAGAATGAGAGTATCTGAAAAATTTCTCATGGTTGTAAAAAGCGGACAACAAGCTCAAAATTACCTTTCCAAAGCAACCCAAGAACAAGCAAAAACTTTCCAGACACCGACAAAAATATATTTTTAACTGAATAGTGTAATAAAATAAAAGGTGTGGCAGTTGAAATGAATGTGTTCTAACAACACCTAATTAATGAGATCGACCTACAAACTTTTACGCAAAAAACATTTTTGAAAATACTTTCTCTCTCTATATTGTACAAATTCTAAACTCTATTTATTCGTTTCTTTTTGGTAGATCAATTTAGGGCACTATGTTTAAATGAGAAAGTAGTTTTTACTTGTGCTAAAAGACGAATTTTTAAGGGGGGTCTATTGCTAAAAAGCATTTTTGAAAATAAAAATTGGCTAGGTCAAAAATTAAAGCTCTAATGTTGTATTTGAGGTAAATTTTACTTAATTTTCTTAATCAGACATTTACAAATGTGGTATTTTTTCGGTTAGCGGACCTCTTGCATATTGGTCTCATAGTCTACTTTGTTATTGCTTTACAGCGTGTGCAATCTTTTGTCACGATACAATGCAATTTTTTCCTGCAAAAAAGTTGAGTGTCCACCCCAAACACAATGCACAGTGAACTTCAAAAAAGATTTACTTAATAAGCTCCATTATGTTTGAAATCAATCTCCAAAAAAACAATCTTCAGTGAAAAAAATACATCCATTTGTGGTTGATTTAATCATTCTGTCTAATCCAGTTCAATAAAATCAGACCGCAGGTGCAAAATATTGTAGATCCTTCTTTTGTTGATCTAATACAAAATTTTTTCAGAGTTTTTGCTGTAGGAAGTGAATCAGACAACTACACGCTGCATGTGGATCGCTACAATAACTGTAGCACTGCTGGGGACAGCTTGCTTACGGATGCCAACAACCATGATAATATGCAATTTACAACCAAGGATAGAGATAATGATCTGTAAGTTATAAAAAGAATGTTAAACTTTGATCAACATTGCTAAAGAAATTGAGAGGTGTAGTGCTGAAAATGTTTAGCGCTATATTTGGCATCAATCATGATGTACACTAAATAAAAGAGTAAGCTTATTTCTGTGAGTGAAATAAAGCTTAAAAGCAAGTTATCAGTCGTTTTTGTTTTAGAAAAAATTTTTAAACGAAGTTAGTTTTACCTCTCACATTTTGATCTCAAAAGTTGGATTTGGCAAAGACATATAAGCTAATCGTGATTGCGTTGTTATTTTCTATACAACTTATTGTTTTTTTTGTGCCACTATTTGTTTTAATTATTTAAAAAAGTATTTTATTTTAGTGCCAGCAACAAAAACTGTGCTTCTGATTGGGCCGATCTTGAAGGAGGTTGGTGGTATAATTACTGTTTTCGTGCTTCTCTCAACGCTCCATGGGCTGAGTCTCGAAGATATTACAAAAATATTTTATGGTACTCTTGGAAAGGTTTTACTGAAGCTTTGAAAGCAACAACGATGAAACTTTATTGCGAGTGATCAAATTGAATGAAAAAGTTGTCGTGTGTTTTTAAAATACAAGCATTTCTGAAATTGCTTTTAATATCACTACAGTTTTTGGAAATAGATATCACGATGCGTCTAGAAATAAGAAAGGGGGGTACTTTTTAAATCTCCGATCCACTAACAATTCAAAATATTTGCGTCTTTGATTTGGCGTGACACACATTTGTACAGTAGGCCCATTGCGGTGAGACACTGCTACAATTACTGACGTATGTAAAGGGACAGGCGTTGTTCATTGTCCCTCTTTTGCCATGTTGTCTTGACAACAAAAATTAGCATAATGTGCCTTTACCTAAAATATCGAAACAGTTTTCCTTTATGTCTCTTTTTGCTTTTAAAAATCGTTCGTAGCCAACAGGCGCAATTTTGTGTTTAGTCTAAAGACTAATAGTTTTAATAAATTTTGTTTGAGAGAGAAGAAAAGACAAATTATCAGTTTTTTGTTTTGTTATAACAAATAGCATTAAGTCAAAATATTTCATTTTGTTATTTCTTGAAATATTCTCTCAAAAGTTGAGCTATTACTTTGTTTTTTTAGTACTTTTTGTTCATGATATTAGCCCTAGCATGACAATCTATTTTTTTAATCCTGAAAGATAATTCCAGGAAAACTTCAACCGAGAAATTAAAATTTGAAATAACAACGCGTATGCCAAAAATTATTTAACTTAGAAAGCATACCAAGAAAGTACAAATGCTACACTAGTCTTAAACAATTATTAAAGTTAACCTTTGTATTATGCCTGTTTTTGAACTAAAAAAAATACTTTTGAAAGCGTTTTTGTTTTGTGGCAACAGGATTTAGCTGAACAAACGTGTTGACTCTTCCTTTAGTTGTATTGCAGATTTCAATAACCTCCGGCTTTTCTTTAAGGCCAATGTAGGGCTGTGTGCGCTGAGAAAACAGAAAAAATGCCAGTTTCTTTATTGTTTTGGATGTATTTGGCACATATGATACCAAAGTCATTTCTTTGGTACACAGTAAGACACTTGATCCCTGCTTTCTGGTAGCTTTTTCTTTCATCTCCTATGGTATCTCCTTTGTTGGCTTGCAGATTGCCTACTTGGGTCATATCATAATGATTTAGATGATCAATCATCAGGGGAATAGAGGTAAATAGTTGTCAGTGGTTACATTGCGGTCAGTTCCATTGTAGGATTTTGTCAGCTCTCGGGCAATGTAATGACCTAGTGCAAAGTTTTCTTCTCCTCGAATCTCCCGCTTCCACAAGTAAGGGATGTTTGGACTCGCTATCGTTGATGAGCACCAGTTTGATGCCATACTTGGCCGGCTTGTTTGGTATCTATATTCGGATTGGTCATCGGCCTCTAAATGCCAGTAACTGTTCTTCATCTGTGAGAGTCAATTTGGGGATATACAGTTGGCCACATCTCTCAATAATTATGTCACATATTTCCCTATCAGCAGCAAACTTGTCAGTCATTCGCCGAACCCGTCATGTGTCTGGGTCATCAAATCTTAGACAAAAAGAAGGAACTCGAACCGAGTCTCGGACATTGCCACACGATAAAGAGAGCCACCTACATCTAAGCTCCACTTATCACTTGTGGGGGTGTGCCCATCATTCTTGTGGTTACTAATGACTAGTACACCCAGCTTTATTTTAACTTCTAATGATGCAGTGGGAGCAAAAGTGGGTGGCCTTGCTGCGTAGGTGGAGGCAACTCTATTAATGGTCTTGTTAGTCTAAGTCACAATAATTTGGATAATGTCATTACTAAAAATCAATCTGAAAGCCTTCTCAGATAACACTGCATTTTTGCCGGCTCTGGAGTTGGGCCAGGTGTAAAGACACTCACAATGTTTCTGGAAAAAGTCCTTAGGTTTGTGGGGAGTGAGGCCGACAACTCCACCAAAACTTACTAGCAGCAGAAATCGTTGAGTTGTTGAACATGAACATGACCTCGGGCGAAATTACACGCAAGTGTCTTTTGCAATTAGTGGTACCAGTAGTAGATACATTAGAAATGGTAGGTACTGGAGCCCTGTAGTGAAGGTTTGCTGGTGTGGGGAATAATCCTGATCTCCTTTTCTTATACCTGGTATACTCGTATTCTTCTGCATTAGAACTCTCATCACTGTCTTTTCGTGATATTGGAACATATTCTGTATCTTCGTCACTATAACATAACACGTCCGTTTTAGGTTCATTAACCTCTCTTTTATCTCTTTCAGTAGCAGTTTCTTCATCCCATAGAGCCCCAAGTATGTTCACAAGAACATCAATTTTGACAGCACTCCATCCCTTTCTACGGGACAGAGCTAATTATTTATAATTATCATTAATTATTATAATATAATTATCATTAATTATTAATGAAGCAATTGTGTTAGGTGAAGCATGACTACGAGAGCAATGCAGATGAATAGCCACACATAGGGGCTCAGCGAATAATATGATTATAATAACAATGGAAGAATTCTACCCAGAGTGTACCACCAACGGTAACAGAAACACTGGGAGAAATGCTTCCTAAATGCGATACCGGGAAGGAACCCTGTGAGAAAGCCAAAGAGCGCAACCTCTCTCCAACAAGTTGGACAGAGCTTTGAAAGCACTGAGATAGGCAAGCGTTTCCCACTCTCCTTTGCAGGTGAATAACTTGATCGCAAATTAACCCGGAAAAAAATCATCACGCGTTACCATTCGAAGATTAAATTTCAAAATGTTTAAGTACTCCATCAAGGTGTGCATTTATTTTCCTAACTAGGTCACTCTTTTGTCGTAGGCTAGAGCAGTTTAGATGATTGTTTTTGTGCCACTGGTTTAGCTGCAAACTAAAATCTAAAGAAATGAACCTCAAGGTATGCAACGCAAAAATGTAAAAACATATTCATGAAAATAATCGAAATTTGTCTTGTTTAAGTGTGCAAAACTTCACAAGTATTCGCTCCTTTAGTGGCTTTTCTTGAGGGCCCACAACTGACTTTCTCAGCAGTTCAAATCTGTTCCAATAACAGTAGAGTTTGTGTCAAAATTTCTAAACAGATTTTCAAAACTTTTCTTTAAAAAAATTCCTGTATTTTGTAATGTATGAATATAAAAATCTTTTACCTACTAGTTCAGAATTCAAATAAACTTTTACATGTAACTGTTCTCAAAACCAATGTACAGTAAAAGAGATTTTAGGGTACACCAGACCCAAGGATTAATCTAGGGTGAGTATACTTAGTTTTTTAATATGCCTAGTCCAGAATTAAACTTTAAAAAAATTTAGACTGCATCCCTACCTGTTTCGGCTAAATTTGGGTGACATTCTCAGAAAAAATACGCTGCTTTATTCTTAAAATAATTTGGTACCAGAGCGGAATCAGCTTCTTAGTGCTCCTGAAGTTTTCTCTACGGTAAAATCAAAACCTTTTTTTATCCGCCAAATCCGCTTCAGTTCTTACATCCAAAAATTCATTTCAGCCGGTAGAATCCTGTTTTAATTTTTCTAAATAATTTGTTGTCCCAATTTGTCACGACGTGCTGATTAAGGTGATCAATTGACGAGATGATTAAAATATCAAGATCTTGCTTTTTCCTCAAAAAAGTTTTTTAAACTGTTGTTGCCCTTAATCCTAACAAATATTACTTTACTAACGTCAGATTGATATTGACCTGTCTCCAAACGTAAATATTGCTTTGCCGCAAAAATAGTGTTTCACATTAGCTTGATTTTTAGAATGTAGACAGCAACATCAGTTTTAGTAATGGTCGGTTGCTATTGCTTTGCCACTGCCTAAGCATTATTTTGACAAAAACCTAAAAACCTTAACGCGTCAATTTTGTTTAAATAACTTGGCCAAGTTATGTGGGGTGCAAAATGCAATAAAATCGTGAAAGTAGGCCAGTAATACCCATTGATCAGTTTTGAATAATGTTGGAGATAGAGGGTAGATGGGGATAATTGAAACACTCTTTATTACACCACAATGGCTAGTAGGCGTACATGCACATTTTTTACTGTAATTAAGCATAATACTTGTCACAGTCTCGGTATACAATTTTAAGCACTGTTATTTAGTCAAAAGAATTCAATAAGATTTTATTGAAATTGACATTGATTTCATCCAAGCTTAAATGTAGCATCGAAAGTAAACAAGTGTTTTCGAAACCTTATGTTGACTATTATTTTCTTAAACCAGTAGTGTTCAACCGGTAGGCCTCTGTATATTCGTTAGGTGGACCACCTTAAAGGTCGTTAAAAGTAAAAGATATGCTCTAATTCATTAAACCCGATCAAATAACAATTTTCAAATAAAAAGATTATTGTTAC
Source organism: Trididemnum clinides (assembly GCA_963675345.1). Lineage (NCBI taxonomy): Eukaryota > Metazoa > Chordata > Ascidiacea > Aplousobranchia > Didemnidae > Trididemnum > Trididemnum clinides. The sequence continues at coordinate 18,498,312 of OY776306.1, forward strand.
TGTAGTAATGCAGTTGATTAGTTACGGTACTGCTTTGTTCTTCAGACGTAACTCTTGCGTTCGAAGAAAAGGGCCCTGGCTTTTTTTTGTACTGAGACAGTAGGCCATAATTGCTTGACTTTTTAAAGTTTTGTTCTCTTTAAAGAAAGTCTTGAGTGGCGCAAGCCCTTGCTTTCGTTAGTAAGTGCATTAATTATTTTTAACTTTTTGAGCTTTGATTTATTGTGTATTTCTTAATTTCAGAAAACCGTTACCACTCAAGAACGCGTGGTTACTCAGCAAGGCGTCTAGATTGCGGCCTACTTTTAGATTTAACACTAGAAGCCCTGACCGGTCATTTTTGACCGGTTTTAAAATTTGACACTTTGTATTTTTGGCATTTTTGCTATTTGATTTTTCATACTCCTTGACTTTTCCTAACTTTGGATGATGTTTTGGTAAGTCAAACAATTTTTTCTTTTGTAGCTTTTGTAAATGGAGCATTTTGCACATCTACCTACAAGCCCGAACCGGTCAAAAATGACCGGTTCTTAAAACGGTTATAATTTGTCTTTGAGCTGATGAATTAAAGTATAATTGAAGGGTGAGAAAAGTTTGTTTTTCTACAAGCAATGTCTCACGTGACAATAAGATTACGATTGACCACTGCTGCAATGGATAACTGATAAGCAGTAACCAAAATAGTTGCTATTACTGCTGGCTTCATCGAAGTAAAGTTGAATTTTATTTGCTGTTTCGAACAATGGCTGTTCATTGAAAGTTCTAATGTCTTTCTTAGTAGCGTAGAGTTCACCAGTGGTGTGTGCAGATAAAATAGATAGTTTATTAAAGCGTATTGACAACCTCGTAAAATCTCTCAAGTTTGTCTTACAAATTTGAAGAAATGCATATTGTATAAATAATGTCTTAGGTATAGAAATTTTGTTACGAGTTTTTTCATCGTTTTTGACATACTGGCTGTTCTGATCATGAATCGTAGTAACAATTATACTGTCCAGGAAGTACTTCAGCGGTTACAAACTGATCAGCTTGATGACTCCTGTGATGAGAATGAAGAAACTGAATTGCAAGATAAAGAATTTGTTTCTAATTGTTGTACTGGTGTCGAAAGTTGTGACAGTGATACCGACAGCGGTGAAGACGAACAAAGCTCTGCTGCTGTTTCTATGGATTTTCTTTCTGAAAGTGATCAAACAGTATCTCAAAATACTGCTGGACATGTGAACGCACGAAACGGAACTGTGTGGAAAAACATATCAGGTGCTCCAGGTATGGGAAGAGCATCTTCGTCCAATGTGTTTTCGGAACGTCCTGGCCCAACGTCTTATTGTCACAGATCTGTAGTAAACGGTAGCCCTTACAGTGCTTTTCATTTATTTATAGATGAACATATGCTCAGGTGTATTCAGAAGCACACTACCAACCACGGAAAGAAAGACAATGACGATTTTGATTTACATGTTGATGAGCTGGAAAGTTTTGTAGGTTTTCAAATCGCTCGAGGAGTGTTGGTCGGGAAGAATACCCCAGTAAAGCAACTTTGGAGCAAGGAATGGAGACAACTAATTTTTCGAAATACAATGAGCCGTGATAGGTACCAGCAAATCATGAAACATTGGAGGTTCGATGACTTTTTTAGTCGGAGGCAAAGGAGAGAATCTGACAAATTTTGCTTGATTTCCGAGGTGTGAAATTGCTTCATAGAAAATTGTAAGAAATGCTATGCACCAAACTGCGATTTGACTATTTCGCGAACAACTTTTCCCATGCAAAACCTGGTGTCCTTTTATACAATATATGGCTAACAAGCCAGACAAAATTGGAATTAAGTTCTGGCCTTTGGCTGATGCTCAATCAAAATACTTGTGCAACGACAAACCATATTTAGGAAGAGATCCTAGCAGCGACTTTCCAGGTGATGTGTGCTTGACCCTTTTACTACCTTATTATAAAAAAGGCTGCAATGTCACCACCGACAACTACTTTACCAGCCTAAAGATAGCGGAAAAACTTAAGCAGAAAAAAACAACAATCCTTGGCACTATACGGAAATAACGACGAGAAGTGCCGAGCACTGAGCTGATAATGAAAGACAAAGAATTATATCGTTCTGAAATATTTTCTTCGCCATCCGATTGCAGCTTGGCAATATACAAAGCAAAGAAAAAAAAAGCTGTTTGCATCCTGAGTTCAATGCACAGAAACGTAAATATTGATCAATGCCACAAGAAAAAACTGCCAGAGACAATACAGTATTACAATAAGTCCAAGGTGGGGGTGGATGTACTGGACCAGATGGCTCGATACCATACCAGCAAGAGTTTCACTAGAAGATGGCCTGTGGCTCTATTTTTTAATATTCTCGACTGTGCCTGTATAAATGCTTACATTATTTACTGCCTTACAACGAAATTGAAATTATCAAGAAGACAGTTTATGCTTGAGCTTATAAAAGAACTTTGCAAACCAAAAGATGGAGTGGGCTCAATAACTCTTTTCCAGCAGTGGATCACATAGTCAGCATTGCGTTGCCGGGAACCAGTGGTTTAGCACACCAAGCTCGGAAAAGAAAAGAGTGCCAGTTTGTAGCATGTAGAAACAAATTTAGCTCTTTTTGCCAAAACTGTGGGAAAGTATGCTGTGGCAAACACACATCCAAAAAAGTAACAATTGTAAAATGCAAAAGTTGTGATAATTGAGTGTTAATAAATTTGTATACCTTGTATTTCTACTTAATTAATTATAATCAAAAAAATGTCACAAAATTAATCATAAAAATGTCAAATATGCAAGAATAGTTTCTTTGTGCTTTTCATACAGTATATGTCGAAATTGGTGAAAGAGAGAACCTATTAAAACCGATTTACAGATAACCGGTCAAAAATGACCACATCCGCCCTTATAGGTAGGGAAATAATTCAGGGCTTCTAGTGTTAAATTTAGTAGGCAATCATAGTTATCAAAACAAATTTAGGAGCAGTATATTAACAAAAAGCCGATTTTTAGAAAAAATTATTGTTGTGAGGTGGAAAGCTTAAATACTTTCCACCCTTGCCAAAATTTGTTTTTGGCTACTTAAATGTCGATCAGGATTTATCATTTCAATTTTAGCAAATAAGAAGACTAAAACTAAGCAGGAACAGATAAATATAAGCAAGCAATAGATCTCGCTTTATATAGCTTAACAACGAGCTACTTGTCTAAAAAGTTTGAGAAACACTCCGTTAAGCAGGATCAAAGTTCGAATCAACTGACATTTCAAAGTTTTCTTTATATCTACTCTGTCCGAATAAATACCATTTTGATCTGTAATACACAGTACTTACAGGATAAGTTGCAGCGTAAGTCACCGACTTACCTGGTTGCTAAACTATAGTTTGCCTAATACAAGCCAACAATATTTCAAGAGTATTGATAAATGTAACGAGGTCAATTAGATAGATTTATATTTTCGCTAAGAGATGCAACAAATCTAGATTATACAGCTTTTAATGAAATATTTTGAAAGTGAAACTGAAACAAGATACTATAACATAACAATTTTTAAACTATACTTTCTGGTTGCAAAGTAACACAAGAATTGATGTCACCAGAAGAACTTTAGAGAGTTGGCACACTTTTTTTTAAAAACTTTTGTCTAATTCAAAAAAAAATGAAGGTTAAGCACAAGGATGTAGCCAGAAAAAAAATTGAGAGGGGGCCAAATTTTGCAACTTTTAATGTGACGTCATTTACTTATAACGGCATTTTGCCTTTCGTGAACTACGCTTGTCGCTATTATAAAAATTGTTGAACGAAACTGAGAAAGTGCGAATGCGATTTCACTGATCTAATGTAGTTTTATCAAGAACGGCTTTAATAGTTCAACTTTAATTGTGAGGTATAACGCACTATTTAAGGAATTTCAAGGAAACCACTCCCACTGGTAGGTTGAACGTTCTGATAAAAGAAGCAACGTCTTTGTTGTAGTCTGCATCGCAATAAAACAAGAAAGCGCTCAGCGGGACGTTTATTTCTTGCAATTACCATAACTTGGATTATCAATTCATCACTCGACTGCGACATAGAAGAAAAACTTCGGCGATATTTAGTGTGTAAAACGCACACATCTTGTTTTATAACATTTGAAAGTTTAAAAACTTAAAAAGCCACGCCCTCCACACCCCCTTGCTAAAAGTCAACAATAAACTCTAATATACCTGCAAAGGCGCAAAAAAATTTATGCTTTTTTTTTGATACTGTTTTGTAATTTGACTTAAAATTCAGGGGGGGGCATGGTTCCTTTGGCCCCCCTGGATGCGCCTATGGTTAAGCAAAGTCGTAGCCTAATCTTTTAGTCCTTTTATCTCATATGTCTAGGTTGATTTTTCATTCTGCTTTGTGTAAAATGTTACTGACCACAACTTAAAGACTGATTGATTTTATGTGATAAGTTAGGGTATCAAGTCATAATATAGGCCTGTCATGTTTTATTTCTGTAATTGTAGAAAACATTAAATTCATTGCCCTTTCTTTCTTTGACTCTTTCCTAGTTGATTGAGAAATTTGATTGATTTGGTAGAATGTTAAGCAGTTTGTAAGTAATAACCCAATCGGTGGCCCATGGCTAATTGACAAATCCAGAAAACAAGTGATGTACAGTACAAGTATTATAGTCTCCAAATTGCCGAAGGTGTGGATCCCGTTTACCCGTTTACAATAGCACTTAATTATTGAATACGTATTTGCTGCGGCAAAAATCCAACCTATAAAAAGGTCAAGTTTGCTTACAGTAAAATAAAGACCACAAAAAACTAATCTTTTCCTGACAGCTAGTTCACCAAAACTATTTAATAAAAAAGTTGGTGTAAACTCTCAAAGCAAAAATATTTATTGAAACTATGGGCCGAGTTTTAAATCTGTCCCAATCTCGAGAGTTCTTCAAAATTTTGGCTGTGAGAAATGATGCTAATGCTGATAATGGTCAACTATTTTTTCATCCTTCCACTAACCCTCCACTGCTAATTAAATAAGGAAAACCTCAAATAAAACAATTGTCATCAATACATTTACTTATAATTCATATGGTAGTTTTATTTCACCACACATAATGAAATTATTCAATATGGCCGCCCTTCTTCTAAATGACGGCTTCGAGACGATGGTGGAAGGTGGAGCAGGCCTTCTTTACCTTCATCCTGTCCATGTGGTCCATGGCCCCCACTATAGCATTCTTCTGCTCCTAATTGGTGTTTTATGGGCGGTAGTTAAACTTCTTCTCCAAACCACCCCAGACATAGTAGTCCAATGGGTTAACGTCAAGGCTGGAGGGTGGCCAGAGGTCCGGCGGCCAGTGGGGCGGGGTGGTTGCTAGTACAAACTGGGTCGTACGGGCCATATGCGCTGGTGCACAGTCTTTTTGAAAAACATACGGCCTCTCACCGGCCACTCCAACCATCCAGGGCTTGATCACGGTTTCCAGGACCTTGATGTAGTCGTTAGCAGCCACCCTGAGTCCATTGGAAAAGAAGTAAGAGAGCATCTCCATGACGTCTACGGGCGCGATTTTAGTGACAAACTCGGGGCTCCTGATGGCATCAGAACGTCGCTTGTGGGTTTTCCTCTCTCCAGTGAAGATCTCAGGGTCATCAAAAGCTTTAAATTGCTTTTTATTTTTATAAACATTCTTTCACCCACCTCCTTTTCCCCTTCGAATAATAAAGTGCTGTTCAAATTTTCTAACGGTTTTTAAAAAGTGAAAATAGCTCCAATACTATATCATAGCAAGATTTTAAATTAACAGAGCCAAGTTTTTTTTGAAAAGCCTGTGCAAGCTGCCATCCAAGGGCTAATTGCAACTCAGAAGAATCAGTATGTCATCACAGAATAGTGTGACCTGTAGTCCGCATGCACCGATTGATAACCGAATTCAAAAAATATCTTTGATTTAAAACCTCCTTCCTTTCGTGCAAGATCTTCACACAAAGGTCTCCTAAAGTACCCTCGTCTAGCTCGCGATACTGTGTGATCGAGCAAAATTAATATGCTTGTAAAAATATTTGTGCTCACTCGGTATATGGTGCAATTTTAATAAAGTGCTATAAACACTTGTGTTATCCAAATGCTGTTAGCGAAATCACCGGAGTTAAACCGATCTTTGTTTCGCTTTGGTCTTAACGATTGTTATTCTGAATTTTGTCCGAAATGTGTAATTCTCAAAAGTCGATATGTTAATTGCTAACTCACCAAAATATAAGCTAGTATTATTTCAATGTTGAAACAAGGATTTTCATTTATGCAATACTGATGTCAATGCGATCTTATCGACAAACATCTGGAGAGATCACGAGTTGGCACGCTATATATTTTCAGTTCTATCATTCGCTTATAATTTAATAACTTACGTGTCGTAGGTAATTATTATGTAAAGTGAAAGTTTTGCGCAATAATATTTTCATAATTGCAAAATAAAAAAACTTTAAACCTTGCGGCAATGCGAGGAAAAATTCTGATCGATAAAAACCCATGTATTGACGAGTAGCCATTAGTCAAAATGTGTTGTCAAAATAGCTTAGTAGAGTTTGTCATATTTTAGTAAATTAAAATCAAAAATCAATTTATTAAGATACCAAAATGGCACGTATTGCAAATATAGCAGGAAATCGAAAGATGCATGAGAGACTGATGAAATGCCGGTGATAACTTGAACGTTTTTGTCTAGCTCTCGACAGAAGTTGTCGGCTAAAATAAAGATGTATAATATGCTTGCTGGTTTTGGTGCTTCTTAAATGTAATAATTTTTGACGAACGTATTGGAATGAAGTCTGAGTAAATTTTACCTAATTTCATATTTCTTTTTATTAATATATTACGCTTATTGTTGAGGGTCCAGCAGGAGATTGAAAAAATGAATATCATTTTGACGATCATTGGTAAGACTCGGCTAAAAAATAAAACCCAAGTCTACAGCCTGCGAACAAGACGCTCTAACTCAGCGTTTCCCAACTGTTTTTGGTCGCGGACTATTTCTTCACCAGTGGAAGTTTTTCCGGACTCAAGGTGCAACAATAAAGGCCTCTTCACCAGAGTCCGGATACGTTGCGTTTTCGGTTTACGTTCGTTTTAAATTAAAGCCGTTGATTAAAAAGACAAACGCTACAGAACTTTAACAAAGTCAGTTTATTTCACACATTTAAAAATTTCAATGGCGACCTTGTTCCTGAGTATGCATCACTAGCTTGTCAAAATTGGGGTCTATTGTCGTCAATGCACATCTAATGTCATCTTCTGGTTGAAGTTGGTTGAGGTACTTGGTTTTTATTATTGCTAGGGCTGAAAATCCGGCTTCGCAAAGATACGTAGTTGTAAAAGGTAGAAGAGCTTTTGTTGCTTGCCAACAAAGATCAGATAAATTTGGGTCCTTTGATTAAACTTCTTCCCGAAATTGAGTCAGAGAAACATTTTTGAATTCGTTTCTCCACAACTTTCGACTTTGCAGCTCAACCACTTGTTCAGCAATGCAGTCCGTTTCTGGGTAAACCTGAAGTGCTGACACCTCGAAAGGACATCGCACCCAGTTGAACGTTCTGCTGTAATCATGAAAAGGGATATATATATCCAACTTGAAAAGAAATGAAGAAATATGCTCAAGAAATATCCGACAAATGCTCTGCAAATTAAACTCTTCTTCTTCCACAAATGCGTTTAATGCCAGAAACGTAGCTATTTTACCATGTTCCATTTGAAGCATATACAACTCTAATCTAGCTTTAAATGCTGTAATATCTTCCGACACGTCCAAAAATATTTTGTCTTTTCCTTGCATAGAGGTGTTCAATTGATTGAAATGACTGAAAAAATCAGCTAAGAATAACATCTTGGCAATCCACTCGTTGTCACTGAATAGCTCTGAAAGTTCATGCTTCTGTTTTTTTTAAAAAAGCACCGACTTCGTTTCGTATTTTAGCTACTCTCTGTAGCACTTTTCCTCGTGATAACCAACAAATGTTCAAATGATACAGAAGTCCACCGTGTTCAGTTCCCATTTCGTCACAAAACACTCGAAATAGCCGAGAGCACAAGAGGCGGGATTTTATATAATTGACAACAAATACGACCTCCTTGAACGCTAAGGCCAGGTTTTCTTGAATCTCTTTTGCTGCAAGATTTTCTCTATGAAGATAACAATGAACAAATAAAATGTCATTGTTTTCCTTTTTCACAAAACTAATAAAGCTTTTTCTTATTCCCATCATGGATAGAGCACCATCAACACAAGCAGACACACAGTAAGCCCACGAAAGCTGATGCTCTTGAAAAAACAAATTCACCTTTTTAAATATTTCTTCCTCGTGGTATTTTTGGAAAGCTGACGACAAAAGAGAAATTGTTCCACATAGCCATCGGCAGCACCGTATCGTACAAACACCATAAGCTGTGCATCGTTTGCAATATCTGTAGTCTCATCTAACTGCTAACTAAATTTTTCACTTTGCTTTACAGCAGCGATACTCTGTTGCAAAATATCGACTGAGAGTTCTTCGATTCGTCGCTTGATTATGTTGTCTGACAACGGAACCATAGCCAGTTTATTGGCAACGGCCCCGCCACACATTATTCTGGTATTTTCAACTGCTGCTGGCTTAACCAACCTTTCTCCCGTTGTATGAGGAGCTTTTGTTCTAGCAATTTTCCATGCAACAGAAAAGGAAGCCCGCACTGCATCTTTATGAGAGTAGGCTACTCCTCTCAAATACTTGGACGATCAACCCGACTTCTCTTGACATGCTGTTTTTTACTCTCAAAGAATTCATGATCTTTTTCAAGGTATTGTTTATGTTTTGACTCAAGATGCCGTTGAAGTTTAGTTTCTTTTAAAGAGTGTGAGCTAAAACTTCCAAGCACAACACGCACCATGATCTGACTTCTCCATTTACCTCAACTAATGTAAATCCAAGTTTTAAAAACTTTTCGTTAAATGAAAATACTTGCTTTCGTATTGCCATTAAAAATCACCTACAACGCAACTTACTGCAGTTTTAATTTAAGCCTCGTGGTCGTGTCCTTGTGATAGCTAAATAGCAAAAGTGGTAACAAAAGTGAGTACAAAAGGCATTATAGTTATATTGTCACGCAATAAGATGAAAGTTGTTATTCCCAAGGACTACATGAACTACGCCACTACGGTATTACGGAACAATCAAAACGTGCGCAATAAATAAAAAAGTTCTGTCGTATCTTTCAAATAGAATTATTATTTACATCAAAATAGATTTAATCAACTTATTTCCCTTATTCAAATAGAATTACATCATTATTACTCACAACTGGTTCTCAAAAAACATAGCTACCCTTAAGAGTAAGCGTGCACACTTCTTATCAGCTTATTCTCGATCTAACGTTAAGACAACACAGCGGGTCAACGTCTGTAGAAAAGCGAAACTCGTAAGGCTATCTGATTTTTTGAAAGCTACATATCAAGGTTATGCGATAAAAAGCGAGAGTTCAGAATTGTTAGGCCTACGTCATCAAACGCAAAGCATAAAGTTCATTACGTGGTAAACGCGCAGTCTGTACGCAGTCTGTACTGTACGTTCCGTTGAATTAAATATATAAAATTAAATTAAGTTACAATGTTACGTTGACAAAAACATTGTTGCTATTGGTATCGATCAAAAATAAATGAAAATTTTGTAACTTATTGATGTGCTTGCGGACTCATCCCAACCCTTCCGCGGACTCGGGTTGGGAACCGCTGCTCTAACCACTACATCAAAGTACTGGTTGCTGAAATGAAACAGAAAATATCGGTAATATTTTTTATTGGCTAATATTGTTCAAAATTTGGTGGAAAAGCCTAGCATACTCATTGGATTTTAACGTGACAAAACACTGAAAATTTCAACCAATCCACTCAATTTAGTTGCTGTAAATATCATCGTTTCCCTTCCAATGCTTACTGTAGCAAGCTGCTTCTGACTAGAACTACAGTAGACGAAAACTTTTCAAGTTTTCAGACATTACAATGCACCTGTCGTTATATAAAGCAGCTTTTAAAAAATTGTAATGACACTTGGCTCCGTAGCAAGATAGAACACCTGCAAATTTTTAATAGGCTTTGGTTCCTTCGTTCTTCTTCGCCTGGGATCTACGCTTACTACACAAACGCAACTTTTCAATCTTAAGGGAATTTGACTGCAATTTAATTTTGATACAATATGATTAAATAGCCTTTATTTTTCAAATTTTTTCTTTTGTAGTAACAACTTTAAAAATGCGGTAGCCATTGTTTTAAAAGATATTTTTTACGAGGAGCATACTTTGCTGACCATCATCTTTGTTTTTTAAATTTGAGCAACTTGAAACCCCAAAACCCCATTGCTACCGACTCAGAAATATGAGTTAGTCCCAAATCTTACAATACATTTTACTACTGCACTGTACATGCTGGCTAAGTAGTGTCAGTGGGATGAAGTTTAATGTTAAGATTTTTTATGAAAACTTGATTAGCATCAATTTTATCAATACTTAAAAACGCTTTTTTGTGGCCATAGTTTTGCCTGCTCTTTGTGGCTATTATGGTATGTACCAGGGGCGGCTTGTAGCTGAATTAATGGGGGGCTGCTTCAGAAAATCACCCTATAGGCCTAATTTTTGTCACTATCTATCAGCTTTACACACACAGCTCACCAGTTGTCCGTCAAAAAGAAACCCTTATTACACCAGCACACAAGGGTCGGTGCTGCATGAGCGACAGTTCTCTTTCTACAGCTGCCTAGCAATCTACTGCTAATTTCAAACACCATATCGCAAGAGCTTTGAAGCAAAAAGATTTTTATATTTTTTTCATAAACTTAGAATGGTTGTTGAGATTAACCTTGTGCATTATATAACGTAACTCCAAGTATAAGAAAAATAAAGAAAAAAAAGCGATTAATTATTTATATCGAATGTCATCGATAAGATGGAGTGGGGACTGGGGGTGCTGCAGTTCCACAGTACCATAGACAAGCCGCCCCTGGTGTGCGCCATGCAAAAACGCAAACACAAAACACTTCTGTCCAATAGAGCATCGCTCTGTCTTGCACTCAGTATCAAGTAGCGAAACCTCGTCTCCAAATCTGCCCTAAACATCGGTAACAAGTTTTATTCCTGGTTTCAAAAACCCTTATGTGCAAACGCAGCGTAATTAAGTTGATATTACACGAAGTTTTTGATTATTATCAACTTCGGAGTGTGATCACAGTTAGTGTAAATCTTTCGGCTAATAAAATCTTACCGGTACAGTCGTAGCTGACGGTTGGCCAGAGATTTTAAACTGCAGCATTGCCCAGTATTTAATACATGTTGAGCCTAAACCAAATTAAGTCCGTAGTGAAAGTCCCGTTAGCACTTTGTGAAGCCGTAGCAGTCTTCAATGAATCGCTTATGTTGTAAGTACACTAGATTTTACTATGACCAAAAAAAATTGGGAGGGAAAAGAAAATATACATTTTAAGTTTTTGTTCTTGCGTTTGATGTTTCATTACCATTTTACACAAAAATAACTCTCTTCCTTGAATTGGATCCTAAAACTTGGAGAGAAAATATCCCTTTACTACCTTGGCCACGCCTATGGCACTGCGTTTAGTATACTGCACAGAGCAACAGCGCAGTAACACTCACAACCCAGTGCCCACAGTTCTACAGATCAACACAAAAAGCTAACAATTTAATTTGGTGTCGTCGCTGCCAATAGTGTACACCGTTTTAATTTATGCACAATTTTTGCCAGAGCAGTTCGTGACCAATAATTGGCCTAAAATTTCAAAAAGTAATGTTTCACAATTGTGAAATCATATGTTTTGTTTTTATTTTAAAAATTCATTTCAGCTGTCTGTCATCAACTTCGCTGATTAAACCTTACAATTTAAAATGGAGCATACTGTTTGCAGTTATACTCAAACATAAATTACTAGCCTTTTCCACAGCTTCCCTGCTTAGCACTCTGCACGAAAGCGATTGAGTGAAAAAGCCAGCAATTTAGCTTGTTGTATTCTTGGGTATGGCAAATAACGAGATACCTTCATCTTTATGTGGCAGACAGGTGTTGGTGTAAAACAATCTACCCCTTGCTGTGACCCGGTCTAGGTAAAGATTGGCAAATGGAGCACGCCTCATACATATTAATGAAAAAATTAGCAACCTGAATTTATCAACTATCGTATTCTTTATCAAAAATAATTTTGTTAAAACAAAAATTGTAGGTTTGTGAAATGATGGCTTTAAAGTTTAGGCACTGCAAAACAAAAAACCTTGAAAGATACAAAATAACAAAACAATGAGTTGGTTACCAACCAGAGTTACAATATGCAACCTTTTATACTCAAAGGCGGAAATCAACTCTTAACCAATAGCCATTCATAAGCATTAATGCAATATACATACTTGGGAGTAATTCTCGACGAGCTACTTTCACCTTTGCGGCAAATGAAAAATTAAATACCGTTTAATTTGTTAGTCCACTGAAGCGCTTTTTTTGTCCACCTGCTTACTTAGTCCACTTACTGGTTGAATAAAAACCCTTAATACAGTTCACTTAGTTCCACCCTAATAGTGTAGAAAAAAGCTAGTTTGGATGACCAACAATTGCTACTTACAAACTATAAATTCTTGCGCCCGCTCTTTCTATTTGATCAAAATATAGGCAAACGAATGGATCCATTTATTGACGATTTCAGATAAACAAAGCGACCAATGAACCGCATATTGACTGACCTTAACTGAGTTGTGTTGCATTGAATAACCACTTAAAAACAAAATTCCATGACATGCTTAAAGCAAAACTAGAAACTTAAAATGTGCCCTAATAAACTAAACTACGCAAACAAAGAAATCAACCAAAAGCGCTGAATAGGTAAGGTGATACAAGACAACTTAGATCAAAACACTGTTAACATAAAAACCGGGTTCAAAACCGCTACAATGGGACTTAACAGAAAAATAGACCAACAAGAAAAAGTCCTTGATACTGAATGTTTGTATTTATGTGTAGTTACCATGCAGGCAGGAGAGCAAAAGGCTTACAATAATTTCGGTGAGATTTAAATTGACAGTTTCCTGAATGGAGGTAAGATGCTCTACTATTTGAGCTATGGAATAACAGCCACAATCACAATGCTAATCTGCAATTATAACCTTAGCCACCCAGCTTTTTGTTGTTTATAAAGAAGACTAAAGTCTTTATGACATCATAGATATAGTGACGTAGGAGTTAGCAACGTACCAGATCCAAAAGAGATAATCTACTTCAAAAAGGTTTGCATTTGCATACAGTTAATGATAGAGGGCTGTAACCAAGGGTGTGTTAGTGAGAAAACACATGGAAACGGTGTTCGCACTCTTTCTTTTTTTTATAGAACCGCTTCGCACACTGTTTCGACCGGTGTCCCGACAATTCAAAGTCGCAAATTCAAAGTCGAGCTTAGTGAAGTGCCATAGTTACATACACGTAATATTTAATTTTTTTGAATTGTTGACTTTGAATTTCCGACTTTGAATTTGCGACTTTGAATTTCCGATTTTGAATTGCCGCAGAACCGTTTCGACCAAACCTGTCGTAAAGATGTACAGAGTGTTCATAAAATATTGCTACAATTTCATAAATTCAACAAAATTTTGTTTTTGAGATAATTTCATTTGGTTTGTTTTATAGTATAGGAAATATTTCAAAATTTTTTTCTCTGAATAGGCACTTTTTGAAATAATCACGTTTGAAATTACGATTTATGTACTGATTAAGCAGAATTTTGGAAGTGAAACTAGAGTTTAAGAAAATGAGCACTCCGCAAAAAAAAAGCCCAGTGCGTTTCCTGGGTTACAGAGGCGAAGCCAGACATACAATCCCAGTGAAACTGCAGACGAAAATGTGCAAAAAAGCTACCTGCGAGATTTGCCATTCCATCATGGCATAAAATTTTAGAAGACTGGTAGTGTGCTACAAAAAATCGGAGCTGGCCGACCTCAAACATCAAAAGAAGAAGTTTAGTCTGTGCGTGCCGCGTATTTCATAAGTCCTAGAAAGTTTATTCACAGGATTTCTACGCAGTTACCGATACCACGCTGCACTATTCATAAAGTTCGCATACAAGTTAGTGAGTCTATGCATATAAAGTGCAGTTACCAAAGGCCCTTAAAGCAAAAGATAAGCAACGACGAAACAACTTTGCAGTGGGCATGCTGGAGAGGATACACTCAGATCCAGGGTTCTTAAATGCGTTTGCTTCAGCAGATGGTACTCACGTGGAAGTGTACCAATACATCTAAAAAAAGTTTCAAGTGTATTCCGTTACTATAAAGCAAACCTAATCTAACCATCTTAAACAATAAAATCTTGATGAAAATTTAAAATTGCAGCAATAATTTATGGAAAAGCAAATCTTCATAAAGTAGATCGCCTCTTGTCACTCTGGTACGTTACCACCTCCTACATTACTATCTTTATGTTGTCATAAACCTTAAGACTTGACTTATAAACACCAAATAGGTGGGTGCAAAGCTTATGAGCACAGCTGTTAAGGCTTAGTATTTCGTAGTTCAAATGATAGAACATATCATCGGCTTTCAGGAGAATGCAGATTCGAATCTAACCGAAATCGATGTTGGCTTTTTGACCTGCTCGACGGTAAATGACCTCAATTATTAACAATACATTGGAAAATTTAACATTTAGCAGTTCATTGAAAGGTATTTTCAAATTCTATTGATAGTTTTAAAATTTTAGACATTTAAATAATGGCAGTAATGCTTTCACGCTGTAACTTAGTAATCTAATATAGCTGTATTCAAAATTGTGCTTCAATAAAGGAAAAAAAGCCGGTTCAACATTGGCAGTGCGGCCGCATTATATTCAAACTATATTATTGAAATCCTTTTCTGGTCTACCTCCGCTCATTCAACGAAATAATTGTAGTTCGAAATATGTTTCTATGTAATAAATTGTATTAAACATTGTTTCATTTATGCGATCAATTTACTAGCACCAATGAGTATTTTGCGGTTCTGTGGTTAGGTTTATTGAAGGTTAGCTGCTTTTAGATTTTGCTAAAACTAAGTAACATGAATTACAATTTTGTGATTTTGCTGTGTAACTATATTTTTGTTGTCTCTGCTCAAGAATGTCGACTTGTACCTGTATGTGACGAAATTGGAATCTCTGGAGGAAGTACGTCTCACATTAAAGGTGATAAAGGAGACCAGGGTACGCCTGGAAAATCCGGTCCTCCTGGTCAAGGCATCAGAGGAAGTAAAGGAGATCCTGGCGATTGCAATGCTACAGTGAGCACTCTAATGACAAAACTTGAGCGTAAGTTGATTGACTAAAGTAGGGACGGATGCAAAGGAAAACCAACTTCAGTGAGAACCGCATAAGCTTCAATAGCTATGTAACATAATACGGTCTTGTAAAAAAGACTAAAAAGTATTGTCCATTTTGATCACAAGGAGATTGACTGCTTCCAAACACCAGTCGGTTTGGTATGGCTTGTTATATAGGCTGACTTATCTGTGGTTCAATGCAATCCGTGTAGATTTGCAGTGATTTTTGGTCGCAGGCAGAAAACCTTAATTATATTTAGCCTTATTGTTATGCAGACAATGGTGCGGAGGAACATTGCACAAATTGTCATTATACGACATATTGTGCTGGCCAAAGTAGGCAAATTACAACTTGACATGCTGAGTTAACACAGAAAACAGAACTTATTTGCTACACAAACCACATACTTGAAAGAAATGACCAGCCTGCAAAAAAACTTACGCACATGTAAACCCAACGTCAGAGCACCGCCACTTAAGATCAAACTTGCAACTCTCGAGTTTTAAGTGATCCGTCAACAACAGGTACTACACTCATTAATAATAAGTGTGTTAGCCAGAAACTAAACTTGCAACTTCCGGGTTCTACACCATCATTTGATATCAAATAGGCTTCAAAACATGCAAATCCCCAGCGTACCCGTCATTGATTTATTTTCGAATTCACGTTTCTAAATCATCATTTAATATCAAGAAGAAAAAATGCGAATCCCCAACACTTTAATCAAGCACAATTATTTGTTACAAATTGCATTGATGATATACAGCAACTGAGGATGGAAATTATAAACGTGGCAAATTGATATAGCTACAAATGGAGTAGCGTTGCGTAGCGCGGCGACGATAACGGCGGTTTCCAACTATTTTAATCTCCAAGTTCTTCTTCTTTACGACAGCTTCTGCACGATGACGATCGACAACAGAAAACAACCTATCCAACTTTGATCTACATTGGTATCTACAAGCTTCTCTTTTGAGATAGTTTTCCAATTCAAACGTACAGATCTTTAACAACTAAGTATGCGATTATTTCTGCTGCCTATCTACTTAAGAAAAATGCAAGAGCGTGATAAGAAGGTAGTTACTATTGCAGCACTTGAGGGTCAACGTCCTACATGCAACGACAAATTACTAATAAGCAACGATACCGCAAGTGCAGCGAAAATAGCAACGACACAACCCGGGTTCATCTCACGCACGAGTTACGTAACAGACTGGAAATTTAGAGTATCAGATATGGCCAATATTGTAACAATATTTATAAAATTATAACAATTTGTAATCACAAAAATTTTGGCCAAAAAGCCAAGATTACCATTAAACAGTTATTGATTTAAAGCTTTTGTAGTAGGTTATTCGATGCTATTGTTCATGACGCAAGTAATAAAGAATTATTGTAGTCATTTTAGCAAGTTAATATTTGGCACGAGTCAGCTAGTAAATTAAAATGAAGAAGTTTTGGGATATTTGATGGGTATCCTTTTGCAGCTAATTTTACATGACGCCTGGAACATTTGCTGCACTCAAACTGTATGAAGACCACTACAGCTTGAGACTTCATTATTAGATTTGTCATCAAAAAGTGTGCTAGCTTTGCTACAAGAACGTTATGTTACATGCAGCATGGGCGAGCCGAACCTTTTGCATCAAAACTCGCGTTTCGAGGAACACTATGATTTGCACCGATCGCAACGATATGTATGAAAGACCGTTGTATCAAACACTGTAGGATACTTTTTAGTCTTCCCAAGCTTTTGTTCTTTTTGAGTTTGATTTCAATTTAATTAAAAACAGGGGAAATTTTACCTTCGGCGACGAACTTGAAGCAGAAATTTAGTCTGCGGCCATCTTGTCGTTCACGAGCTGTAAATCATTATTGATTATAAGCGAAACACTGGGGTGATTGATGCATAGATTTGTTCTACTCGGCTGACTTGTTGTTTTATCGTATTCCACAACCCATAATTCATGATTGAGAAATCCTACTGTTGTTTTCTGCAATTTGCACGGGTTTAGTTTCTCTCAAAATTAGTATGTTTTGACTTTTCCATATTTACTTTACTGACTGCAAATAGCCAACGTCCTTTTGCCACGTAAACCTTTATTTCTAATTAAAATATGTTTGGCTAATATCATTTTTGAACTTGATTATAGTTTTACTTTCCAACGTTCTGATGGGACTTCATTGGTTAAATATTAAACTCGTGGCTTTTTGGCAGTAAAGTTCAATCGATATAAATGACCGAGTTTGAAAAGAGCTTTTATATGCAGAAATAGAAAATCAACTTCAACGTGTCGCCAATTTGAGATTTTCGGTGTCCGGAGCACAGCAAATACGAGGCCCAGAGGAAAGAGAAATATGTTACAATGAATGGACGGTGAGTGAGTCCAGAGAAGTTAATGAGGGATGCCCATAAAAACAAAAGTTTTTCAGGTTTTGATAGAGAATAATTTCGATTTTTGATCTGTTAACGGCTGAACCAGTAATGGAAGTAACATAACTTTCTTACAGGAACTATCTCAGGATTTTTCAATTAGGTCCTGGCATTTCACTCTTAATTTTTAGCGGCCTAGCGGAGAGGTGGCAGCGTCGTTATTATCGTAATTTTGAGCACAAAACACTTGTTTTGCTCCCCCCTAAGCTGCGCTGTTGTATCTTTGGATAAGCTGGTTTGTGATAATTATCTCTACTTTGGGATTTCTGACAAGAACCAAATAGAGCAAAAAATATCCCAAAAACTCAATCGAAAAAAATAGGTACCGCCTAATCCTCATCGAGTCTGAAGTTATCCTGTGTTTAGCGCCATTGCTGTTTTCTCGTGACAGAAGATAAAGATAAATCATCAATCAATTATTATCGTAATCAAAAATAAGTTTATTTCCGCCCCCGCCCCAAATTGTGGTCTGCACGTTAAAAACAGCCAAAAATATCAAAAAAAGTTACTCAAAAGTTTTCCAGAAAGATTCAAAATGAATATCTCGTATTTTCAAGTATTGACGAGCCATGCAATCTATTAATTAAGCTGTTTTTCTTCATTTTCCAAGTCATATCTTTGCGTATGACTGTGGATCGCATCTTTTGCTTGTTGGCCCAACATTATTGATGATACGCAGGTTGGTGGCATTGTTTGTGGTAATTGGATTGTGGTTATTGGTTACAGCATTGGTCTTTGCGATGTACGCTCACTCACAATTGGCATTACTCGTTGATTTAGTGTCAACTGCTCAAGCAATTAGTAGAATTTGTGAGGAATTTTTATTTGCAATATTTATCCTCCATTCACGAGAAAGCGAATTGTATCGCTATAATTGAATGCTTCTTTCCACATTTGTCTGGTGTTCAATAAACCCACGATGAGTTTCTTGTTTCCTGAAATGGAAGGCGTCATATCAACTTTTTACCTCTTCTTCACAAAATCGAGGATTTTCATAAACACCATTTTTCAGGATATAACACACTCATTTGATTAACAAGGTTTTTGTACGTCCCTTGCCGAATTCAAGCAACGCTAGTGCTCTGTTACATGCTATGGTAAAAAGCTGTTGTTTCATGTTGTTAGCTATAGCACAAATAAACTGAGACTATTTAATGGCTGGGCTTCTACCTTCCCACAACTTCACTTTCTGGAGCAACATTGCTCCTTTTGCACATTGAGCCAAAATAGAATACTTTCTCGCGGAAACAAGATGCTTTTCTATTTGTTTCGTATATACCTGTATAGTAATAAGTTATGTGCTTTTGAAAGTGAGTTAACTAGTTTTGCAATGTTTCTGCAAAAAAAATTTTTTGATTGTTTATGACATCAGCCATGAAAGCTAAATTTTTAATAAAAGTTGTTTTGCATAGTTTGGACAGTATTCCGAGAACTGGCTTTTTTCTACTTTGCCTCATTTCAGTTTTGGAAGCCTTGAAAAATGTTGCGCTAGTGCTAGAAAGGAACGTTAGATAGCTAATATTGCTCCAAAAAATAAACCCGCCTAGCAGAGAGTAAACACTTTTCCAATTTTTTTGAGGATCTTATGCAAGTCATGGGCACATTCCTAAATTTTTGGTGTGTTCTTCGGTGACTGGCTATATAGAGAATATAAACTTTCTAGAAACGTTGCAAGTCTTTCATGCCGCTGGTAACATCTAGTGCATTACCAACAGCAGCCTCAAGTTTATGATTGAGGCAGTGCCACAGCATTATGTTAGGGAATGGGTCTTTAGGCAGCTTCCCAAACCATGATGTTGTTCCCAGCATCGCGCTGGCTTCATCACTGCAAAATCCAGCAAACATGTTTTCGAGCAAATAAAATGTTTACATTGAGTATCAAATAATTAAGGAGTACGTTTTTCGTCGCGGTCACAAGAAAAGTGATAGCTTCTCTCTACATGCGCTTGGGAGTTTTGATGCTCATAGATCTGTCTGTGCTGTGACAAAGGTTGAATCTCTGTTGTGCTAAAATAAGAAGTGACGTTGCACTCTGTCCATTGAGTAGAAATAACGACACCGTGTAATGGGCTTACTTCTTAATTATTTACTTTACGACGAAGGGTACATCCTATTTTTCCAAAAATAGCTTTCATCGAACTGTTTTTGTCTAAATTCATGTTGTTTCTCATTTCATGTTAATAAATGAGTGGTCGAACTTGCTTCTCGAACCGAAATTCAATCAGCGTAATCTTGATGCTGAGAATGGTGCTAAATAATTGTGCCACTTTAAGCGCTGACATCACTGACCGTTTTTTGAGCTAAATTGCTGTTGCACCCACTGTTTTTTAGTCATTCTCTTTCTCTTCCAACATTAATTAATTCTTTTTTGCATCTTATCAATATTTTTTTTTATACTCCTAAAATTATACTTTTACCATTGCTTTTTGTCAAACCTGAAAATAAAGATCAAACTTCAACGCCGGGATACTTCCTGGAGTGCTTATTAGCAGTTTTTATCGGCTTTTTACCTTGAAAGCTTTACACATGTGCAACACTTTGGCGTGAAACTCTTAACGAACGCCGTACCGGCTCTAAATCATTTGCGGAAACGGCGCTCCGGATCGCTCCGGCTAACTTTCACCTCTGGACCAAACTTTATTAAAAGTCTGCAATGCAATGCAATGCAATGCATGACCTGCACTAGGCTAGTTTAAGCTATTGTTTATTTTTATCACTAAAAATACCATGCAGTCTCGTCCAAAGAAAAATTGAAAAAATATATTTGCCTCGAACAAACCTACTCTAATTTTGTATCAATTTGAGTTTACCTATTTTTTCCTGGAGTGTTCTATCATTGTCAACATGTTGTATTAAGATAAATAGAAAACTTGCTCAAAAACAATCTCCAACATCATCATGTACATATTATATATATTGTTTATAACTTTGTATGTGAATAGCTAAGTAGCTACACTGCATTCTTGGAAGTAAAAACAAACAAATTACTTAGGTATTTCAACGTCGATTTGATGGCAGCGTTGATTTCAATCGAACGTGGGAGGATTATAAAAAAGGATTTGGTAATTTGAGTGGCGAGTTTTGGTTGGGTAAGAGAACAATTTATATTGAACCGTTTACTGATTTCAATGACTTTTAAGAAAATAAGGCAATATTTTTTATGCATAAGCCTTTGTTACCTAAAGGGGAAAACCATTGGAGTAAGAAAACTAAATTCTCCTTTAGCCATTACTTAAAGTCAAGTGGACCATATCACCAAAATGCTCAAGATAAATCCTTTTACAGGTTTTTTTATACTTCAACTCTGTCTTTTGCAAAAATTTTGGTGGCGAACCAAGCTGACAAAAATTGGCATTAAAGTCTATTCTTTTTGTTTTCTTCTTATTGGGGAATTCTAAAAAAGTCCAATGATTTTATAAAATCTGAATGAGAGGCAAAGATGAAAGCAAAAATCAGTTGATTTGTTTTCAAAATATTAGTTGTCAGTAACACAGCGAGAAAATTTCAGAAATTTGTTAAATCGAGAGTTGACACAGGCTAAAGTAATTTTACAGAATTAGTGCATTATAACCTAAGATAACATTATTAATAATAGAAACCTGCAACAGTGACAACCGGTCTCTAATATTGATTCAACAATATGGCACGCGAAATTGGGTTTGTTAATAGATCATGATGATTTTAATTGTAATCTACATAATCAGATCTGGAGCATCCGCCAAAATATTTGAGACAGAGGGAAGACGAAACATTGACGTTGAGAGAATGAGACGAAACTGAAATTTTTAGCAAAAAATTGAGACGAGACCGAGACTTAAACATGCCGAGACCGAGACAAGACACGAGACATGAGACTTTTGAAACCAAACGTTTACAAAATGTCGCAAATATTTTTAACACTAAATTTTGGTCATTTCGATGAATTTCCGAACACCATGCAATATACCAAGTTATGAACTATTCAATAAGGAACAAGCGCAAACTTACTTCCTACTACCTTTATCTCCATGTTCAAGTTTATGTTCGTTGATTTGAAAATCCTCACTTGATTTATTTGTTTTGTGATGAAAATAATTTTTAATCGCAGCCAGCAAAATTCAAACGTCAAGCCGCTTTTACCGATCGCCTGTTATTTCGTGTGTGGAATGTGGATGCTCATGGGGTAGTCTATCTCTGCTTTATTCTTTTTTTCCGCAATTCATGTAAAAAGATAAATAAATTTTAAGCTTACTGCGTTGCTTAGTCACTTATATAATTATCCGATATCCAATAATTATCCGAATCTATAGACGAAACCTAGTTAATAAATTTTACAGAAAATGCCAGCAAATACCATTTCGCTTTCAAGAGAAAAAAAATGCAAAACGTAAAAAATTAACAAAAACACTGTAGATTACAATTAAAATCATCAATAAAATGATTGTTTATTGTAACACACACATTCACCATAACGCTACTGTATGTGAAGCTGTTTTTTTTCAGTATAAGTTAAAATTAATTTGGGTTTTACTGCAAAGCAAAACTGTTGGAAATTTGGCTTTGTTTATTCAATTTTGAAACAAACCTTCAAATATGGCCGAGACGTGCGTATTTTCCAATACTTCTAGGTGTCGAGACGAGATCAGGACCGAGTCTTCAGCCCTTCAAGACCAAAACTTTGAAAAATAGTGTCTCGAGACTGAGACATGTCTCGAGACTGAGACATGTCTCGAGACACTACAGCTTTGCACAGAACTTCGATGTATAGGATTGTTTTCAACCATTACTCTCTAAAATGAAACTGGTTACTACTATTAATAGTGTTAATAAACAAACTTTAAATATCAACACCTTTTAATCTATCATAATTAAAAATGATTTACAGTCATTTCTCTCCAACGTTTTCCCTCTGGATACTTACACCATCCGGTTTTTTCCCCAACAGCATTTCCGTTTCCAGTCATTTTCTACCGTTAGATCAATTCCTTCCTTATCAAAAAACTTCCCCAAATCCTTATTTTCAAAAATCCCCAAATTTTTGGAAGTTTATTGCGATTGCTTATGAGTTTACTTTTAGATCGGTCGCAACTTTTTTACCAAAATTTTTTTCAAAGAATAGGTATGCGATCTATCTATCTACTCGCCATACCTGTAAAATTGGCATAAGTGATGATGAGCTGAATGACTATTATGACATGGCCACTCATGACAAAACAATATGGGATAAACAACTGAGAAAAATTTTTATACCGCTTTGAAAAAAGCTGTTTGAGCAATAAGCTTTTCATGACGCCCTCATTAGTGGCGGTATTGCGTCAAAAGGGAAGATCTAGAGTGGTTAAGTGTTTTATGTAATTAATTTGGGTGTTAGGCATTCAAGGGCTTGTTTTGATTGCCTAACACCCAAATTAATTACATAAAACTCTTAATCACTCTAGATCTTCCCTTTTGACCCGATACTGCCCTTGATGAGAGCGTCATGAAAAGCTTATCGCTCAAACAGCTTTTTTCAAAGCTGTATTAAAATTCTGTATCACCAACAAGATTTTTGTGTACTTTGGCCTTCGTTACACTGAACAGCAAATAGCTGTTTTAAACAATGTGGTGAGAGCTAGAGGAAAAATCAGAATTCTTAAGTTCTCTGCAGTCTTTCTCGAGACTTGCATATCTGAAAGAATTGCCCCTAAGTACATCGTGGTTCGTATTGAACAATCACGAGCCAGGTACAGCCCAGAGATGGAACGCGCTTTTCTAACAGATGATGTTGAGAAGCTTACAGAGCAATCAAGAAAACTACGATCAATTTACCAATCACATTGGCAGGCGGCCCGCAAATTTCTAACATTCTTCGACACAAACAGATTCTGCAATACCTGGCACTACTTGATGAAAGAACGGAATCAAAATCCAAGATCAAAAACGAGCGATTGCTTGTTTGACTCAGACGTGACCGTTTCGGCAATGCTCTCAGTGATACTACAAGGCATGCTCTGAATCTTTCAGATTATGTCTCGTCTGGCACTAAAAGTTTCGTACTGTTGCATGGTCTCAACTTTGGGTTGCCACCTAGATATTTGTGCAAAAAAGAAATCTTCGCCAAATTTGAGTCCTTGTGGGCACAGCTTTTACATCACTGTACAAGTTCTGTTGAACAACGCACTGCTTTGAAAGTCCGACTCGCCAACCTTGCTCATTTATACTATGACAGCACCATAGATTTACATGACTTCACAATGCACAAAGAGTGCTTTCGTGCAATCAACAGCTTACGAAAGAATGATGTGAGCTAAACTTCGCAATATAAGCTTTATTAAACTAAAACTGAGGCATATGTCTCTAAAACATAATTTTACAAATCTTTACTTAACAAAACATAATCTTATAAAAACTAGATAACAAATCTCTACAAGCCTCAACAGCAACGCAGTTGCTGCAATTGCACGCGCAAGATGCAAAAGGTTATCGCTGAAAGCAAACTGCGCGCTTCAACGCGATAGCACTTCATTTTCCCCCACAAGCAAAAACAGCCCAGCACCAAACAATAGCAACAAATGATATAATCACAAATAAGGCACGGCACCATATCAATTTACTGGTTTCCGTGCCCGTGTTGAACGGCGCTGCAATGTGACATCGCCCTTATCAACAGCTTCACCACCGGCAGCGCCTTCACATGATTTATCCGCTGGGCTTTCGAGAATAGAGTCAACATTCACCTCGGGGTCATTTTCAACAGGTGTTTCTGAGCTAGGAATATCAGTTTTCACACCCCGCTCTTTTTCAACAGGTGTTTCTGAGCCAGGAACATCAGTTTCCACACCTTGCTCCTCACAACACGTAGCCAAATCCTTTATGGAAACAGTAGTTTCCCGACCATTGTTAAGGCGAACACGAGCGTAAGTAGGATTGAGCTCTAAAGTTGAGCTTCATCAACAAAGGGATCCCCTTTGTTGCGCACATGTCGTTTAACATAAATTGGGCCCGGTTTCAACCAACTTGGCAGCGACATACCACTTACAGAACGACGAGTATGACGAAACATACGCTCATGAGGTGTGTAATTAATAGACGAACAAAGCAATAATCGAATACTATGCAAGGCATCAGTCATGACCAGCTCCCAAAGCGTTACAGGCAACTTGCGAGATTTTAATGCCCCCAGAATAGCCTTCCAAATTATGTCATTATACTTTTCGCACTGGCCGTTACCCCTTGGATTATAACTAGTAGTTTGGCTGGTAGCCACACCATGCGACAATAACCATGATTTAAGTTCATAAGATTGAAAAGATGACCAGCGGTCTGAGTGAATGAACGCACATGCAGTGTTTTTTTTAAGCTGTTTTGGGGGACCGAAACGGTCTCCCAAATTTCTCCAGCGGTCTCCCAAAATTTGGACTTGCAACTACAGTAGAAAATACGAATATAGCCTACGATCAATAGTTCACGTCCGGAAAACAGCTAACAGCTGGATCAAAGAGTTATTCACAAAAGAAGTGCACCTTCGATACTCGTCAATGTTTATATCTGATCTATGGCGCATAATGATCAGTTGTTACGTGTGGAAACGTAACAAGCAGAAGCCAACAAGCACACTTTGTTTGATTGTGCAGCAAACTTGTTTGGCGGCCGTGTTGGGCAGGCTGTTTGGTCGCTATCTTGAGCATTTTTGAGATAGAAAGATTGTTTTTGCGATGAAATTTAGATAGGCTATTTCTTAAATACTCTTAAATTGAGTTATTTCAGGTGAAAATGTCGAACCGTAAACGCTTATCCTCTGATAAACCTAACAATGGAAGTATAAAGCAGTTCTTTTCTAGTAAACTGAAAACACCTGCTGCTGCTCTAAACCCCAAAACCGCATCTGCCAACAGCAGCACCAGTTCTAATTGTGGTTTACTGAATGACCGCAATGCTGCTGAAAATGTTCAGGATCAGGAGCAGTCGACTCTTCCTTTTGCATCGTCGACGACTGTTCCAGCTGCACCATCCAACAACATATTTCAATCGTGGATTAAACTGAAAGGTTTTGATGATGCTCTACGAATGAACGTGTTCACCCTCCATGCTGACGGAGGCATAATATGTTTGCTATGCTCTAAGCATCCAATAGCTATCACTGGCCGAGGCAAGTTTGCTGATGTTTACACCAGCGTACCTGCCAGACCTCAGCGCCCCTCTCGTCTGGACATGCATCTGTGCTCAGAGCAACACCAGCAAGCAGTCAAACTGGAACAGAACCAACTTGCCTCGCTATTTCACGCAAAGTATCAAGATCGCGTATTAAATAAAACCAAAACAGTGGCTGAGAGAGTTCACCTAATTTACTGGGTACTGAAAGAGGAAGTAGCGAATCGAAAAGTTGCTTCCTTGCAAATACTGGTTGATCGCATTGGTCACAATGATCGGCTTCATGACCTGCGACATACAAGTTCAACGGCAGTGACGGAGTTTATTTTGCTCATCTCCGACCATCTGACTGATCGCATCGTTGCTGATGTCAAGCAAAGCCTATGCTGGGCTACCATGGTCGATGAGACAACCGATATTGCTACTTTGCAGCAATATATTACATTTGTTCAGTACGTCAATAAAAAGGGACGCCAGGCAACTGCATTTTTGGATATCCGTCGGATAGACGCTCGCGGGGCAACTGCTGCCAACCTATTCCGACTCTGGAACGAGGTCGCTGCTGACTACGGTCTTGATGTGGGTAAACATGTCGCTATTGCATGCGATGGAGCTGCTGCAATGATAGGCCGTCGAAATTCCCTCTCACAGAAAGTGACTGCACAAAATCCGATTACCTACACAGTGCACTGCCATGCGCATCGCTTAGCCTTGGCCTGTATGGACACGGTAAAGGGGCTACAACTAATCCAGGATTGCGAACGTGGCTTAGTCCAGACGTGGAAGTACTTTTCAATTTCGCCGCTCAAGACCGCAAAACTACAAAAAATGCAAACTACTGATGTTGATTCGTCTGCGCGAAAATTAGTTAAAGCCTGCCGTACTCGCTGGCTATCTCATGGTGAGGCTGTAATTGCAATGAAAGCAAAACTACCTGCTGTACACGCAACGCTCCAATATTTTGCTACCGAGAAGAAAGATTGCACAGCAGTTGGTATTCTTCATTTAATTTGCTCCAAACGCTTTCTTTTCTCCCTTTACTTGCTGAATGCTGCTTTGGTCCATCTCAACAAGTTATCATTGTTGTTTCAAAAAGATAGTTTTAACTTTTCCCACATGCAGTCGGCACTTTCAATATGCAAAAAAGAGATTAGGAGCATTGCCAATTCAGATCAGGTTTTAAACAGCCTAAAACTTGACTGGGAGAAGATTTCAAAAATTTTACCAAGATCTCAAAATACACTTCTTGAAGATGATGTTAAACTGCTGCGATTCACCACAGAAACATACTGTGACGCACTGCTCTGTAATCTCGAAGAACGTTTCCCTGAGCCTGAGGTACTCTTTGCTTTTCGAATCTTTGATGCTAAAGAGAGTCCTCTTGATGCCCCTCAGCGCCAGCTTTATGGGAATGATGATCTCCAGCTGCTTATCAGAAGGTTTGACATTGTTCCTGCTGAACAAACCTTGAAAGTAGTAAATGACTATCAAACGTTGAAAGATAGAATGACAATGTCAGAATTTGAGTTCTGCCAAGATCCCGGTGATGTCTGCAGCAAGATTGCTCGAGACAACGTATTTCAGCAAATGTTTCCAGAGCTGCATTGACTTTGCTGCATTGCATTGTCAATTCCTCTAGCAACCGCCTGGCCAGAGCGAGGATTTTCGACTCTATGTCGTGTTAAAACCAAGCAACGAAATAGGCTACTAGATATCACCCTGAACGCTCTAATCAACATTTCGATAAACGTTCCGGAGCAGCTCACTGACGAGGATGCACAAAAGATAGCTGAGAAGTGGCAAAAAACAAAGGACCGACGAACAGTGACAGTGCGAGCATTGAAGGCGTTGGAATCTCCAAATTCTGCAAACAACGAAGAAATGGAAGCTGGCGGATGGGAACGAGATTGCGAATCTGTTTTGTTGCATGAGATAGAACCTGAAAAATTTGTTCTGTGATTGTGCACTGCCAGTAGCCTAATAAATAATTCGTTTAAGCAAATATCGCTATTTTTTCGTATGTGAATGAAACACTTGCGGTCTCTTAAAACTACTTAGCGATCGCCCAAGCCAAACCTTAAAAAAAACCCTGATCCTGAGTGTTTCATCTCAATATGTCACTTTATGACAACTTATATCTCAATAACTGTAGAAGATACAAAAACCAAACATTTTTTTGAGAACTAATGACCTTAAGTTTACGCAGCAAAAATTCAAACTCAAAAATCAAAGAAATAAACGTTTTATTAAACTTTTCACAAATGTTCAATATGCGAGCTCTTGGTTACATAGCACACATCGAAACGGCATTTCATTTCTTGCCAAACTCGAACAAGCATATCGAGATCAATGATTTTCAAGGTCTCAGTTATCCGAGTCTTCAGATCATCCACTGACGTTGGAAAAGGAGGAACGTAGACCAAGCCTTTTACATAGCCCCATAGAAAAAAGTCACGAGGCGTAAGGTCTGGAGATCTAGGGGCCCAATGCAGGAGCACGCAGTCATCATTTCCGCCACGTCCAATCCGTTTGTTATGCAGAATAGCGTTTAGATACTGTCTTACATTGAGACTTCAGTGATGCAGTGCCCCATCCTGTTGGAAAATAAAGTCTGCTCGCCTTCCCTAAAACAAAAGTTCCATCAATCAATTTTGCAGCATAAGAAGTTACGCTTCACTGTTGACCGTTGTTCTTTCAAAAAACAAAGGTACATACACACACTTCTTCGATATGGCGCAGAACACGTTCATCTTAGGTGAATTTCGCACATGCTCCTGTATTGCATGAGGATGTTCAGTTCCTCATATGCGTTTGTGGTGTTTGTTTATTTTGCCAGCTACGTAGGAGGTTGCTTCGTCACTAAACACAAGATGGTCATCGAATCCGTCTTCTTCCAACATCGCCTGCATTTGGGTACAAAAGTTTTCGCGAACTGATTTGTCGGTGTCTTTCAAATGCTGGAGCAAATGCAGTTTACAAGGTATCTTATGCAGGTGTTTTCTCACCACTCTACAAACGGTTGTTGAAGGCATCTGAAGTTTAAGACTAGCTCTTCTGATTTACTTCCTGGGGCTCCGCTGAAAGGTGTTTCAAACTCTTTTGATCGTTTCAGTTGAAGGTGATGCAGCAATTTTTCTTTGGGAGCACAAACATCCTTCCTCCTTAAATTTTGCGTGCCATTTCTGTATGATAAGTTGGTCTGGTGGCTGCTTTAAAAATCCTGTCCGAAATTTACCTTGATCACATGTCCACGAGTTGTTTTTATTAAATTCCAAAACACAAAACGCTTTCTCCATTCCAGTAAAAGATATTTTAAGCAAATAAGAGGCAAATCGGTAGAGACGGCATTTTACGCAAAAAGCTTAAACCTTGATTGTGACGTAACAATGGTCTGGCGAAACCACCGCAGCAACAAAATTGGAGATTTTAGCTTTTCAACGAAACCAATTTTATCCTGCTACTTTTGCCAGTTACTGAGGTATGAGATTTTCTAAAGTGACATATTGAGATGAAACACCCTGTATGAAAATTTTTTACCACCAACAAGATTTTTGTTAACTTAGAAGAATGTTTGACAGCGGTGATGCTACAGTTGTCTAGTTTAAAGTTACAGCAAAAATGCTTCCATATTTGTAAGGAAATTTTTGAAATAAAAGTACATATATATTTTTTAATATTTGATTCCATCAATAGCCGTTTGATTCCCCAAATTTTAGTTTGACTAATCTGCGAGTCAAACCCAAATATCTATTTTATTTGCCTCAAATTAAAAGTGCGACCTATCAACTGTTGCGACCAATCTACGAGTATGTAAAGTACATAGTTTTTGAAGATAATTCCGTTATCACAAATTACGCCTAATACCACGCATGTAAGCTAATTAGATATGACTTTTGTTTCAAAATCTTGTACCGAAGACAAAGGTGACCAGCTAATTTGGTGATGTTTGCGGCGCGTTGCAGCTGGTGGTTCACCAACCCAACATGTGGCCATTGACAGTTTAGAAAGTGATTGCTTTTATTGCAAAAATTTGCAAAGTGTTTGGAAGGTGCGCAGATGTAAATGATTGGAGATGGTTATGAAAATTTTTAATTGCATTGTTTGTTCGATATAATTTGTTGTTCCACCGTGGGCTTTCTTGGAAGAATACTCAAAATTCAGGGACCAACCAAACTATCAGTGCAAAAATTTTACTCTATGCTGCCCTGACCAAACGTTAATTTGGAGAATAAGAAAGCAGTAGCTTGAATTTTAAAGATGCTGCGCTATATCAAAGAAGGGATTCTTATTGCTCTCTGAAAAAAATCAACTAAAGAAGATTTCAAGGATGTTAAAGAATGACCGTTTAAAGCAAATGTTGCTCATGGACTAGATTCAAACCATGTTTATTAACACGAGCAAAAAGTAAAAATGATTGGCAAGCCATGCTCGATTACGCCATTGGCATAACTCATAAAAAAGAGGCATTCCTCATAATAATCGGAAAATGAAATTGCTGTCGTATTGTTCTTCGGATTTTTTACTCCCCGATAATTATCTCGCAGTTTTTTTTTTAATCTTTTTGTTGCAAATTTCACAATTATCATGAGCAAACAGAATCGTGTTTATTATTGCTAAATTAATTGTAAATACCAACAGAAGTCATCAAAGCTCTGAGTGACTCAGCGGTAGACGTGCTGCATGATCTTGCACATACCATTTACGAAACGGGCGAGATTCCGGAAATACTACAGAAATCAGTTTTCATGACAATTCCCAAGAAAATAGGTGTGACAGAAGTAGCATATAATACGACTTTCGAGCCCCTTTTTGTGGAGCGCTACGTCATTTCCGAACGTGTTGATACATGAACTTGAAGTACATTGTAACAGCTTGTAAACACAACGTGTAACAATTTGTAAATACAACGTGTAACAACTTGTAAATTACAACTTGAAAACAAATGTCAATACAAGTTAAAACAAATGTCAATACAACTTAAACAAATGTGAATACAACTTGAAAAGAAATGTTTATAGCAGCTTGTAAATACATGACAACTTGAAATTGATTTGTTATAGGCACCCTCGCCTCAGAATAACCCCACTTCAAAAGTTCTCCAATTAATTTCGCTTTTCAACTCGTTAACGATCTTTTGCCTTATTGTAAACACAGCTATTGTAAAGCGGAAATACTAACTTTTAGGTCATGACTGAAGCTTTTGATACTAAATTATCAACAACTTCCTTTCGATCGTAAGCGTCAATCGCGTGTAATCGGTCACTTCGTGGAATTGTTTATAAAAACTCTGATCGATATGATTCCCTAGAATGTTGTTTCTTTACTCTCCTATTGGAGGTCTTTTCCTTGTTATATTTCTGCAGTTAGTTAGAATTAATCTACATCTATTTCAGTATGTAGGCAATGGATTCAGTTTTATTACAATACAATCTTGGAGGAATATAGACGCAGTTGCTGGTGTCATGAAAGACAAATGTTTGAGGGGGAATTTCGCGTGTCTATCACTAGCTGAAAACGTACATAAGAAAATATCATGCAATCTTGGAGGAATATTGATGTAATTACCACTGTCATGAACAACAGATGTTTGAAGGAAAAGTTTGCGTGTCTACCATTGGCCAAAAACGTACATAAGAAAAATAGCTTTAGTACCACCAGCAGTTTGAAAAACTAGGGCAGATAAATTTTGGAGGAGTATAGATTTCATTACTAGCCGCAGATAAATTTTGGAGGAGTATAGATTTCATTACTAGCCGCAGATAAATCTTGGGGAGTATAGATTTTAGAACTAGTGGCAGGTACAATGTTGGGGACTATAGATTTTAGAACTTACAGCAGATACA
Organism: Trididemnum clinides; assembly: GCA_963675345.1. Lineage (NCBI taxonomy): Eukaryota > Metazoa > Chordata > Ascidiacea > Aplousobranchia > Didemnidae > Trididemnum > Trididemnum clinides. Next base: position 18,530,032 of record OY776306.1, read on the forward strand.
ATGTTGGGGAGTATTAGATTTTAGAACTAACAGCAGATACAATCTTGCACAAGTATAGATTTTAGAACTAACAGCAGATACAATCTTGGACAAGTATAGGTTTTAAAACTAGGGTAAATCATACAGGTATTTCAATCAAAACATTTACCTTTATTACAGCTAGTCGTTTCAGAAAAAAATCGCCTACAGTTTTCTAGATTATCAGATTTGCTGGGGAAAATCACAGGCAGCGACGTTGCTTCCAGAAGAGTGCGATGGAAGAAGCAATATTAAATTTGACGCCACTTCTAATAAATCTTTATCGTTACTTTGCACTTTTTAGATTAAAATTTCAGTAGCTTGTCCAGACTTTTGGGTAAAATGTAGATGTGCTTCGCAAATGACAGTGAGGTAGTGACATTTTTATGTTAGTTTCACACTTTCTTGGAAGAAAAGTTCAATAGCTTGACCAGACTTTTGGGTAAAATGTAGATTTGCTTCGCAAATGACAGTGAGGTAGTTACATTTTTATGTTCGTTTCACACTTTCTTGGAAGAAAAGTTCAGTGGCTTGACCTGACTTTTGGGTAAAATGTAGATTTGCTTCGCATATGACAGTGAGGTGGTTACATTTTTATGTTCGTTTCACACTTTCTTGGAAGAAAAGTTTAGTAGCTTGACCTGACTTTTGGGTAAAATGTAGATTTGCTTCGCAAATGACAGTGAGGTAGTTACATTTTTATGTTCGTTTCACACTTTCTTGGAAGAAAAGTTCAGTAGCTTGACCAGACTTTTGGGTAAAATGTAGATTTGCTTCGCAAATGACAGTGAGGTAGTTACATTTTTATGTTCGTTTCACACTTTCTTGGAAGAAAAGTTCAGTAGCTTGACCTGACTTTTGGGTAAAATGTAGATTTGCTTCGCAAATGACAGTGAGGTAGTTACATTTTTATGTTCGTTTCACACTTTCTTGGAAGAAAAGTTCAGTAGCTTGACCAGACTTTTGGGTAAAATGTAGATTTGCTTCGCATATGACAGTGAGGTAGTTACATTTTTATGTTCGTTTCACACTTTCTTGGAAGAAAAGTTCAGTAGCTTGACCTGACTTTTGGGTAAAATGTAGATTTGCTTCGCAAATGACAGTGAGGTAGTTACATTTTTATGTTCGTTTCACACTTTCTTGGAAGAAAAGTTCAGTAGCTTGACCAGACTTTTGGGTAAAATGTAGATTTGCTTCGCAAATGACAGTGAGGTAGTGACATTTTTATGTTCGTTTCACACTTTCTTGGAAGAAAAGTTTAGTAGCTTGACCTGACTTTTGGGTAAAATGTAGATTTGCTTCGCAAATGACAGTGAGGTAGTTACATTTTTATGTTCGTTTCACACTTTCTTGGAAGAAAAGTTCAGTAGCTTGACCAGACTTCTGGGTAAAATGTAGATTTGCTTCACATATGACAGTGAGGTGGTTACATTTTTATGTTCGTTTCACACTTTCTTGGAAGAAAAGTTCAATAGCTTGACCAGACTTTTGGGTAAAATGTAGATTTGCTTCGCAAATGACAGTGAGGTAGTTACATTTTTATGTTCGTTTCACACTTTATTGGAAGAAAAGTTCAGTAGCTTGACCAGACTTTTGGGTAAAATGTAGATGTGCTTCGCATATGACAGTGAGGTAGTTACATTTTTATGTTCGTTTCACACTTTCTTGGAAGAAAAGTTCAATAGCTTGACCAGACTTCTGGGTAAAATGTAGATTTGCTTCGCAAATGACAGTGAGATAGTTACATTTTTATGTTCGTTTCACACTTTCTTGGAAGAAAAGTTCAGTAGCTTGACCAGACTTTTGGGTAAAATGTAGATTTGCTTCGCATATGACAGTGAGGTAGTTACATTTTTATGTTCGTTTCACACTTTCTTGGAAGAAAAGTTCAGTAGCTTGACCAGACTTTTGAGTGAAATGTAGATTTGCTTCACATATGACAGTGAGGTAGTTGAAGTACAGTGGTGGAAACATTTTGAAAAGATCACAACAAAGAAGCTTGTTTAAATTCAGCAGTTTTTAATCACTACTATGTATTATTAAACCAAGAAGGTTGAATCTTTGTTGTGTTTGGAGACTACTTCAATATTTGTTATACTTTTACTTGTAAACATTTGCCATGTATCTAATTTGCAATATCTTTTCATACAACTAGAAAACAAAAATTGTATCCTGCTATACCATTGTTTTAAGTGAAAACTATCAGACTCTTAAGCCACCAATATAAAATTCATATTTTTCAAAATCAGCTAAGCTTACTACCAACAAAAATCTGATGCAAACGGAAGCATAAACATCACCCCAGCAAATCTTTAACCAATCACAAGTCGAAGCAGAAATTCAAAAATGGTTTACTATCAACCCCAGCATATTCATCTGTTCTTCAGTCTTTTTGTCAATAATTTTCTGACCACATATGGCTTTCACCATAACTCTCTCCGTTCTCTTTAAAATTGCGTTTTCATTTTCTTTCAAACACCATACCTCACTTAAATCACTACTGTTTACATCGTAAAACCGAAAAGATTTATCTTTAATTGTGCACAAATCGTAAAACATTCACCACGCATCGAATTCACATTCATTTTCATACAACTAGAAAACAAAATTGTATTCTATCATCACACTGTTTAAAGATTTTTTCCGAAATTTAACAACTTTTAAACTAATTAACACGAAATTTTTACTACCTTCAAAGTCTACTTAGTTCAACTACATAGAAATAAGCACAACTTTTCACAGTATTCCTAGGACATTAGCATAAAATTCATGGTTTTCAAAGTCTACTTAGTTCAACTACATAGAAATAAGCACAGCTTTTCAGGACATTAACATAAAATTCATGATTTTCACAGCTTACCTAGCTCACCTACGTAGAAATAAGCACAGCTTTTTACATTATTCATAGGACATTACCATAAAATTCATGGTTTTTACAGCTTACCTAGCTCACATACGTAGAAATAAGCACAACTTTTCACATTATTCATAGGACATTAGCATAAAATTCATGGTTTTCACAGCTTACCTAGCTCACCTACGTAGAAATAAGCACAACTTTTCACATTATTCGTAGGATATTACCATAAAATTCATGGTTTTCACAGTCTACCTAGTGCACCTACATAGCAATAAACACAACTTTTAACGTTATTTCAAGGATATTAACATAAAATTCATGGTTTTCACAGTTTACCTAGCTTATCTACATAGCAATAAACACAACTTTTCACATTATTCGTAAGACATTACCATAAAATTCATGGTTTTCACAGTCTACCTAGTTCACCTACGTAGAAATAAGCACAACTTTTCACATTATTCGTAGGACATTACCATAAAATTCGTAGTTTTCACAGTCTACTTAGCTCACCTACATAGAGATAAGCACAACTTTTGTTTATTTTTTGTAGGACATTAACATAAAATTCATATTTTTCACAGTTTACCCAGCTCACCTACGTAGAAATAAGCTAAATATTTAACATTATTTGTAGGACATTAGAAAAACAAAACACGAAAATTATTCTTTATTCTTATTAAAGTGAGTGTTCACCCTCTACTGCAAATAGAAATTATTAATCCAATTCTTTGAATTTTCGTTGTTGGCTGAAAACCACAAACAGAAAGCTTCAAAACAAAAACCTGACTGTGTGCTATCACCAATCTAAAACTCATTGCTTTAACAAAAATTTCCAACTAAACCGTTAATTCGTAAGCACTTGAGCAAACGTACTAAGCATTACGACAAGTCGTCTTAGCTGATCAAAGACTTTTGTTTCATACAATGAAACTCTTGCACTTAGTTTTGATCTATTTAAAACCATTATTTGTAATTCACAACTTTCAACTCACAACATATTATCTCCCACATAGATAAATCAAGAATTTTACCTAAATCCTCGCAAAACTACATTAACTGATATCTATTATACACTTCTTATACGTAATCACTGCTACACACGTTTACAATTGCAGATTAGACCAAGTTGATTCATTACAAAATCTCTTACTATCTATTTTTATGAAACAACTTTAATGCTGTTGTATTAAATATAACCCATTAATTTAAAATGTAAAATCTGAGCTTACAAAACCAACTTTTATTGTTTTGCTCTTACTTATTTCATCATCTTGATATTGATTTATTCAACAAAACATTTGCCATTAATCACTGTAAAAGTTTTATCTCTTTATCTCCATTCAAGATTGAACTCGCTATTTGCACCATTTCAAAGTAAAGCTTTTCATGATTTATCGACAAGAAAAACTCAGACTAATCACTGTCAACAGACATACACTTCACACATACTAACAAATTTGTATCAAATTACTTTAAAAATTACCCATTTAGGTAAAAACCTGCACAGGACGGTTTATTCTTCCCAATCAAAATTACTATTTGTAACACTATTTCGTTGTGATTATGATAAAAGTACAATCCATATAAATTTCTTTACCAACATGCAACTTTGAAGCTATTTTCATTACATCCACCAAACTTCAAGTTTAAATTTCTTACATTGTTATACGTAATTGATATGTAAAATGTCTAAGTTATATTTAATCATCATTTAACTTTCTCATCGAATTTACTTTTACCCAACACCTCATTGTGCAACAAAGAATTTAATTTTCACCTAATTTACACCAACGTCAATACACTTGAATTCATATCAAAATTTAAAAACCTACTTGTATTCTTTGGTTGAAAATGTAGTTGGAGGCTTTAACATTTCTTATGGCTTTTTTAGATTGTTAAAATTTTCACCAAATATTGAACACGTTGAGACAATTGAATGATAAAAAGTTTTATCTAAAGCTCTCATGAAATATTTGAGATGAAGACCACTAAGCTATATTTTGTGCGATCAATGTATTGTTTTCTAATTTTAAGTTATCATCACAACTCAGTTCAATGGTAAATGAGTAGTCTAATGTTTTTCAACCATCACGTATTTTTTGCACCATGTAATAAACCTAATATTTTGTGTTGCATATCAATTTAAATCAAAAAACCCTATATTACAGTATAAAACATTTTCAAACTTATGTCAAATTTTCTTACCGCGCACTCACCTCATCACATTTTTCACCTCTGTACATAACTGTAAATTGAATTTATCTCAAAACTCTTAAAAGTTTATATATCAAGCCTCATATTTGTAACTTTCGACACTACATATCACCGAAACAAAGCAATTTTTGATTACCTTACAAGTTATTTTATGTAACTAAAAGTCAAACTTATGATAATTGCAACCTTTTCCCAATTATCAAACGAACAAATATGGTGGTTAGAGCGTATTAGACCTGGGTTTAATTTCCTTGTCAAAGAATTTTAAATGATTGCAGCTTAGTGCTCAGTATGAAAGGTTTGTTTAGAGAAAGACTAGTTTCCTTCAAAAAGTGTGTTTTCCACTACAGATAGGTGATGGGTTTGGTGTACCAACTGCAAACTTATAGAAGTGAATGAAACTAACATTGCCACTACACACAATTTCAAAAACCACCTGCTTCCAATCCACACCTAAATCATTTTATTGCTTCTCATCTCCTTTTCATTTGCCGATTTTCATTTGTTTGCAGTAGAAATTGGTATCTTTCCAGTCATTTTCTCTAGCATATTGTTGCATAACATCCTGGTTACATCAATTTTGTGTATTTAACAACTTCCTGGTTTACAATTCGTGGCCATTAATCTAAGAGTAATAACTTTACCTTGACAGATATTGTTCTTACAGCTGAGAAAGTAACTTTTCACTAAACGTTTTGAGATCATACTACAAATTTGAGCTGTGGAATAGGTTGTGGTTATCACATGATGTATGTTTGCTAAAAAGAGTTTAAAACTGTTGTTATTGCAAGTGACTTAATAAATAATAAACATCTACAATTTCAAACGTTTTTACTTTTGCAAAGACCTTTTCAAGAATTAAAATCTGTAAATGCAATGTAATGATTTCAAATAATCCACATAAAATATACAATATGTCCAAAAAGTTAGTACCATTCAAAAATTTATATATTTTCCATTATTTTTCACAATAAGTCACTACCGTTCAAGTTTTTCAATTTTAAATTCTTAATGTAGAAATAAATTTCAATGTTATTTGCATTACTATCTATTGAGACAGTGTGATGAGTGTTTTTCATTGTCTAGCCCTATTAAGGCCGGGCTTTTTTTTGCTTTCTAAGTCCGGGGGGGGATCGATTCGACCCGAGCACTTTGGCAGCCAATAACTTTAAAACTGTTCACACTAGAGATTCCGTGTTTGCACAGATAGATGAAGAATTTATTTTTCAATTTAATTATATACTTTTCGTTATGATCAGATTAATAGCGTTCAAGTTATTGCAAATTAAATGCACAGCATTAGATTTTAGATTTTTGACTATAATTTAAAATAAAGAAACGGCCGGCGAATTTTCTTTTTTCGTCGTGTTTACTCTTCGACGTTGTGGTTTTGCGATCGGCTAAGCGCAGTTTATCATTGTCAGCTACCAGGTAAAAAGTTCAACACTTCATCATCAATTTGCCATTTTGCCTTTTATGAGAAATTTACCAGCCGTGATGTTTGTATAACATTTTTTGTGTTGGACTAGACCAGAGGTGCCCATTGCGACGATCGCGAAGGCATTGTGAGTAGATCGCAAGGCAGTTAAAAAAATTAAATTTGAAAGAATATTTAAAAAAGTATCCGGACCATGCATCACTGGCTGATTCCATAAAGTGCAAGGCATGAGAGTAAGGAAGCAGTTCTTAAACTTTATACAGTCTGGGCGCACTTTCAATACTACAGATAACAGCAGGCTCACCATATAGCCCAGCGCCTCTGAAATGATGCACATTACAAAACTTCGTCACAACTGTTAGACATCACAACCCGGCTTCACTTGGCAAATACCAATCAAATTGGTGGCGTTCTCCAAAAAAAAAAAAGGTCATCACGTACTGAACAATTACTATTTATTAATAATATGTTTTGCATTTTTAGTAGGTGGTAGATCTCTTTGACTTGGTCATGTCATAAGTAGCTCTCAGGCTGGAAAAGTGTGGGCACCCCTGGACTAGACCAAGTGTCTACTCTCTAGATAGATTTTTGTAATTTGAATTGATTGTTAGTAAATGTGAAACAGGCTGTAAAGTTGCATTTCAACGACAAAAATTTCTTAACTTTATGAAATTATTACTCTTTTCATTATGCAAGCTATGCTTGTTCATCACGGATAAATATTTTTATTGATCAAAACATAAATCTCATTCAAATTAAGGAATGTTCCGGAATCATATGACTCGTTTATTCTTTTTTTTACCTTATGCGACGCAATACGACGTTTTTGTAAGCCTCTCCATCCTTGTGCGCAAACTTGGACGATTAGAATTTTTTTTAGCATTTTCAAATTAGATAACACTTAGAATTAGAGCATTAATGCTTTTCTTAAATTAAAGTAAAATAAAATTAAAGCATTTCTGATTACCACAAATTAAAGTAGAAATGGAATTAGAATTAGAGCTTTTCAGTTTTTCTAAAATTAGTTTGAAATTTTCACTACCCAGCAAATTTTGATGCCATTTGAACATCTTCGCAAAACCACTTTGTATTTGCGACAATTCTAAGACTCTTTCATTTTTTCCACCAAATTATTGTGAAGGCCTTTTTTCTTTTTAGAGATCACCTAATTTCCATCTTGATTTTCGGCCTAACTTTTCGAAAATCCAGGTGATCCCTAATAAAAAAAGGTCTTGGTCATTTTTCAGATTCGACTCTTCGGTCAGGAACTTTTCCGAAATTAGATTATAATTGGAATTAGGGATTTTTCAAATTACACTAGAATAAGAGACTTTTAGTTTTTTCAAATTAGATTACAATTAGCGTCTTTTTGCTGTAATTCACCGAATTAGCCAGCTAGAGTTAATCAGTTGTCCAAGTCTGCGTATGTGACGAGTTGAATGAAAAAAGTACTCAAGCAAGCTTGAGTTCAAAGTTTTGAATTTACTACAAAAACCTGTGTCAAACGATTGCAAACTTTGATTCTTTTTAATAGCAAGTTTGTCCTACAACGATAGGTCTATGTAGCCTATCTTTTATCCCTCCCACCATAATAACACCAATACGGCAGTTTTGTTTCCCTCTCGAGGTGTCATATGATATTTAAACGGTCCTTACAGTTTTTATATTCAATCTGGATTAATTATGATGTTATCAATTTGAGCTTTATCTTCGTTACTAGTGCTTTGAGGCGTTAGTGAATTTAGAGCTATTATTTAAAAAATCACTTGCAATTAACAGAATACATTACAAATGTGAAACAAAATAGGCTATTTCTGGACTAGCTGTTGTATTGCAGTCATACGCCATGCTGTTTCTGCTTATAATTTATCGTCTAATATGAAAATACGGAAACACTACATTTAATTTACGGGTAATATCAACAATACATATATCATCGACAAAGCAGCAATACGCTCGTATGTTTCAAAACAACTAAAGCAATGCAATTTTATCCGTAAGTGTAAGTCTTACAACAGTTTAGTCTTGCAAGCAAAAACCACAAATGCGAATAAGATGCTTATTACACAAAGACTTTGTGCATTTTTGGCACTGACTCAATTGCTAAGAAATTTTGTTTTTCTTTTCTTTTGCTCCTTCTCCTTTAGTCTTATTGATACATGCATCGCATCGCCTTCGTTTTTCACTTTGATGAGGAAAAAAGCCACCTGATGTTTTTACATGTTTGGAGGATATTTTTTCCCCCGTACTATCTCAATTTTGCGAACTACAGAAGAATTTATGCCAATTAAACTTGGTTGTGCTATATGTGGGCGAATCAAAGACATAGCTAGTTTAAATCCGAAATCTACAGATTTTATGTTTTGAGGCTGCAGATCATTGTTCTCATATATCGTGCTAGCGTTCACTCGACACGTGTTCAAAACGTATCAAAATGCATTCATAGTCCAGCGCTTTGATTTTAATGGACAGCTGGAGAACCCCATTTTTTGGTCAATGATGTCTGTTTCGCCTTTTGAAAAGTCGTATAGTTTGTAAATAGCGAGCTTTCTTTTGTTGTCATCTTTTGTATTTGCAAGACGCGATGGTACTGTTCACAATAATAAAGCATTTCGCTTTCCTGAACTTTTTGTTTTTACTACATACGAGTGCAGATTTAATATGCCGTTATTCTTTTCCCAATAAATCTCGGTCTTTGATTTCTCTAATTTCGGTTGGAATTGCTTTTCTATTTGATTGTAAAGTTCTTACAGAAGTTTTTCCGCTGTCAAGCAGCCACTGCGCCATTGGTATTGAAGTATACAATCTGTCATATAATATTTTTCTTGCCACTAAATTTGTGTGGCAATCCAAATTTTGAATTAGGTATTTTACTGTTTGTGACGCCCCAGGAGTGTAGTAAGATCTCGGCTCTGCTTTTGGCTTAGCAGAATACACAGCAGTTGAAAAGGTAAATGGATAGCGAAAAGCATTGATTGATTTTTGTAGGCGAAGATATGAAAATTGTAAACCTTGCACCTAATGCTGCACCTAGTAGGCTGCTTTGCCAATTAGGTGCAAGGTTTACAATTGATTGATTTATACAGCATTCCATACTTGGCTGGTTTGCTCGGATTAAATTGTTTGAAACTGATTTGCGTTCTCGTAGGATAAAGAGTATCATCCAGCGACAAATAATCATTAGGAACTAGAAATTTCCCACAGTTTTTGTCAAATTCTTCAAAAATTTTATGAAAAGCTGCAAACCTATCGTATTGCTAAGGAGTAGGACGCGTTGTATGATCATCAAGTGATATGTGAGCAATCAAAAAATTTAAATCTATTCCTTGACTTAGCTGCACTAAAAACTGGATTGCCAAATATTTCATGGAACATCGCATTAGTGCTTTGATGTGCTTGTCCTAGTAAGCCTCGCATGTAAATCATTCCAATCAGTGTCAATACTTTCGAAGGTGGTTTTGATTCCTAACATAAAAGATCTATTTATTTTTCACACCCGACTCTTCGGTCAGAAACTTTTTCGAAATGAGATTAAAATTGGAATTAAGAATTTTTCAAATTAGAGTAGAATTAGAGACTTAGTTTTTCAAATTAGATTAGAATTAGCGACTTTTGGCTGCAATTCACTGAATTAGCCAACTAGAATTACGCATCTTTTGTTGTCCAAGTCTGCGTGTGTATATGACGAGTCATATAAAAAAGTCCTCAAGCAAACTTAAGTTTTGGATTTGCTACAAAAAGCCTGTTATATCAAACGATTGTAAACTTTAATTTGTTTTATTATCAAGTTTGTGCTACAACAATACGCCTGCGTAGCCTATTTTTTATCCTCTCCCCCATAATAACACCAATGCGGCAGTTTTTCCCTCTGGAGGCGTCATGTGATATTTATAGGGTTCTTACAATTTTATAGTCACCAGAAGCTAAAGAGGCTGTGTTTTCAATGTGGTCGTTTTTTTCGTCAGATACTCCATTCAAAATTTTACTTAACTCTTCTTTAGGTCATACATTGACATGGGCTATTTTTATTACTTTTGTTTGCGAAATTTATATGCCTGAAAGAAGAAAATTATTCGTTAGATATCATATAATCATCACTATCTTATACACCGGCAGCATATTTAAATTTTAGTGGAAACGAGCAATTTGAACATTTCAAACATAGAACTAAAATGTAGTGGCTGCATTCCCAATGTCATAAGAAACTTGATTTCTTAACTATTCCTGCATTGAAGTAAAACAATTGGAAATTTGACTTATCGAACGCAGCATAAACGTAGTTTGGAGTAGGGGTGGGCAAACTATGAACCGCGGGCCGCATGCAGCCCGGGAAAGCATTTTGTGCGGTCCTCGAAACTTATACAAACTTCCTTGAATTTAATTCAATAAGAAAGGGTTGGCCGCACTTGCCGTACTGAAGAGCCAAAAACGATAGAAGCCATCATTGAAAGAGCCGCTACGCAATTCTTAGTTTGAACTGACGCATTTTCCGTCCAAATAAAGAGTGATGATCTTTGCTTTTGGACGCCATCATTATCAAAGCCCTGTAATACGTCTTTACAAGAAGTTATTGCAAGATTTTAAGCTAGACCTACCATACGTCCCGGTTTGGCCGGGACAGTCCCGGAATTTTAGGCCTTGTCCCGGTCAGCTGAGCGAAAGTCCCGGTTTTTCATGCAGTCAGCCAGCGTAACAGGAACTACGCTAGTTACTAACTACGTAGTTAAATGATTGCCCATGTAAGTAAAGGTAGGGTTACCATATCTGGAAAAGCAAAAATCGGGACATTGGATGGCGAATTTTCTCGAGACGAAATTTATGGGCTTTTCAATCATTTTTTTATGAAAAGTGGGACGCTGAGATGCGGCTGAGATCTCCAAAAAAAATAAAAAAAAAAAGGTCATCACCTCCGTGGCTGCACGTTTTGTGTCATTTTCAAAACCAAAAATGCATAAATTGTGCAGCCAAGCAGGTGTTGACCTTTTTTTTTTGGAGATCACCCTAATTTTTCTCTTTTTTTTTGCAAACTACCTTTGCCTCGAATCCGTGACCTTTTTTTTTTCTTTTAGTGGACACCTTCATTTACTGTAAAATAATGTCCGCGCTTAACCTGGTTAGCTATAGAAAAACCCTCTGATCAGGCCTGTTGTTCTAAAATCTAAAGCGTCCCGGTTTTTTATTGCAAAAATATGGTAAGTCTATTTTTAAGCTATTGCAAGCTCTTGCATTGCATACAGCTATTACAAGATTTTACGCATTGACCCTCGGCTAACTCGTGAATGGTCAATGCTACCCTCCGACTAAAAAGTTTGCCCATCTCTGGTTTAGAAAAATGAAAATGACAAGATGATATTTGAGTCAGCATTCAATCTTATAATGTTGTGATAGTTGACGCAAGCTGTAGTTTGAACTTGAAATGTCAACTTCAATGCAAATGCCTTTCTGCTCGGCCATGCAGCAGGAAACGTACCGGTAATGCTTTTACCAGAGGCATCTTTATAAAAGTGGACAAAAGAACACGGAAAAAAATCTTCATTTGCTTTTGAAAGTGTGTGGAGATGTAGAATACAAACACATTGCTTTTGTCATGCGGTCAACAGAAAAAAATTTTGGTGTTGATCACAAACTCAGGAGATGTTCCACAGCTCCTTCTCCCCTTAAAAAAAATTTAATTTTGTGATTCACGATTGGCTTCTTGCGTTTTGAATTTGTATTTGCTGATAAAAATTCGGTATTTGATTAAGTACTAACAGCTTACTCGTAAAGAAACGGAAATCAAGTTTTATAAAACTCCTAAATTAAATTTTGCTGTCCGTCGCCCCTGCGTCCCTTAGTCTACCACTGCATATTTTACATCCAATAAAAATTGCAAGTGCGCTTGTTGCTCTCCCACCAACCAATCCCCAATTTTAATTGGTAATAACATTACAAATCATTATGAAAAGCGCAAACTATATTATCACGCCGCCAAATTTATTTTCTGGCTTTTACGCTTGAAAACAATTCTTTTTGCGTTGTTGCATTTGTCAAGTATCAAAATTACGAAATATTTTCTAGCATTACTTTATCGATAGGTTAAGGCCTAGCGTCAAGAAGATATTATTTATGTAACTAAAAGTTACAAAATAGCCGTGTATCTGAAAACACTTTGATGTTTTTGGCTTGTCAAATCAAGAGTTGCTATTCACAGCGAAAAGGTTTTGAGAAGAAAGATTTCTGAGAAACTGTACAGCTTTACAGTCAATGCGTCACTTCAAACAAGTTCTGCAGTTTACGTACCTCGTCACGGTTTTGCGTGTGCGCTCTTTCTCCTTTTTTTCTTTATTATACAAAAGCAATCGAAAACAAAACTTGCCCGAGTGGGTTTCGAAATTGCTATGTTTAAGTCAAAACTACAAAGAATATCTTTGTCAGTTTATAACCAACCAAAAGCCAGATAAATTTTAGGAAAAGTCAAAAAATTTCAAACATTTATCTCAAGCGGTCGCTAAGTTACAACAGTTTTAATTTTCTGTGGGTCGAATCGACCCCCCCCCCGGGCCAAATAGGGCTAGATATCTAACATTTTTTAATTTACAACAATTTCTCATTTCTGTGTATATAATTGATATATTGCAAAAGTTAATGTAGTATTTTGGAATAACGTTGCATATTGAAGGCTTGGTGTAATAAGTCACTGGAGATTGATAGCTTGTGTGGCAAACTGAGGAGTGGAAAACCAACTGCATGGGAGATGTGATCAATGATGTGCAGAAAGATTTCAGTGATGTTCCAAACAATTCAGTGAGGAGATTATCCAATGAGTTTGATATTCCAAAATACTACATTAACTTTTGCAATATATCAATTATATACACAGAAATGAGAAATTGTTGTAAATTAAAAAATGTTAGATATCTAGACAATGAAAAACACTCATCACACTGTCTCAATAGATAGTAATGCAAATAACATTGAAATTTATTTCTACATTAAGAATTTAAAATTGAAAAACTTGAACGGTAGTGACTTATTGTGAAAAATAATGGAAAATATATAAATTTTTGAATGGTACTAACTTTTTGGACATATTGTATATTTTATGTGGATTATTTGAAATCATTACATTGCATTTACAGATTTTAATTCTTGAAAAGGTCTTTGCAAAAGTAAAAACGTTTGAAATTGTAGATGTTTATTATTTATTAAGTCACTTGCAATAACAACAGTTTTAAACTCTTTTTAGCAAACATACATCATGTGATAACCACAACCTATTCCACAGCTCAAATTTGTAGTATGATCTCAAAAAGTTTAGTGAAAAGTTACTTTCTCAGCTGTAAGAACAATATCTGTCAAGGTAAAGTTATTACTCTTAGATTAATGGCCACGAATTGTAAACCAGGAAGTTGTTAAATACACAAAATTGATGTAACCAGGATGTTATGCAACAATAGGCTAGAGAAAATGACTAGAAAGATACCAATTTCTACTGCAAACAAATGAAAATCGGCAAATGAAAAGGAGATGAGAAGCAATAAAATGATTTAGGTGTGGATTGGAAGCAGGTGGTTTTTGAAATTGTGTGTAGTGGCAATGTTAGTTTCATTCACTTCTATAAGTTTGCAGTTGGTACACCAAACCCATCACCTATCTGTAGTGGAAAACACACTTTTTGAAGGAAACTAGTCTTTCTCTAAACAAACCTTTCATACTGAGCACTAAGCTGCAATCATTTAAAATTCTTTGACAAGGAAATTAAACCCAGGTCTAATACGCTCTAACCACCATATTTGTTCGTTTGATAATTGGGAAAAGGTTGCAATCATCATAAGTTTGACTTTTAGTTACATAAAATAACTTGTAAGGTAATCAAAAATTGCTTTGTTTCGGTGATATGTAGTGTCGAAAGTTACAAATATGAGGCTTGATATATAAACTTTTAAGAGTTTTGAGATAAATTCAATTTACAGTTATGTACAGAGGTGAAAAATGTGATGAGGTGAGTGCGCGGTAAGAAAATTTGACATAAGTTTGAAAATGTTTTATACTGTAATATAGGGTTTTTTGATTTAAATTGATATGCAACACAAAATATTAGGTTTATTACATGGTGCAAAAAATACGTGATGGTTGAAAAACATTAGACTACTCATTTACCATTGAACTGAGTTGTGATGATAACTTAAAATTAGAAAACAATACATTGATCGCACAAAATATAGCTTAGTGGTCTTCATCTCAAATATTTCATGAGAGCTTTAGATAAAACTTTTTATCATTCAATTGTCTCAACGTGTTCAATATTTGGTGAAAATTTTAACAATCTAAAAAAGCCATAAGAAATGTTAAAGCCTCCAACTACATTTTCAACCAAAGAATACAAGTAGGTTTTTAAATTTTGATATGAATTCAAGTGTATTGACGTTGGTGTAAATTAGGTGAAAATTAAATTCTTTGTTGCACAATGAGGTGTTGGGTAAAAGTAAATTCGATGAGAAAGTTAAATGATGATTAAATATAACTTAGACATTTTACATATCGATTACGTATAACAATGTAAGAAATTTAAACTTGAAGTTTGGTGGATGTAATGAAAATAGCTTTAATGTTGCATGTTGGTAAAGAAATTTATATGGATTGTACTTTTATCATAATCACAACGAAATAGTGTTACAAATAGTAATTTTGATTGGGAAGAATAAACCGTCCTGTGCAGGTTTTTACCTAAATGGGTAATTTTTAAAGTAATTTGATACAAATTTGTTAGTATGTGTGAAGTGCATGTCTGTTGACAGTGATTAGTCTGAGTTTTTCTTGTCGATAAATCATGAAAAGCTTTACTTTGAAATGGTGCAAATAGCGAGTTCAATCTTGAATGGAGATAAAGAGATAAAACTTTTACAGTGATTAATGGCAAATGTTTTGTTGAATAAATCAATATCAAGATGATGAAATAAGTAAGAGCAAAACAATAAAAGTTGGTTTTGTAAGCTCAGATTTTACATTTTTAATTAATGGGTTATATTTAATACAACAGCATTAAAGTTGGTGACCAATAAGAAGCTAGAGGCTTGTATTATCGATATCGATATTGTAATTTATTGTAATATCGAGGTTGACAGACCATCCACTACAGTGGACCTAGTATTTGGTCCCACAAGTGTGACGGTCTAAGCTATGCTTTATTACCTAGCTTCTTATTGGTCACCAACTGCACTGAAAAGACCTGATAGGTCGAAATAGTGTCACTGTCTGCAGTTTGCTAAGTGCATCCCTGGCCTCTAGCATTAAAGTTGTTTCATAAAAATAGATAGTAAGAGATTTTGTAATGAATCAACTTGGTCTAATCTGCAATTGTAAACGTGTGTAGCAGTGATTACGTATAAGAAGTGTATAATAGATATCAGTTAATGTAGTTTTGCGAGGATTTAGGTAAAATTCTTGATTTATCTATGTGGGAGATAATATGTTGTGAGTTGAAAGTTGTGAATTACAAATAATGGTTTTAAATAGATCAAAACTAAGTGCAAGAGTTTCATTGTATGAAACAAAAGTCTTTGATCAGCTAAGACGACTTGTCGTAATGCTTAGTACGTTTGCTCAAGTGCTTACGAATTAACGGTTTAGTTGGAAATTTTTGTTAAAGCAATGAGTTTTAGATTGGTGATAGCACACAGTCAGGTTTTTGTTTTGAAGCTTTCTGTTTGTGGTTTTCAGCCAACAACGAAAATTCAAAGAATTGGATTAATAATTTCTATTTGCAGTAGAGGGTGAACACTCACTTTAATAAGAATAAAGAATAATTTTCGTGTTTTGTTTTTCTAATGTCCTACAAATAATGTTAAATGTTTAGCTTATTTCTACGTAGGTGAGCTGGGTAAACTGTGAAAAATATGAATTTTATGTTAATGTCCTACAAAAAATAAACAAAAGTTGTGCTTATCTCTATGTAGGTGAGCTAAGTAGACTGAAAAAACTACGAATTTTATGGTAATGTCCTACGAATAATGTGAAAAGTTGTGCTTATTTCTACGTAGGTGAACTAGGTAGACTGTGAAAACCATGAATTTTATGGTAATGTCCTACGAATAATGTGAAAAGTTGTGTTTATTGCTATGTAGATAAGCTAGGTAAACTGTGAAAACCATGAATTTTATGTTAATATCCTTGAAATAACGTTAAAAGTTGTGTTTATTGCAATGTAGGTGCACTAGGTAGACTGTGAAAACCATGAATTTTATGGTAATGTCTTACGAATAATGTGAAAAGTTGTGTTTATTGCTATGTAGATAAGCTAGGTAAACTGTGAAAACCATGAATTTTATGTTAATATCCTTGAAATAACATTAAAAGTTGTGTTTATTGCAATGTAGGTGCACTAGGTAGACTGTGAAAACCATGAATTTTATGGTAATGTCCTACGAATAATGTGAAAAGTTGTGCTTATTTCTACGTAGGTGAGCTAGGTAAACAGTGAAAACCATAAATTTGATGTTAATATTTTTGAAGTAACTTTAAAAGTTGTGTTTATTGCTATGTAGGTGCGCTAGGTAAGCTGTGAAAACCATGAATTTTATGCTAATGTCCTAGGAATAATGTGAAAAGTTGTGCTTATTTCTACGTATGTGAGCTAGGTAAGCTGTGAAAACCATGAATTTTATGTTAATGTCCTGAAAAGTTGTGCTTATTTCTATGTAGTTGAACTAAGTAGACTTTGAAAACCATGAATTTTATGCTAATGTCCTAGGAATACTGTGAAAAGTTGTGCTTATTTCTATGTAGTTGAACTAAGTAGACTTTGAAGGTAGTAAAAATTTCGTGTTAATTAGTTTAAAAGTTGTTAAATTTCGGAAAAAATCTTTAAACAGTGTGATGATAGGATACAATTTTGTTTTCTAGTTGCATGAAAATGAATGTGAATTCGATGCGTGGTGAATGTTTTACGATTTGTGCACAATTAAAGATAAATCTTTTCGGTTTTACGATGTAAACAGTAGTGATTTAAGTGAGGTGTGATGTTTGAAAGAAAATGAAAACGCAATTTTAAAGAGAACGGAGAGAGTTATGGTGAAAGCCATATGTGGTCAGAAAATTATTGACAAAAAGACTGAAGAACAGATGAATATGCTGGGGTTGATAGTAAACCATTTTTGAATTTCTGCTTCGACTTGTGATTGGTTAAAGATTTGCTGGGGTGATGTTTATGCTTCCGTTTGCATCAGATTTTTGTTGGTAGTAAGCTTAGCTGATTTTGAAAAATATGAATTTTATATTGGTGGCTTAAGAGTCTGATAGTTTTCACTTAAAACAATGGTATAGCAGGATACAATTTTTGTTTTCTAGTTGTATGAAAAGATATTGCAAATTAGATACATGGCAAATGTTTACAAGTAAAAGTATAACAAATATTGAAGTAGTCTCCAAACACAACAAAGATTCAACCTTCTTGGTTTAATAATACATAGTAGTGATTAAAAACTGCTGAATTTAAACAAGCTTCTTTGTTGTGATCTTTTCAAAATGTTTCCACCACTGTACT
Source organism: Trididemnum clinides (assembly GCA_963675345.1). NCBI lineage: Eukaryota > Metazoa > Chordata > Ascidiacea > Aplousobranchia > Didemnidae > Trididemnum > Trididemnum clinides. The sequence goes on from OY776306.1 coordinate 18,548,086, forward strand.
TCAACTACCTCACTGTCATATGTGAAGCAAATCTACATTTCACTCAAAAGTCTGGTCAAGCTACTGAACTTTTCTTCCAAGAAAGTGTGAAACGAACATAAAAATGTAACTACCTCACTGTCATTTGCGAAGCAAATCTACATTTTACCCAAAAGTCAGGTCAAGCTACTAAACTTTTCTTCCAAGAAAGTGTGAAACGAACATAAAAATGTAACTACCTCACTGTCATATGCGAAGCACATCTACATTTTACCCAAAAGTCAGGTCAAGCTACTGAAATATTAATCTAAAAAGTGCAAAGTAACGATAAAGATTTATTAGAAGTGGCGTCAAATTTAATGTTGCTTCTTCCACTGCACTCCTCTGGAAGCAACGTCGCTGCCTGTGATTTTCCCCAGCAAATCTGATAATCTAGAAAACTGTTGGCGATTTTCTTCTAAAACGACTAGCTGTAATAAAGGTAAATGTTTTGATTGAAATACCTGTATGATCTACCCTAGTTTTAAAACCTATACTTGTCCAAGATTGTATCTGCTGTTAGTTCTAAAATCCATACTTGTGCAAGATTGTATCTGCTGTTAGTTCTAAAATCTATACTCCCCAACATTGTACCTGCCACTAGTTCTAAAATCTATACTCCCCAAGATTTATCTGCGGCTAGTAATGAAATCTATACTCCTCCAAAATTTATCTGCGGCTAGTAATGAAATCTATACTCCTCCAAAATTTATCTGCCCTAGTTTTTCAAACTGCTGGTGGTACTAAAGCTATTTTTCTTATGTACGTTTTTGGCCAATGGTAGACACGCAAACTCTTCCCTCAAACATCTGTTGTTCATGACAGTGGTAATTACATCAATAATGTGAAAAGTTGTGCTTATTTCTACGTAGGTGGAAAGCTAGATTATGAAAACCATGAATTTTGTATTAATATCCTTAAAATATTGTTAATGTTGTGCTTATTTTTATGTAGATAAGCTAGGTAAACTGTGAAAACCATTAATTTTATGTTAATATCCTTGAAATAACGTTAAAAGTTGTGTTTATTGCTTTGTAGGTGAACTAGGTAGACAGTTAAAACCATGAATTTTATGGTAATGTCCTACGAATAATGTGAAAAGTTGTGTTTATTGTTATGTAGATAAGCTAGGTAATCAGTGAAAACCATGAATTTTATGTTAATATCCTTGAAATAACGTTAAAAGTTGTGTTTATTGCTATGCAGGTGAGCTAGGTAGACTGTGAAAACCATGAATTTTATGGTAATGTCCTACGAATAATGTGAAAAGTTGTGTTTATTGCTATGTAGATAAGCTAGGTAAACTGTGAAAACCATGAATTTTATGTTAATATCCTTGAAAGAACGTTAAAAGTTGTGTTTATTGCAATGTAGGTGCACTAGGTAGACTGTGAAAACCATGAATTTTATGGTAATGTCTTACGAATAATGTGAAAAGTTGTGCTTATTTCTACGTAGGTGAGCTAGGTAAACAGTGAAAACCATAAATTTGATGTTAATATTTTTGAAGTAACTTTAAAAGTTGTGTTTATTGCTATGTAGGTGCGCTAGGTAAGCTGTGAAAACCATGAATTTTATGCTAATGTCCTAGGAATAATGTGAAAAGTTGTGCTTATTTCTACGTATGTGAGCTAGGTAAGCTGTGAAAACCATGAATTTTATGTTAATGTCCTGAAAAGTTGTGCTTATTTCTATGTAGTTGAACTAAGTAGACTTTGAAAACCATGAATTTTATGCTAATGTCCTAGGAATACTGTGAAAAGTTGTGCTTATTTCTATGTAGTTGAACTAAGTAGACTTTGAAGGTAGTAAAAATTTCGTGTTAATTAGTTTAAAAGTTGTTAAATTTCGGAAAAAATCTTTAAACAGTGTGATGATAGGATACAATTTTGTTTTCTAGTTGCATGAAAATGAATGTGAATTCGATGCGTGGTGAATGTTTTACGATTTGTGCACAATTAAAGATAAATCTTTTCGGTTTTACGATGTAAACAGTAGTGATTTAAGTGAGGTGTGATGTTTGAAAGAAAATGAAAACGCAATTTTAAAGAGAACGGAGAGAGTTATGGTGAAAGCCATATGTGGTCAGAAAATTATTGACAAAAAGACTGAAGAACAGATGAATATGCTGGGGTTGATAGTAAACCATTTTTGAATTTCTGCTTCGACTTGTGATTGGTTAAAGATTTGCTGGGGTGATGTTTATGCTTCTGTTTGCATCAGATTTTTGTTGGTAGTAAGCTTAGCTGATTTTGAAAAATATGAATTTTATGTTGGTGGCTTAAGAGTCTGATAGTTTTCACTTAAAACAATGGTATAGCAGGATACAATTTTTGTTTTCTAGTTGTATGAAAAGATATTGCAAATTAGATACATGGCAAATGTTTACAAGTAAAAGTATAACAATTATTGAAGTAGTCTCCAAACACAACAAAGATTCAACCTTCTTGGTTTAATAATACATAGTAGTGATTAAAAACTGCTGAATTTAAACAAGCTTCTTTGTTGTGATCTTTTCAAAATGTTTCCACCACTGTACTTCAACTACCTCACTGTCATATGTGAAGCAAATCTACATTTCACTCAAAAGTCTGGTCAAGCTACTGAACTTTTCTTCCAAGAAAGTGTGAAACGAACATAAAAATGTAACTACCTCACTGTCTTTGCGAAGCAAATCTACATTTTACCCAAAAGTCTGGTCAAGCTACTGAACTTTTCTTCCAAGAAAGTGTGAAACGAACATAAAAATGTAACTACCTCACTGTCATTTGCGAAGCAAATCTACATTTTACCCAAAAGTCAGGTCAAGCTACTGAACTTTTCTTCCAAGAAAGTGTGAAACGAACATAAAAATGTAACTACCTCACTGTCATTTGCGAAGCAAATCTACATTTTACCCAAAAGTCAGGTCAAGCTACTGAACTTTTCTTCCAAGAAAGTGTGAAACTAACATAAAAATGTAACTACCTCACTGTCATTTGCGAAGCAAATCTACATTTTACCCAAAAGTCAGGTCAAGCTACTAAACTTTTCCTCCAAGAAAGTGTGAAACGAACATAAAAATGTAACTACCTCACTGTCATATGCGAAGCACATCTACATTTTACCCAAAAGTCAGGTCAAGCTACTGAAATATTAATCTAAAAAGTGCAAAGTAACGATAAAGATTTATTAGAAGTGGCGTCAAATTTAATGTTGCTTCTTCCACTGCACTCCTCTGGAAGCAACGTCGCTGCCTGTGCTTTTCCCCAGCAAATCTGATAATCTAGAAAACTGTTGGCGATTTTCTTCTAAAACGACTAGCTGTAATAAAGATAAATGTTTTGATTGAAATACCTGTATGATCTACCCTAGTTTTAAAACCTATACTTGTCCAAGATTGTATCTGCTGTTAGTTCTAAAATCCATACTTGTGCAAGATTGTATCTGCTGTTAGTTCTAAAATCTATACTCCCCAACATTGTACCTGCCACTAGTTCTAAAATCTATACTCCCCAAGATTTATCTGCGGCTAGTAATGAAATCTATACTCCTCCAAAATTTATCTGCGGCTAGTAATGAAATCTATACTCCTCCAAAATTTATCTGCCCTAGTTTTTCAAACTGCTGGTGGTACTAAAGCTATTTTTCTTATGTACGTTTTTGGCCAATGGTAGACTCGCAAACTCTTCCCTCAAACATCTGTTGTTCATGACAGTGGTAATTACATCAATAATGTGAAAAGTTGTGCTTATTTCTACGTAGGTGGAAAGCTAGATTATGAAAACCATGAATTTTGTATTAATATCCTTAAAATATTGTTAATGTTGTGCTTATTTTTATGTAGATAAGCTAGGTAGACTGTGAAAACCATTAATTTTATGTTAATATCCTTGAAATAACGTTAAAAGTTGTGTTTATTGCAATGTAGGTGAACTAGGTAGACAGTTAAAACCATGAATTTTATGGTAATGTCTTACGAATAATGTGAAAAGTTGTGTTTATTGTTATGTAGATAAGCTAGGTAATCAGTGAAAACCATGAATTTTATGTTAATATCCTTGAAATAACGTTAAAAGTTGTGTTTATTGCTATGCAGGTGAGCTAGGTAGACTGTGAAAACCATGAATTTTATGGTACAGGGAGTCCTCGGGCTACAACGGTCTCGACTTATGCTGTTTCGAGGTTACGAACGCGCCCCATAAAAATATAAAAAATGATGTGGAATAGAGCTGCTGGAATCTCAGGGAGAGGAGTTATCTGCTGGGGACGTGATACAACCGGAGAAGCAGATTACAGAGGAGGAAGAAGAAACCCCCTACCCCAGAGCCTAAGGCTTTCATAAGGCCGGGCTTGACAAAAGGTTTTGCTGGGATACAGCAAGCGTTGGCAACTTTTGAGTCTCAGGATCTTAACATGAAAAAGTTCACTAAGGTTTCCAGAGGCATCATAGATTTACTGCAGTGTTAAAAAGAGATCTTGGATGGGAAGAGGATCCTGTCTGTCCAGTCTAAGCTGGAGCAGTATTTTAAGAAAGTGGAGAGACCTGCACCCTTTACATCAGCTGCTTCTACTGCTACAGAGCCTCTACAGTCTACCTCAGCTGCCTCTACTACTGCAGCTTCTTTACCATCTTATTAATATTTCATCTAATTCATGTGGTATGGAATGGTTTTCTCTTTTTCAAATAAAATACGTTTTTTACAATAATTGTTACATTTTGTTATAGTACAATACTTTACAGTACAGTACGTATAAAGTAATTTATTTATGATGTTCCGACTTACATTAAAATTCGGGTTACACCGCACCTGAAGAACGGATCAACGTCGTAAGTCGAGGACTCCCTGTAATATTCTACGAATAATGTGAAAAGTTGTGCTTATTTCTACGTAGGTGAGCTAGGTAAGCTGTGAAAACCATGAATTTTATGTTAATGTCCTGAAAAGTTGTGCTTATTTCTATGTAGTTGAACTAAGTAGACTTTGAAAACCATGAATTTTATGCTAATGTCCTAGGAATACTGTGAAAAGTTGTGCTTATTTCTATGTAGTTGAACTAAGTAGACTTTGAAGGTAGTAAAAATTTCGTGTTAATTAGTTTAAAAGTTGTTAAATTTCGGAAAAAATCTTTAAACAGTGTGATGATAGGATACAATTTTGTTTTCTAGTTGCATGAAAATGAATGTGAATTCGATGCGTGGTGAATGTTTTACGATTTGTGCACAATTAAAGATAAATCTTTTCGGTTTTACGATGTAAACAGTAGTGATTTAAGTGAGGTGTGATGTTTGAAAGAAAATGAAAACGCAATTTTAAAGAGAACGGAGAGAGTTATGGTGAAAGCCATATGTGGTCAGAAAATTATTGACAAAAAGACTGAAGAACAGATGAATATGCTGGGGTTGATAGTAAACCATTTTTGAATTTCTGCTTCGACTTGTGATTGGTTAAAGATTTGCTGGGGTGATGTTTATGCTTCCGTTTGCATCAGATTTTTGTTGGTAGTAAGCTTAGCTGATTTTGAAAAATATGAATTTTATATTGGTGGCTTAAGAGTCTGATAGTTTTCACTTAAAACAATGGTATAGTAGGATACAATTTTTGTTTTCTACAGTAGTTGTATGAAAAGATATTGTAAATTAGATGCATGGTGAATGTTTACAAGTAAAAGTATAACAATTATTGAAGTAGTCTCCAAACACAACAAAGATTCAACCTTCTTGGTTTAATAATACATAGTAGTGATTAAAAACTGCTGAATTTAAACAAGCTTCTTTGTTGTGATCTTTTCAAAATGTTTCCACCACTGTACTTCAACTACCTCACTGTCATATGTGAAGCAAATCTACATTTCACTCAAAAGTCTGGTCAAGCTACTGAACTTTTCTTCCAAGAAAGTGTGAAACGAACATAAAAATGTAACTACCTCACTGTCATTTGCGAAGCAAATCTACATTTTACCCAAAAGTCTGGTCAAGCTACTGAACTTTTCTTCCAAGAAAGTGTGAAACGAACATAAAAATGTAACCACCTCACTGTCATATGCGAAGCAAATCTACATTTTACCCAAAAGTCAGGTCAAGCTACTGAACTTTTCTTCCAAGAAAGTGTGAAACGAACATAAAAATGTAACTACCTCACTGTCATTTGCGAAGCAAATCTACATTTTACCCAAAAGTCTGGTCAAGCTACTGAACTTTTCTTTCAAGAAAGTGTGAAACGAACATAAAAATGTAACTACCTCACTGTCATATGCGAAGCAAATCTACATTTTACCCAAAAGTCAGGTCAAGCTACTAAACTTTTCTTCCAAGAAAGTGTGAAACGAACATAAAAATGTAACCACCCCACTGTCATATGCGAAGCACATCTACATTTTACCCAAAAGTCAGGACAAGCTACTGAAATTTTAATCTAAAAAGTGCAAAGTAACGATAAGATTTATTAGAAGTGGCGTCAAATTTAATGTTGTTTCTTCCACCGCACTCTTCTGGAAGCAACGTCGCTGCCTGTGCTTTTCCCCAGCAAATCTGATAATCTAGAAAACTGTTGGCGATTTTCTTCTAAAACGACTAGCTGTAATAAAGGTAAATGTTTTGATTGAAATACCTGTATGATTTACCCTAGTTTTAAAACCTATACTTGTCCAAGATTGTATCTGCTGTTAGTTCTAAAATCCATACTTGTGCAAGATTGTATCTGCTGTTAGTTCTAAAATCTATACTCCCCAACATTGTACCTGCCACTAGTTCTAAAATCTAATACTCCCCAAGATTTATCTGCGGCTAGTAATGAAATCTATACTCCCCAACATTGTACCTGCCACTAGTTCTAAAATCTATACTCCCCAAGATTTATCTGCGGCTAGTAATGAAATCTATACTCCTCCAAAATTTATCTGCGGCTAGTAATGAAATCTATACTCCTCCAAAATTTATCTGCCCTAGTTTTTCAAACTGCTGGTGGTACTAAAGCTATTTTTCTTATGTACGTTTTTGGCCAATGGTAGACACGCAAACTTTTCCTTCAAACATCTGTTGTTCATGACAGTGGTAATTACATCAATATTCCTCCAAGATTGCATGATATTTTCTTATGTACGTTTTCAGCTAGTGATAGACACGCGAAATTCCCCCTCAAACATTTGTCTTTCATGACACCAGCAACTGCGTCTATATTCCTCCAAGATTGTATTGTAATAAAACTGAATCCATTGCCTACATACTGAAATAGATGTAGATTAATTCTAACTAACTGCAGAAATATAACAAGGAAAAGACCTCCAATAGGAGAGTAAAGAAACAACATTCTAGGGAATCATATCGATCAGAGTTTTTATAAACAATTCCACGAAGTGACCGATTACACGCGATTGACGCTTACGATCGAAAGGAAGTTGTTGATAATTTAGTATCAAAAGCTTCAGTCATGACCTAAAAGTTAGTATTTCCGCTTTACAATAGCTGTGTTTACAATAAAGCAAAAGATCGTCAACGAGTTGAAAAGCGAAATTAATTGGAGAACTTTTGAAGTGGGGTTATTCTGAAGCGAGGGTGCCTATAACAAATGAATTTCAAGTTGTCATGTATTTACAAGCTGCTATAAACATTTCTTTTCAAGTTGTATTCACATTTGTTTAAGTTGTATTGACATTTGTTTTAACTTGTATTGACATTTGTTTTCAAGTTGTAATTTACAAGTTGTTACACGTTGTATTTACAAGCTGTTACAATGTACTTCAAGTTCATGTATCAACACGTTCGGAAATGACGTATCAACATGTTCGGAAATGACGTAGCGCTCCACAAAGCGCTCTACAAAAAGGGGCTCGAAAGTCGTATTATATACTACTGACGGAATATGAGAATTTCAGAACAATAGCAATCATGAGTGATGTTATCAAAATCCTCCTTAAGATCTGCGTTCTTCGAATGAAAAATAAGATTCACCCAGAAATAGCCAAAGAACAATATGGTTTTCAACCAGACAAAAGCACTAGAAACGCTTTATTTCTCCTAAGAATATTATTTGAGAGAGCAATTGAAATGCAACTAGACCTGCATATTAATTTTGCTTTATAGACTACAATAAAGTATTCGGTTTCCTAAAGCACGAGATAGTAATGAAAAAACTACAAGAGGTGGGCATAGACGACAAAGACCTCAGGATCATTCAAAACCTATACTACGAACAAGAAGCTTTGGTACGATTTGGGAACGCAGAAACAGAGACAATCCCAATCAAAAAGGGTGTACGACAGGGATGCGTAGCTTCACTAGATTTATTTAATCTCTATCAAGAAATGTTTATGCGCGTTAGAACAAATATAGCCGGAATCAAAGTTGGAGGCATAAACATAAACAACATCCGATACGCTAACGACACAACACTCATTGCAACTTCGCAGGTGAATTTACAGAGACTGGTGGACAGAGTAGTTGTGGAAAGTACTGCTTATGGTATGGAAGTGAACATAAAGAAAACTGAATGTATGGTGATGACCAAAAAGGAAAGCGTTCCAGAATGTAGAATTATAATCAAAGGAGAAATGGTAAAACAGGTGAACAATTTTAAATATCTTGGATCAAACATAACATCCGATGGAAGATGTGTGACTGAAGTAAAATGTCGTATCGCGCAAGCCAAGCGAGCCTTTGTTGAACTGGACAATATTCTAAAGAACAAAAAGATGTCAATACGGACAAGAATGCGAGTTCTAAAATGCTATGTGCATCCCATTTTACAATATGGCTCTGAAACTTGGACCTTGAACGCGGAACTAAGAAGAGCGATTAACGCATTTGAAATGTGGTGCTTGCGCAGAATGCAAAGAATATCATAGGTCACCCGAAAGACAAACAAAGAAATATTACAACAAACAGGACAGAAAAGAAAACTTTTGAAGAATGTGATGAATAGACAACTGCAGTTTTTTGGGCACATCATGAGGAAACAGAAACTTGAACATGTTGTAATATGTGGAAAGATTCGAGGAAAACGCGCACGAGGACGACAACGCCTGAAATTTATGAATCAATTGAAGGACGTGTTGGGAGAATTGACTGAAGAGATACTGCGGACCGTGAACGATCGAGACGGCTGGAAGAACAAATGCAGGGAAGCTGTCGAAGGGTGGCCTCAGCCATGACACTTGAAGAAGAAGAATTGTAAATCATGCCCATCACGCTTACAAGGTAGTCAATTCAATGCCAATTTCAACTATGCTATTTCCTTGAGTAAGTACATAAAATGAAAAACGTTGCATGATCGCGTAACTGGGTCTTGTTCAAAAAAAGTTTTGCTGCTTTAGGAGAAATTCTCTGGGAAAAAATAGCCCAAAAGGAAAAATTCGATGAAAAGGTGTTTGTCATATGTGTAAAATATCTAAGGCTTACTATTTGAAGTAACATTTGTCAAATGGGAATTGTGCAGAATAGCAGTGACCTGAATTTATAAAAACAATTAAATTTATTGAATTTGCGGCCTGTTACTAATAAGTAAATTTGCGTTTAATAGAATAGTTTTTATGTATGTACAGTTATTGTAATCTGTTGTTTTATTTTGCAGTGATCGTTTTACTGTCTTTGTATATCTAAATTGTCTGAAGCCCTAAACTTGCTAAACTGTTTTTAAAGAAAGACCTTTTTTCTTTCGGATTTATAAATAGATTTGTAACTAACACACCTATTCTGATGTCACAATGGCTGTCTGCGTGACTTAGTTTTTCAGCGTATTCGCGGGATTCTTGTTTCATCTTGAAGATTTCTTCTTTTTTTTATTATTATCGATTACGTAATTTATTAACGGTGTTTTTTGTGTCATGTGATGTTCTAGCAATTACTAGATTATTTTCCATCATATATATAAGGCGGCAAGATTTTATTCATAGAGAGAGTGAAATTGAGAGAGCGTAGTTCAGAGAAGGATAGCAGAGTGTAGTACTAAGGCATTGTTCTGTGGTAATTGTTGTAATAGGAATTAAGCGATTATTTTAGGGTTTTTAGTTTAGTTGGTCTTTAATATTTATTTATTGAATTGCTTTAGTTCTGTGTTTTGGCAAGCGAAGGAATTCGAAGTTGTAAAGTGATTTGTGAATATATTGTTCTGTTCTTGATCGAAAAGTGCGTGGGTTAAAGTATCTTAGTGGAAGCCAATCTTTTTCTACATATTAAGTTGCAACCAAACTTAATTATTTGATCGCTACTGCAAGTCGCGCCAATTTTAAGAAGTACGTAAATTAAGATTGAGATAGATTCAAAACTCTGTTAAAACGCGACACGCCCCAAAAAAATTTGACCACCAACGCTTTGAAAAATGTAGGTAACGTGATTTTCTACATTTTATCAACCATTTCAAGCTTTAACTTTAAGTGCTTTGTTCTTTTGGTTAAAGAATCAAACATCAAAAGTTAAAATTGTTTTGAGCATTTAGGTTGTCCAACATTTTTATAAAATGTCCGCAAGAGACCTAAACATTTTTCTCGACAACTTTTTAGAGAAGGTTGATGCTCTTTACCAATGATATGTCCTTTGTCCACAACAGCTCCCAACCACGTAGTTGAAACATTTGTTAATGAGTGTGATATTTAGACGCGTAGCCAAAAATTAACATTAACAGAGTAAAGTAAAGCGATGTCGCAATCACAATTTATTACTGTTTAAACCTAAAATTTGGCTAAGGCTGCCTTCCCCTAGTCTACATCATTAACGGTTGGATTCCAGATCAGTTTTCGTCATGGTAGTGTTTGTCTAAAGGTTTAGAAAAGATTCACTTGTTGACAAACACTAGAACTTGCCGACTTCGAGTGGATTTAGAGTCATTTAACAGTGAACGTGCGTTTGCTGAATACAGGTAAAGATGAATAATAATTTATTATGTGCAGTAGAGTAGCATTTCATGTTTGCAAGTAATCTTGTTTGTTTGTGGTTACTCCTCCTCTTCCTTGGGATGGAGGCAAGGCATAAACGAGAATTTAGGTTTGTATCGTCAACTTAATTGAAATTAGGCTAGGGGAAAGATGGCAGCTCATTTTGAACCAGTCTTGAGTGACTGGTAGCCCCACCAACAACAAGGCGGACTGCCACTGGTGGGTACCCAAGAGTCGTCTGACATGCTGGGTTAGCAACTTCACAATTGTAATCCGGTGAAGTGCTGGTGGGCCACCTGTCTGCCACATAAAGGCGGGAGCGTCACGTTGAATGCCTTGCCCAAGAACACATCAAGCGAGCTTTCCAACTTGTTCTCCAAACTATTTCTTTTTTATGCTGAGCGCCAAACAGGGAAGCTGTAAATACCAGTTTTTACAGTCTTTTGGTATGACTCAACTTAGAGGATGAACCTTAGGTTTACCGACTACGATGCGGACGCTCTAACCACTACACCATCGTGCCAGAGCAAGTCATCTTCGGTGATGTTGTTGAACAATATTTGGCTAGTTCGGGTGTATTTAGCAAACTTTGAGTTCACAGTTTCAGCTTAGTGCATGAAGTGCCTCATTGCGATGACTTTAGGTTTTTTACATTCAGCCCAACAAGTAGCATCAAATTGTGTTTACCACAAAGCGTGTAAGTTTTTGACTTGAAAACAATTCAAGAAAAGACATAAATGTAAAATAACGTAGTATTGCTTTCATTTTGATATTACACAATAATCATTTGCAACCAAAAAAACTCCAGGTTTATTATTTTAATTATAAAAATTGAATGTGTGGCAGTTAATGGTAGGGCCCAAGAATGACCCCCATTTTACAAAATGGCATATTTTGACCATATTTTCACGTATTACTACATTTTTCTCTGGCATTTAAAGTTGATTTACTAACAAATAATTGAACATCAAGTACGCGATCTTTAGTTTTTACTTTTTTCGCAATAAAGTAATAAAAGAATCAAGTCAAAATGGGGCACTGTTGATTGTAATGTCTTAAAGTGTCTTGTTGTTATTCCAACGATGCCTATATTCTGCGTCGTTTCTTAATTCGTTGAATGTCTTTGTGTTGTTTACTACATGCGATTGCTATTGCAAATTTTCAAGTTTCGAAAATTTAGCCAAATGAAAAACTGAGCAATAACGTAACTTTTTCATGCACGATAATTGCTTCATAGTCCGATCATCTTACGTTGTCACGAGCTAGGACTTGGTAACTCGGCCAGCATAAAAACAATAGGCTGTATACAAACAAAAGCCATAAACTTTCAGAATGATTCATCCAAACCCCCTCATTACAAAAGATAAACCAATGGCTGCACCAAATGCCACATGTATAATGTTAAAGTTTATTCCGTGGGAGCGCTGTTGGAAACTTGAAATGGAGCACTGTTGCTATCACAGGCAAATGAGGCAAAATGGTGTCCATTATTCTCAAAGCAGAAATTTTAAGCTGGTAATGTGGCATAGTACCTTTGTTAATAAATACAAGTTTTAATATGTTTCAAAAATTTTATCCAAAGCTTGAATCAGCATAGAATTAACTGAGATGTTTTTTCATTTTATATTCTGAAACTGGATTTTTCATTTCTACTAAAATACTGACAGCCAATCCTTGACGAAGAAATTGCTGCTACTAAGGCATTTAGATTGCTACTCGTGCTAGTACCGAAGCGGGAAGGTATATTAACCCTTACTAGAATAACTGAAATTACAAGCGTTGTAGTATTTCTGTTTACATTTTGTAAACAATCTCACAACAAAAAGTTTCCTTTGGTATATGGTGCAATTATTGTCAAGAAATTGAGTTTTTTAACAAAAAGCAACACCAAACAAATATTGACAAAAAATAATCGGTTCACAGCTGAGACACAATGTCCACACTTGCAGGTTTTGACCAGCTGCTTATGTCTAGGGCATACCCCTCTACCACAGTCATCGCACCTTGAGCGTGTAAGTTTTCTGCGCTCCATAAATCTCCTTATGTCGCCTGTTTTGACAGTATTTAATGGTTCTGCAAGAACACTGGGCGCAGGAAATTCCACTAAAACATCAGCGCTTCTTACACTGTGTTTTTGATTGAAAAGACTCAGACGTATTCCTACAGCAGGTTTTTCCAAGGTATAAGTCAGTTTTTTTCAAAACGCTTGTTTTGATAGCTTGTATTCTCCAGCTTTTCTCAATAAAATGTACGACTTGTTTACTGCAGCATCAATAATACTGTAAAAAAAAGTTGCCATCTAACTGTTTTTCTTCGGCATGAAAATTCTTCCAAATTTTGATCAAACATGTCCACTCGTCTTTTTCTTTTGTTATAGCCCAGGATCATTACTGTTTTTTTGTTTCATTTGTAGCTACCAAATTATCTGCATGACAGGAGCTAAGGAACATCTTGGGATTTTTGTTTTTCTTTGCTTGGTAAGCAACCAGGCATATACCATTCACATAGTTGAATAAAAGCTTGCCAGAATAAATTTCCATTTTTCTGTTTAATGACCCAGGTACTTCTCGGCGATGCCTTCTTATCGTTCCCAATAACGTCAGGTTTTCCCGCAGGAGCAGTTTGGCAAGGATGTAACTTGTAAAAAAGTTGTCTGTGCACACAACGCTGCCCGTTTTAAAATAGAGTTCTAGCAATCGCATTACAACGTCCTGTGCCAAATTACCATGAACTTGGTCAATTTTTTTGCCACCGTATGGAATGTTATTGAGTGCATATCCAGAACTGGACTCACAGGCTCAAAACATTTTTAGTCCATATTTTCGTGGTTTTGATGGAATATAGATTCTGCCAAGAATTCTACCACGATATCCCACCAGTTGTTCATCTGCTGTTATGCAGTCATCTGAAATATATGCACGCCTCAAATTGATAACAAAAATGTTCCAGATTTCTGCTACTGCAGCACATTTATTGTGAACTTTTCTTTCTTCCCGAGTATTCCAATTGTCAAACCGGAGGCATCTAAGGAGGACTTTGCAACGGACCAAGAACATGACAGCTCGGTAAAACGGTTTGCTATCTTCCGGTTGCCATATTTTATCAAGCTCCGTAAACTTGTCTCTTTCGCTTTCGACTCGTAAAATTATTGCTAATCCTGTTTTCAACTCATCCATGGAGAAGGTTTTGAAAGGATGCAGTGTACTTAAAGTTCTGCGTATCTCCCTCGCTTTCCTGTATGTATGCATCAAAACAGTTTGTAGAATGTCTTTGCTCAGAAACAGTTCAAAACTCTCTATTTCACTCCGAGGATTATCGATGACTTTAGAAGGCTGGGTTAGTATATTTCGCATTTGTCGTCTAGCTGGAATTGGACGTGTGGAGTATTCAATTCCACTTCGAATGAGAACACATTCTTCATCCTAATGGTCGGTATCACTGTCATCAGCATTCACCGTCTCCTCATCTTCCTCGTCTTCCTCATCTGTAGCATTCTCTTCAAATATTTGTGCATTACCTTCATCGTCAACGACAGGTGCTCTTTCCTTCTCTTTTTCGCTTATTTGCATACCTTTTTCATCTGCACGATTGGTGTTATTACTATGCCGATTATCTTCAGCGTCACTGTCATTATTATAAAGATTGTCTTCTGTAATGCCAAGTTGCAAGCAAGCATCCCTGAAAGTCATTGGTCTACTCATATTTATCGAATTGAAGTTATGGACCTACAAAAGAAAATGTGTTGCACAAGCGTTGCACCTGTTTATTCTACAGTTTTTATACCGAGCTGCATTAGCAAAAGAGTGTAGTGCAACTAAAAGAAACTACTGTAACCATTGTAGTTACACTCTATGCTATTTGTAGGAAAAAAGCCTTACTAATGTTCATCTAGGCCTAGAAATCACCCAGAGCACCCATTGTACCACTGCATGCTCGTAGCCTGCCCAGTGCTCCCAAAAAATCTTACTCGTTACCGTGCTCCTAACCGTAACCCAAAATCTAAAGCCACTTCATGAAGTGTACCCAATTCTAGCCCTAAACCAAACTCTAATTTAAACTCTTACCAATGCAACCTAGATATACATTGCACAGTTGAAAAGACCTTCACTGGCCAATTAGCTTTGGTCTTGTACTTGCGTCTAAAAAGTAGTGTTGCTGCTTCTACAAAGTATTCAGTACTAACCAATATTTTTATAAAGGAAACTTTCTATAGACCTACTTTACACTAATGCAGCTGACACGCCGTTCTTGGTTTGCCAATATATTTCAAATTTAGACAATCCAATCTGACCTAGTTCAAATGGCGCTGAATGCAACTGACAAAGAGATAAAAACTAGTTAGAAGGTTCACACCGACATAAACCACAAACATTATATTGAAAACAATTTAGTGTGTATTGCAAACAATGTACCCAACCCAATTTGACGAGACCATCCCTGGACGCGTTTCGTCCTGTTGGACTCCTCAGCAGGGCCTGTCCCGTCCCCCAAACCAAACCTTTTATTTGCAATAACATAAACTCGTTTTCTCCATATGCAATAGCAAACATGCGTCGGACAAGCGGCGCAAGTATGTTCATGGCAGATGGTGAAACTAATAGAGACACTCCGGCTTTTCCTGCAAGGTGTTGCTTTGAGGTGACTTAGTCTGTGGATCGCAGTGGATCCTGCGAGCCTCATTTTGCAGCAAAACCCCGAGTGTCTCTATTAGTTTCACCATCTGTCATGAACATACTTGCGCCGCTTGTCCGACGCATGTTTGCTATTGCATATGGAGAAAACGAGTTTATGTTATTGCAAATAAAAGGTTTGGTTTGGGGGACGGGACAGGCCCTGCTGAGGAGTCCAACAGGACGAAACGCGTCCAGGGACGGTCTCGTCAAATTGGGTTGGGTACATTGTTTGCAATACACACTAAATTGTTTTCAATATAATGTTTGTGGTTTATGTCGGTGTGAACCTTCTAATCATCAACAACCTTGCATAACGTTATTTAGATAAAAACTGGTTCGCAGGCTCCTTTGTTTTGTAATCTCATTTCTTTTCTGCGTTGTATTGTCTGTATTGGTAATGCATGGACTTCTAAATAGTAATTCTACTATTTAGAAGTCCATGGGTAACCCAACAATGCATCAGCTAATCATGTATGTAAACTAGGAGAAATGCAGCAAAAGGGGCTGTTTACAAAGTGTAAACAGAAGTACGTCCACGCAACTTTTCTAGATAAAAGTAAAACTTGCAACCGAAATTAAGTTTCTTTTACAGCAACAATCTAACCCCAACGTTCTTCATCATAGTTTACTATGGGCTTTCAGGATTACGCATGATGGAAGTTATACCACGAAAAATTCCTTGTGTTTACAAAATGTATACAGTTATACTGATAAGGGTTAAAAAAACGTTGTGGCAAAATAAAGGTGGCACTCTTTAGGAGTCGGGAGTGCTCTCACATAAAATAACTTTGTGCTTAAAAGACCAAATTATTGAGATATCTGTGCTCATTTCCGGGCGGGAAACGCATCCTTGAAAATACTTCTATGTTTAAGAAATCCGTGCTTTGATATATTCTAAATCACTGTATAGAACCTTATTTTGGGGGAGAAAGCTTTTTGTTGACATTTGCACGGTCGAAGATGGGTGTACCACCATTTTTCAAAAATCAAAGAAAATCCTTTTAGAACAAAAAGTTGATCACTTATGCTTTTTTTAGGGTAGATTTGAAATGTTACTCAAATTTACTGCATCAGGCAATTATCAATATTTAATATTTTCAGTAGGTAGACCTCTTACGTATTAGCTTTGTAGCCTTCACTGCTGATGTCTTGCAGCAAGTGTGTGAAATCTGCTGCACGCAAAATAATGCAATACTTGGTCACGAAAACAGTTGAGTCTCCTTCCCCAAAATAAAGCAAAGTGGTCTCCAAAACTTGATTTTATTGGAAAAAATAAAACACGGATTATGCATTGTGGTGCGCAGTCTAATCCTGTTCGGTAAAATCAGCCATCACTTTCAAAATATAGTAAACCCTTGATTTTGAAGTTTTAATACAAAATGTTTTCAGAGTTTTTGCTGTAGGAAGTGAATCAGACAACTACACGTTGCATGTGGATCGCTTCAACAACTGTAGCACTGCTGGGGACAGTTTGCTTATAGATGGCAGATTTCATGATAACATGCAGTTTACAACAACGGATAGAGATAATGATCTGTAAGTTCTAAAAAAACTGCTCAACTTTCAGGAACAATGTTATTGAAATTGAGAGAGGTGTAGTTCTAAAGTATAGAGCGCCACATTTAACATCAAAAACGAGCTGCATTAGGTGAAAAAATAAGGTTATTTCTGCATTAAAAATAAAGTTAAAAAACAAACTATCAATCTTTTATTGTTTGAGAAAGTAATTCTAAACGAAACTATCTTTACGGCTTACTCGTAAATTTCGACCTCAAAAACTGCATTTTATAGAGACATAAGCTACTGTCATTGGTAAATTTTTTGTCCTCTAAACATTTTATTATTTTGCTAAAGCTGCTTGAAATTAAGCAATTTGCTATAATCACTTTTGTAAATGAAGCATTTTATTTTAGTTATAGCTCGAACTGTGCTACTAGTGCAGGAGGTTGGTGGTTTAATCGATGTACCGTGCTTCTCTTAACGCCCCATGGATTGACAAAAAAAACAACATAGTTTGGTTTTCTTGGAAAGGATGGCAGGAAGCTTTGAAAGCAACAACGATGAAGCTTTACTGCATGTGATCAAATTGAGCGACAAAGTAGACACGTGCTTTTACAATAAAACATTTCTGAATTTGTTTTTTTTTAATACAATTTCGGTAAAGAGGTGGCTTTTAGTATTCAAGTTGCTATTATTGCTACTAGCAATACACCGTTGAACATAATAATACTGTACATTTAGCAAATTCAAACGTTTTCGGCGTTACATGTTGCCCTCATCAGGATCTATATACAAATATTTACAGCATTAAAACTTTCGTTGAAAAAAAAAACGCAAAAAACACAAAATAACTTGAAAATAGTTCTTATAAAAAACAGTAAAGCTTCATTCTGCGGTCTCCGTAATTGTCCGGTTACTGCTAACAAAGAATCTGATAATAGAAACGATTGCCTGCTAGGAGTTAATCGGATTTGAGGTTATGTATATCCTCAAATGTTTTATGGTTTTATGGTTATAACCTTTTAGTTCAAAATTCAAAGTACCCCCTACTGCTGTTAAATTACTCAAACTGGGGGCACGCTCCCATGAAGAGACGTGAAAGGTTTGCAGAACAGCACTAGATTACTGCGTCATAGTTCTTCAAATGAAGCAAAAACTTTGAAAAATCATTGCTCTGATTTTTAATATGTTTTTAGAAAACAAAATCTGCCAGTTGGTTTTAAGAGAAAATGCGGGATAATGACCAGAAATCTAACTTTTATACAAAATATTTAAAGGGTGTCAGGAATTAAGTAGGGCCCAAGATTTTGTTAACCTTGCCAAGAGAACGCATATCAAAAGATTTAACTCTTTCCCTCCTGCGAGCCATTTGCGAACGTTGGCGCGCATGTAAACAGAGCTTCCATCAAAAATTTTTTAGCCGGTATATTTACCGTCGCGGGAGCGAAGCGCAAAAATATTCAATTAAAAACCACAAGCAGAAAGTTAGAAAGATTTATATATAAAGCGCTTTTGCTCGAAAACTACGTACGAGATTACAAGCGCGCATGTAGGCAGAATTTTTTTGCCGATATCTTCACTGTCACGGGAGCGAGCGCCGAAAGATCGCAGGCGTTAACCATACCGCCGCGGGAGCGAAAGAGTGAACCGCTGCATTAAAGTGTAATCCTTTTAAAAGGTTCATGCGTAGCTGTGAAATCGGGCCAAGGATTAATCAATACAGATCCACATTTTGTAAATTGCAGAGTCCCCAATTTCTTATAAAACCAAGTTTTCACTGCACCCCAACTTTTTTTGGCAAAATTTGTGTGACCTCCACAGTAAAACTATTTTGTTCTTTTCTTAAAATAGTTTGGTACCAAAACCAAATCAGCATCTCAGTTTTCCTAAGTTTTTTTTTACAGTGAAACCAAAAACTGTTTGGTCAGCTGCATCTGATTCAGCTCTTAAATCTAAGAACTCATAACATCAGCAAAGAATTTCGTTTTCATTATTTCGAAAGTCTGTTTATTTTGATTTTTTAAGACGTTCTGATTTGAGGTGATTAATTAGCACAATGATTGCAATATCAAAAACTTGCATTCTCTTCGAAAACTTATTTAAACTGACTCTGCACTTACCCCTCCCAAAGTATCCTTATTTACACGAGGTTGGCATTGCCCTATATTGAAATCTAAACTACGCTATGTAATACAGTAAAGATATTTTTTCATTGGTTTGGTATTGAAGTGTTGACACCAACATTACATCTAGTGATGGTTGTCAGTTGCAGTTGATTTGCTACTGCTCCAGGCATTTATGTAACAAAAGCAAAACAGCCTTTATGCGTTAATTTTGTTGAAATGGATTGGCCAGGTTTTGTGTAGAGCAAATTAAAACAAAATTATAAAAATAGGCTGGAAATGTACATTAACAACACTGGCCAACAAATTTTTTGGTGCTCAAGGTTTCTAGGCTGATTTAGACTAATTTAGGGGTGCTGATTTCGAAAATCATATTAATTCTCTCTCATCAGGTCAAGTTGTTAAAATACTTACTATTTTATACCTGAATATAAATCATAATGATTTTAGGAGAATCTCCACACAAGTGAAATTAATAAATGACAATTCCATTAAGAATATCAATAGACTGAAACTTTATAGAGTAAAGTTGTGACTGGAATCAGTCAATATTAGAACTCACACTTTATTTAACAAATCGATTTCACTAAATTAGCATCACCAGTGTTCTGCAAAGCAACCGCAATGATAAATTATATATACAGGTACTTACGTCAAATTGAACGGACAGGCTCACAAAACTAACTCTATAATAAACCGAACTGACTGCAACAAGAAAACACTGCACACTTTAAGCTCATACAACGATATGAAGTTTTCCTAACCGGAGCTGCTAAGTAACTAGAAAATTTAACAGGTTGCCAGAGTAATACATATGATAACGATTATGACAAGGTATTACTAATAATCAGATTACGTAAAAAATGTAATAATGAACTACTGCAGGCGCAACAAACAGTTTATATAGAAGAAGATACCATTACAATACATTTATAATGCAAAATGAAAAAGTAATAACCAAACAGTGGCATAAAAAAAGGGGGGGGGGGTCAAAAAAATTTTGGTAATAAAGTTCTATTTATATTTATTGTAGCTTTTAATTTTCTGATCCATTTGCTTTCGCTAATATCAAGGTTATGGTAATATCTAAGTTCCTGTAAAAATATGACATGGTAGCATTCAGAAATGTCTGGGTGAGAACTAATGAAGTTTTTGTCTGGGTGTGAAACTAATGTCTGAACTAATGTCTGGGTGAGAACTAAATGTCTGGGTAAGAACTAATGAAGACTACTTGGCAAAGTCGTTTTGGTCCTGACAGTACTACTTCTAGTCAACAAGTTAAATCTAAAAAACTTGTTTGGGCTACTCCTTTCACTAAATTCCTTTCTTTTGACAAAACAGAAAAAAAGCTCATTCCCTCTGCTTCAGTAATTTATAAAAACCCTCCCACTTTCCGTCAAATACTAACAAATTATCAATATATTGCACACAACACCACCAAGGACGATAAGCATAGCGGCATTTCCCAGCCGTGCAATAAATGCTCCTTATGCGGCAAACACGGTAATAACCCCAATATGGTAATATCTACTGGTTTCATTACTAGTGAAAACAACAAAAAATATTTCACACACAACGCCTTACTTGTGACAACTACGGAATATACGCAGCGCAATGCAAAATATGTCATCAAATTTATGTCGGACAAACCAAAAATAAATTTTCTGTTAGATGGACTAACCACCGTACGTTTTGGAAAAATAATAACACACAAAACCATACTGATAAAGCTGCTCTTCTGCTTCATTTCCATAATCACCACAAAAACTTCATTAGTTCTCACCCAGACATTTCTGAATGCTACCATATCATATTTTTACAGGAACCTAGATATTACCATAACCTTGATATTAGCGAAAGCAAATGGATCAGAAAATTAAAAGCTACAATAAATATAAATAGAACTTTATTACCAAAATTTTTTTGACCCCCCCCCCCCTTTTTTTATGCCACTGTTTGGTTATTACTTTTTCATTTTGCATTATAAATGTATTGTAATGGTATCTTCTTCTATATAAACTGTTTGTTGCGCCTGCAGTAGTTCATTATTACATTTTTTACGTAATCTGATTATTAGTAATACCTTGTCATAATCGTTATCATATGTATTACTCTGGCAACCTGTTAAATTTTCTAGTTACTTAGCAGCTCCGGTTAGGAAAACTTCATATCGTTGTATGAGCTTAAAGTGTGCAGTGTTTTCTTGTTGCAGTCAGTTCGGTTTATTATAGAGTTAGTTTTGTGAGCCTGTCCGTTCAATTTGACGTAAGTACCTGTATATATAATTTATCATTGCGGTTGCTTTGCAGAACACTGATGATGCTAATTTAGTGAAATCGATTTGTTAAATAAAGTGTGAGTTCTAATATTGACTGATTCCAGTCACAACTTTACTCTATAAAGTTTCAGTCTATTTTATACCTGTTTGCCCTAAAATTAGGCGTATTTCTATATGCATTGTAGCGTCATAATTACAATTGTAGGTTGTTATTGTGATGCTTGTTCAACAAGAAAATAGGTAGTTGGTAAGAAGTGGACACTGAGTGATAAGTATGCCGACCGATTCTCGCAATTTTTGTTGATTTCTGGGTCAAAGTAAAGTTTATTCTTTTCAATGTTAGGAATTCAATTATAAGTCAGACAGGAAATGAATAAGCTGCATGATTTTACTTACATTGCAAGTTTTTGGATCAAAAATTAAACATGTCTACATCCTCTCCTAGGCGACGTTTGTTACAAATCTTCGGTCAATGAAAATTTGTCCACAAGTGCCAGGAAGAAACTCCAGGGCTTTCGAGCCTTCTTCACCACAACAATTAAATAAAAAAAAGCTTTTTTATTACGGCAAACTCAGTTAAATAAAATGGAATGCAGAAAACTCAGTTAACCTTCTGTCTACCATCGGATGAATTTGACCCCAATTACATTTTTGAAAAGCTCCTGTTGCCAGACCGTTGGCAGCAGCGCTATGAAACTTCATGATTTTTATTTTATAATAAAGAGGTTAGTTGACGTGAAAAATTTTCAGTGTTGGACATCTTTATCATGCGCTAATAAAAAAAGCAGCATCATATACCAGTGGTGTCAAATTGACCCCAAGCAGTTTTATCAATAAGTGACCCAATGAAACAAGCAAATAAATAAAAAAAACCTCATTATTGCTTTGCTTACCTACCACATATACCAAATTGACATTTTTCATTATAAAATAAAAGCAAAACAAGAATAAATTCGAAAACAAATACACAAGAGTTAAATGCAAAGTAGCACCAGGTCAAGTTATCTCTTTGAAGATGAAATTGGGTTTTCTGGTAAATGACGACAGCGAAGAAGATGAAACAAGCGACTAGGATTAGATTTCTACTAAAGATGGCGAAGAAGACAAGAAAGAAATATCTTTATTTGATTCATCTTCTGAAGAAGAAATGGCGACTAATCTCGTTCATCTGCTTGTGCAAAGTATTTCGTTTTCAAAACCAAAACGTGGCAAAAAGCATCTTTTGCAAATGATACTGGTAGAGCAGCTGCGTATGTCATTCGATAAAGTCCAGAACCAACGAGGTTTTTAAAATCTTAGTACTCAGAAATAAGTGTTACTTTCACTTTATATTTGCGGTCTTCTCTTCGAAAAATCATATGTCAGTGAACTAATCACAAAAAAGCCATAGTATATGGTGGCTCATGGAAACCCGTGTATTTTGAAGAATTCAAAGTTTTTCTTAGTGTAGTTATTTTGATTGGCGTATTACATAAGTCCAATAATGAGAGCGTTGAACAGCTATAGAGCACACTTGATGGCCGGCCCATTTTCAATTGCACTATGAGTAGAGGAAGATATCAAGAAATTTTACGCTTTCTCCGATTTGACAATGCACAGTCAAGATGACATCATTGGTTCCCTGATAAGCGGCAACCAATTAGAGAAGTGTTTGAAACTTGGGACTCTTACTTGCGTCATTCCTACAGCTGCCGACCAAACATGACAATGCACGAGCAGTTGGTATCTTTAGAGGACAGTGCCCTGTCAAGCAATACATTTCTTCAAAGTTAGGCAAATGCAGAATAAAACCCTAGACAATTTGCGACTCCACTTGCTCTTACATATGGAAAATGCAAGTGTACATTAGAAAAGATGCTGGATCGGCCCGAGAAACTAATCAAGGCACAAGAATTGTTCTTGATTTGGCAGAAGATATTAATAACTCTTGCCAAAACATCACTTGTGCTAATCTATCGCTTGTACAAAAACTTCTTCGAAAGATTCTCACACTGATAGCAACAATGAAGAACAAGCCGGGATTCCCGACGGAATTTACCGTGGCCAAAGCACGGAATGTGAAGAGCACAGTCTTTGGCTTTTGACTAGACGCAATGATTGCATCGTACTGTCCTAAATTAAAACCGTGTTGTCAATATGCTTTCAACGATGCGTAGTCAGCCAGAAATTGAAAGCACTTCGGATCAGAATCCAAGCATTATTCTATTTCACAATAAAACAAAAGGTGGTGTTGAGACTTTAGACAAAATGGTGAGATCATAAAAGCAATTTTGAGGAGAACGGAGAGAGCTATGGTGAGAGCCATGTGCGGTCAGAAAGTGGTAGGCAGGAAGACGACTGAAGAACAGATGGACATGTTGGGGTTGAAGGAAACTATAGACCGGTTAGCAACAGCAAATAGAGTTAGATGGTGTGGACATGTGCTGAGGAGGGATGACGATAGTGTTTTGAGGGTTATTTTGAATCTTGAGGTGAGTGGCAAGAGAAAGCGAGGACGACCAAAGAAGACCTGGAAGAAGCAAGTGGAAGAGGAGACAGAGAATATTGGTTTGAAGAAGGAGGATGCCCTGAGACGAGACAAGCGGAGGGACGGAGTGCGAGCAATTGCAGAAGAAATGGGGTAAATCCGGCCATCTGTGTTAAAGGGACAACACTGGATAAAAGCTGAATCACTACATACTCCATCAAACGCATGACTCGTAGATGGCCATTAGTCTTATTCTACAATATGATTGATGTCAGTACAATCAATGCGTTTATGCAAGGAATAAATCATGAAAATGGCAACATCTGCATGAGGCAAAGAAAAAAGTTTTTGATCAATGTCGAAAAAGAACTCTGCAGGATTACAGAAGAAGCACAACCTGTTGCACCAGTTTCTGTAACCAGAAAAAGGAAGGTTACTCTTTCTGAAAATGGTGCTTCATTAAAAAAGAGAGCCCGATGTACTTTGTGTGATCAAAAGTGTCAATCTCTTTGTTCTAGATGAGGCAAACATATACGAGTCCTGAACACTCGGATATTGTCTGCATCAAGTGTGCTTAGTTTTATATTACTAATATTTTTATTTTCGTTTGTGTGTATTTGCAAGTGTGTTCAAGGTTTGTGTTTATACTTGCGTTTATTTGGAAGTGTTTTTGAGGTTTGCATTGGTATTCCTGTTCATTTGCAAGTGTTTAGTGGTTTGTTGAGATAATATTTGTGTGAGACGCATAAATGAAATCAGTGAGCTACGCTGCAGGACTATTATCATAGGTTACCGTTGGTTTGGTCTTTTATTGCTATTCTTTTTTGTGTACAATGAAAACAATAAATTATTGAATATAAATTAAACAATATTACCATTCAAATCAACCTTGTAATAAATTGAAAAACTTGTGTTCGCTTGGTGCAGCAGTCTCGTCTACAACTATAGTTTCATTTCTTTTTGGTTTTAAAAGTTTCATTTTAACTAGAATAAACGGTTTCTTTATTTATTAAGTGCTAAGTAAGCAAAAGTTAAAAAAAGTACATCAAAAACAACTCTAAAAGATAAGAATCCTTGACTGGGGTCAATTTGACCCCACTGGTACAAAATGCACATTTTTTTGCTGGTAGACAGAGGGTTAAAAAAACTTTCGATAGTAAATACAAAGAAAGACCAAAAATTCACCGAGGGTTTCTTCGTAAAATAAAATTGAATTCAGTAACAAAATTCAACCTTCGTGCCACAACACATGATGAGCAACTACTTCAGAAATGCAAAAACGTGACTATTTACCGCTTGGAGCGAAAAGCCAGCTAATCAAAATGCAAATCTCGCCCGGTTTTAGGCAAAAAACGCACGAGAGTCGCATTTCAATCTCAAGCAACCAAAACGCCAAGTAGAGAAAAAATAATGGCGCGCTAGAACAAAGGACGCTAGTTCAGTCACAGAAATCAAAAAAAATTTTTCTCGAAGCCGATTCTGTAGCAACGTTATTTGAAAAATCCAAATGTGTTTTGTTATATTTGCGGGGAATATACGTTGCAATTGAACAGGAAAGGAATCAGTGAATTTATGAAGTGTGCTTATCTTGCTTACTTCAAAGTAATGCTGGGTTTTAAGGCACGGGCACCCCATATTGTATGCGAGCAATGTGTTGAGCATCTTCGACAGTGGACAAAAAAGGATAGAAAGTCACTCCGCTTTGGTATTCCAATGGTCTGGCATGCACCAAAAGCCCATTGCGATGACTGCTACTTCTATGTAGTCAACACAAAGGGAATCAACAAGAAGAACAGGAATTCGTTGGTTTGTCCAAACCTCCAGTTTGCAATTAGGCCAATTCCACACTGCAGTAAAATTCCTGTTCCAATGATTAAAGGCTTGCCCGAATTGGAATTGCCTGATCCTGAAGAAGACCAAGCCTACGTTTTGTCCAATGACAGTACTAAAGACACTATTTCAGATGTCGGTTTTCCTCCTTCACTGCCATAGCTTTTTTCTGAAGGGGAACTTAATGATCTGACTAGAGTCTCAACCTTTCCAAAAAATCTTCTGAACTTCTAGCTTCAAGACTCAAAGAAAAAATTCTGTTTCAGCTTGGAACCCTCACAACTTTCTATAGAAAACCCTATATTGAATTCTTGCCATATGTCACTCATAGTATGAGCAAGGGTAGCGCTTCCATCAAGACATCAGCGACATGGAAATTCGCTATCAAGGTCGTTGAGATGCCACCATGCTAGCAGACTATTGGTGGTCCATCAAGTGCGATGATGCCGAAGCCTCCCATTCTAAAAAATCAGTAAAACGTCAATTTATGGCTGATGATGTCTAATGCTTTGCATTTTTTACAACTTCAAGCTTTAATTGTGAATATTTTGGTGCGATCCAATGAATATGTGCCATAAAGTTACATAAAAATATTGCTTCTTTGATTTGCCTGTTTTTATTGTAGCTATTGGCTTCCTACAGAAAGGGATACACTATGGCAGGAAAACTAGACCTAATAGAGAAAAAGTGACAGCATTTCTGAAATCAGCGCCCTCAAATTAGGTAAAAACAGTAAAAACATCTCAGGCACCATGACAAAATATTTTTGTTGGCCAGTGTAATTTTTGAAAAATTTGGAAATGGAGGGCACACTGAAACCGATTGCAACTTCTGTTGTTGCATCACAATGGGTTACTAAAAGTGGGCGCACATGAAAGTTTTTCAAAGTATTTAAAAATATGCTAGAAACAGCCTCGGTTTACGATTTTCAACACTGTTATTTGCATAACAGATATTAAAAAATGCAGTATACCACTCAGAGAGTTTGTAGTAAGGGAGATTTATTTAAAACCTTTACCTCTATGAACATAGCACGTGATCACCATAATTGTATCATACATCGATTTATTGAGTTATAAAGGCAATCTACGCGCTTTATATGCATGTTCACACGAATGACATGGTTATTTCACAGAAGAATAGTATTGCAAATATTAAAAGCCTCCCTCCCATAATTTGACGAGACAATCCCTGGACGCGTTTTGTCCTTTTGGACTCATCAGCAGGGCCTGTCTCGTCATTACCAAAAACCAAAACCCCATATTTGCAATAATATGAAAATGTAGTATCATTCTATTACAAATTCCTTCGCACTCATCACGTGCGTGGTGCATGCTATCACCCTGTATTTTTTTTGATCAAATTAGAAAATGCTTACAAATCATATGAACCTTTTCTATTCTTTCCTCTCTCCTATGCAACGCAGTACTATGTTTTTATATCCATCCATATTTGCAGACTTGGATGATTAGAATTTTTTTTTGCGTTTCTAAATTTGATTAAAATTGGAATTAGAGCATTTATGCTTTTCTGAAAATAAAGTAAAATAAAATTAGAGCTTTTCTGCTTTTCACAAGCTTAGAGCTTTAAAGTTTTTTAAAAATTAGTTTAAAATTTTAATAACCAAGCAAATTTTGATACCATTCGAACATCTTTGCAAAACCACTTTGTATGTGCGACAATTCTAAGGCTTTTTGATTTTTGCCACCAAATTATTGTGAAGACCTGTTATGTCTTTTTGGACATCACCTAATTTCGATCTCGATTTTTAACCAAACTTTTCGCAAACGCAAATGCAGGGCCGGCGGAACTGTCCCCCGCACCCCCGACCTGAAGCCCTTCCTCGCTTGTGGGCTCCCTCTGAGCAACAAAACAATATTTTTTAGAAATATTGATACATTTACCGACTTAAACAGTAACAACCATAGGCAGTCTATTAACTTAGCAGTTTTCCCAAGAGGAAGGGGAGGATGGTGTCGTCAAAATGATAATTGATCTGATCGTGTTCTAAACCAGTGTTTCCCAAACTGTGTGCCGCGGCACACTAGGGTTCCGTGGAAGATTTGCAAGTGTTCCATGGCTTTACATTTTTACAAGTTTTCAGCTAAAATTGAGTACATGCTGTCGTGAAGTAGGATTTGATAATGTAGGAGATTGTGCTATGTTGCTCGAAAAAGTGGTGATCTCCTGAAAAAAAAGATCATCACCTTTCTCGCTATCACCTGTAATACTACTCGCGATCAATATGTATAGCTTCATGTGGCTGCTGTGCCGCGAAATTTGTTTCTTTTTTACTGTACCAACAGACAAAAATGTTTAAGAAACACTGATCTAAATAAAGGAAAAGTTCAATTATTTCGATGTACGAGACATTCATGGGAAATCAATTCTAGCTTTTTCGTTGCTTTTTTTGCAAATGGAAGATTGATTGCTGAAAACCTTACAAAAGCTAGTACAACGGCTTTTACGGCAGTTGAATATAGTTGGTAGATGGATCGCCTTTTGTTGATCAGACTCGCTAGATGACTCCAGAAGAACTTCTTGCCAACCAATATCGCTCCTTGACTGCAGAGGATTTAAATTGCACAAATTGGTAACTAGTAGTAATTCTGAAACTGTTTTGTCTGGAATCCCTAACTGCGATCTCTGTTTAAATATCCGGGATATAAATTTAGGTGCGCAGCATATACCCAACTGTAAAACGTTCGTTCTGATGAAGCAAGTGGAAACCACACGTAGCAAGCGAGTTTTAAACATTACAAATTGCGTGAGGTCACAATCTAGAGCGAAATCCTAAGTGTTCTTGCTGGCTGGCTCGACCCTTTAGGTATCAGCGCACAGATTCACTCGAAGTAAAACTAATGATTCAAAAACTGACCACTTTAGATTTTAGCTGGGGTGATGAATGTTAATTTTAAACTTGAGCGGTTTGGTCGGCACACTCGAACGCTCTTCGTCAACTCGAGAATTTATTGAACAATTGAATACGCGTTTCGACTCAGCGTCAAAAACGGTTTATGCGCAAATAAAAGCAGAAGAAAGTTATCACTCTATAATTATGCGTCCATAATACGCAAATATCATTAAAAAAGGAATCACATACAACTACTTCCGGAACTGAAAAAGAATCAAGTAGGCTGGCTACCTAAGAATAGAGATTTAGCTTAAGTTTATGGCAGCAAGACCGACCAAAATTTTTTGTTCAAAGTCGGTAGAACACTACCACTTGCGAATCACTTTCTTTCTCAGTAAATCCGAAGAGAGCTCAATGGCAGCTACAACACCAACTATAGAGTACTGCAGCCCGCCTGCGTAACTTAACTAATTCGTTTCATTCAATTATAATAAAATAACAGGTAATAACTCAAAAATGATACTTGTAGTTGACTTAAATATTTATTGTTGCAAGCTTTCGTGAGCGAATGCTCACTTCTTCAGACAAAATAAATAGAGGCCAATAAATCAACTGAAATTAATACAAATAGCTATGGCAATACATAAAACGTAAAGTGTATGCACTATCTCATCACAAAACAATAAGATTGAAACCATATATAACAAAAATTGGAGAATAAAACAAGAAAAAACGAAGAAAAGGATTAAACGCGGAAAAACGTAAAAACAATAAAAATAGAAAAAGTTAACAAATAAGATAGAGGGGAAAAAATAGGTAAGGAAATAACTATGCAAGGAAGAAGCAGCAAAAACCCAATTATTGTTGTTTTCAAGGAATGTGATAAAAAGCCAGAGTCCTTGTTTAGCCCTTCTTAAATGAAATTGAATTTGGATATAACTTATAGTCCTTCAATTTGTCGTTGTCTCCGATTCGCGTTAATTCGTTGTAGCATTGATATTTAAAAATAACTGACAGAATGTCCACGAAGATTAAAATGCTTAGCAACAGGTTTGTTTTCATTATTGCGGATATCACTTTTGTGTGCGTTTTTCGTTGTCTGATATTATTTCCAGTTTCTCCAATATATACAGGGTGTCCATAAGTCCGTGTGCACTTTAAAAGATTTATAACTTTATTTGTATATCCGATAGAAATATTCTGTAAAAAGTGTTATAAAGTTTCATCTACCTAGTTTTAAGTGCAATTATTGAATGATTCTTTACCACAAAAGTAGAAACAGTGTTCCAACTGATACAGTGTTTCTACAAAATGGAGCTCCTTGCCACTTTGCTCTGCATATTAGACAGTTTCTAAATCTAGAATTTCTCAAATGATGGATTGAAAGGGGCGAACCATTTTCTTGGCCTCCGCATTTGCCAGATTTCACTTCATTAGATTTTTTCATGGAGACATGTAAAAACAATTGTGTGCGCAACCAAACTTAGTTCATTACAAGATTTGAAAGTTAAAATAATTAATGTGATTTCGGTTATTACTGTAAATCAGTTGGCAAATGTTTTCTGTAAACTGCGAAATTGTATTACCCTTTGCATTGCTAATAATGGAAGAAATGTGGAAACTTAAATAAAATTTCATTAAGACCTTAAAAAATCTAGATTGTCTTCTTTCTAAATTTTCTTACAGATTGTTTTTATCGCAGATAAAAATAAGGTTATAAATTTTTTAAAGTGCACACGAACTTTATGGACACCCTGCATAGCTTTGAGTCAAAGTAAACAGGAGAATAGATAAATGAAATTTCATGAAGTACACGTAAATCTTTTTCTGATGGTAAATTGGTTATTGGTGGGTCCCGTAACAAAGTTAGTAGTCGAGATGTGAGAGCAAAGCAAGCATCGGGAAGTATTGCAGGGAAAAGTGCCAGGGTGAGGTTGAGGGTTTTGTTGGAGGTGAGTACATTTGAAGTCGGGTGTTTGTCGTTAAGCGATCAAGGGTAAAAGCAGGCGAAAAATGTTGTAGTTGAGGGTCACTCTTTAGAATAGAATAAATTGTTAAAACATTACAATTAGAAACCAGAAATAATCTTTCTACTAAATTGGCTAGCCGCACTGCAGTCGTGAACTCGCAGTTATCCAAAAAGGTAAATCCACCTCTGATTTACTACTGGCAAGCTTTTAGCTTCTTCTTCCTTACATAGTTATTTTCTCACTTATATTCTCCTATATTTCTTATTTATTAACTTTTCTATTTTTACTGTTTTTACGTTTTTCCGCGTTTCATTCTATTCTCCGTTTTTTTCTTTTTTTATTTTCCAATTTTTGTTATTTCTGGTCCCAACCTCATTGCTTTGTGATGAGATAGAGCATATACTTTAGGTTTTAAGTATTGCAATAGTTATTCGTATTTATTTCAGTTGATTTATTGGCCTCTATTTATTTTGTCTGAAGAAGTGAGCATTCGCTCACGAAAGCTTGCAACAATAAATATTTAAGTCAACTACAAGTATCATTTTTGAGTTATTATCTGCTACTTTAGAAGGCGAGACGGCTATACAACCTTCAATAGAAACAATAATCATTAGTACAGAATACAATGAAAGTAAACTATGTCTGCAAGTATTTCTTTAGCCTAATCCTAACTATACCGTTTTGGTTGTAGTAGCTTAAATCAAAGAACCTTAATCTAGCCCTTGCATGCTCATTATTCATTACCGCTAACATACCAGAACAACGTACACCAGTCACAGTAACACATGTTACAAACAGAAGCAATGAATAGTATTAATAGAACGCAACAGCACACACAAACGCGTGCATCACAGAGATGTTTACAAAATCGATCGAGGAAATCAACACTGAATTTCCTGAGAATATTCTTGATGACTGGATGAAAAGATTAAATGTGATGGAGAGCTTTGATCTGAACTGAAATTGAACTTTGCTTTTCCCTCTTAGAAAGAGCAGCAGACAATTTTTTCTATTCTCTTTCGTTGTTTCTCACAAGGACGCGTAATTGAGAGAGATGAATAAATTGAGTGCCAAACCCATGGTTTTCGGACGCGTCAAGCAATGCCTTCTCTTGCGAGTTTATCTGAGATGATTAATAAACGGACGCTCGTGCGAGGTCTTTGTGCATGGCAAAGCTAAAGTTGTCTTAATGAATCAAACCAAATGTGTCAGTTTACGCAAGCAACTGGAGGCTGCCGTCATGTGCAGGAAATTGATGCAAAATGCGTCGAAATCGTTGCAGCATCTCGGATACAGCCTTCCTTTTTGGTCAAATCACTGGCGTGATTTGAAAGTGGATTATAAACCCCGATCTCCCTTTGCCACATTTTGTAATACGCCTAGTAGGTACAATTTTTTTAGTAGCCTCTGCCAATACTTGAAATTATGTTAATACGTCATTCAGTCCTGCTGATGATGAAACACGGTGAGATGTGTCAAAAAGTCAGGAGGTTACTCAATGTGGCTAAACTGGCCTAACTTTCCTTTGCAGAGAAGCCTCGGCCTTGGGCTTCTACTTTCACGATGCAATATCGGGCGTCGGTGGGGACCCACTATTAAATATTGGCTGCAGAGCTTTAAACCGACTTAACGAGATCTCGCTGGATCTATGCGGGTCAAAAAGTGCACGGCATACCTTATTGCCTACTTTCTACAACGTCTCGCTGCTAAAGCACAAAAGAAATGTTAAACACTCCTATTTTAGATGAGATTTTCCACAAATATGGTCTTTTACGTTCAATGAAATCTTTTTGAGGCCGCTGCGAATTTTCTTAAAAAGAAGTCGGCAGATGCCTTCGCCTTCATTTCCAAGAAATTAAAAAAAGGAAGAAATAAATCGAATTGTTAAACTTAAAATGCTTGCATGATTTCTGCCGTTGCTTTGATCCGAATTCTAGGTTGAAAACTGATGGTCGGCTTGAAAGTGGCAAACTGACGTCACACTCCGAACATTCTCTTATCTTGCCTAGCAAGTAAGCGTTGACAAGGCTGATTGTGCCAAATGAGCATATTGTCACGCTGGCCATCCTATACTTTAGTGCAAACGAGACATCAGTAGGGGATAATCTATGGTATTTCGAGGGTTAAAAGGAATCTCCCCAAAAGCAGTAAATGCCCAAGACGGAAAGCTATTTCTATTTTCCAATTAATGGCCAACATACAGGCATGTTGTGTTACAGCCACTTATAAGTATTTAAAATTTTGTTGCATTGGCTATTTCGAATTCTGTGCTTATTGCTTACCACTAAAATGTCAGCGATTGCAAAGCTTTAGGGCTTTTGTTCACATGTTTATGAGCCCGTAAGTGCGCGTAGAGCTAGTTACTAGTTTGGACCTGATTAGATTATGTTGGTATTTGGGCGATTTACTGATCTCCGCGGAGCAGTAGATACTGTCTTGTCAGAAAATGGTTTGACGTTCTGTGCGGCGGCGAAATCGTTTGTTTCGCTCCTGTGCTTTATTGATTTTCGAACTCCCTTCGCAGACGCATTATTAATTGAGCTGAGATTCCCCATTAGCACCTTAACAGGGATATAATAAAGCTATTCAGAAATGCTTTGGAAAATTTATGGGAGAGGCGCATCGCAAGCCTTTGTTAATTGAATTGCAGACCATTGTGACCGATGCAGTGAGTATTGTGAATCATCATCCCCTTACTTTTGTAAGCAGCTACATTTCACCCTCTTTTTTCTCGGTTACTAGCATGCTCCTTGCACTCCTACTAGTGTATTTCATGATCGGGAAGATATACAACGTGACTACGTGTCACAAATAAGTAAGTTTGCATTGTAGAAATAGTTTTTATGTATAGTTTCTGAAATCTGTTGCTTTTGTTTCGCTGTGATTATGTTATTTGTAAATCTGAATTATCTTTAACCCTAAACTAGCTTTTTAAATCTCGGCTGTTTTTCGCAAAAACTTGTTTCTTTTGCATTTAGATCTGTGACAGACACTCCTCTTCTTACGTCACAATGGTGTATGATGTGTTTAAGTTCCAGAGTAATCGAGTGCATCTTGTGTCTTTTCGAAGATTTTTGCTTGTCGGTTAGATAATTTATTAGCAAAGTTTTCTTTTGTCGCGTGGTGTTGTTCTGGCATTTTCTGGAATCTCGTTCCATTCATATATAAAGCGGCGAGATCTTTACGCTTTTAGTAGAGCAGAGCAGAACAAAGTGGCAGAGTAGGAAGAGTAGTAAAAGTGCGCTGTTCTGAGTGATTTATTGTGGATTTTATTAGCGTGACAAAAAAATCAAGCGGTTAATTTGGTGGATTTAGTTTTTGTTGGTTTCTGATCGTTACATTAAAGCGCTTTAGTTTTTGATGATCGACGGGAAGAGGAATTTAAAGTTTCAAATATTTTGTGAATATATTTGTTCTATTCTTGATCGAAAAGTGCGTGGTTCAAGTATCTTTGTACTGTAGAAGTCAATCTTTAAATAACTGTAAAGTTGCAGCCAGGCTCAATTGTTTGAGCGATACTATGTCGCCTCAATTTTAAGCAAAAATTAAAGTTGAGGTAGGATCAAAAATTCTATTGAACGCGACACTATGTAATAAGGTCACCCTTGCATATAGATTTTGAAAATCTTTGATCAAAGGTTATTTTCCGACATTGCAAAACCGCAATAACTGAAGGGTTGCTTCTGAGAATTTCACTCAAGGCTAACTGGTATTCGTTGGCGTCAATAAAAATATGAACAAGCTCGGAACCTTCTGGTAAGAGAGAGTCCAATTTGTTTACCCCAGCAGCGTAGAAGGAAAAAAATTTATCCGTAGAGCCAAAATACAAGTAGCTGTGCTAAAAACTCTAAATCCAAAAAAGTTGAATGCACCAGATGTAGCATGACGTCGTTGAGTTTTTTACAACTTTATGTAGCAGTAACTTCACCATGCACAATGCTACATAGGGAATGTCAAAGTTAATAGTTGATTAACGCGCTGTCTTGATATGATCAAACATTGATATATTTCAAATCCAAAGTTATTTGGGGTGGAGTGAGTGGATCCAATTCACAAGTGTTTAATGTGATAGTCAAAGACGAACAGTTATCAAAAACTCAACCACGTCATTCTGCATCTTGTGAGTCTGTATCTTTCCTATTTTTTGCTAATTGTTTAAATAGGTCACGAAGAGGCTATCCACTTAAAACAAGAACTGTAAAATATAAATGTTCGTGCCGAAGGCTTAATGATGAAGCCAGAGGGTGTTCACCCATTAGAAAAACTTTTATCAGAAATCGACAATGTTTATAAACAATTACGAGGGTACTTCATGTGTATGAGGATTTTCAGAATAGTGACATTGTACCAGGCACTAATTGGTGTAAAGCTAAAGTTAAGAAAGAAAAATCGGAGTTTGATGTCTATGCAATCACTTGGATATCACATAATGAATACCAAATGAACGTTTGAAGTACTAAAATCTTAAGTGCGAATGGTTCTTGTATATTGTTACAAATAAGCAAATTTGTGTTAAAAGAATAGTTTACATAGATGTACAGTTGTAATCTGTTGTTTTATTTTGCAGTAATTATTTTACTAGTAAATTTGAATTGTTTGAAGCCCTAAACTTGCTAAACTGTTTTCGAAAAAAGACCTTTTTCCTTTCGCATCTATTAATAGACTTGTAACTCGCACACCTCTTCTGACGTCACAATGGTTGACGACGAGGCTAAGTTCCAGTGTATTCTAATGAATCTTGCTTCTTCTCAAAGATTTCTTTTTGTTTTTTATATTTTCGATTACGTAATTTATAAACGGGGTTTTTCTTTTCTGTGTCACGAGATGTTCTAGCGTTTTCTGGAAGACTGGTTGCAGTATATATAAGGCCGCGAGATTTATGCAATTCAGAGAGAGAGAGAGAGAGTAGTGGTTTAGTAGAGAGAGTATAGCGTGATAAAAAGGACGTTGATCTGTGGTGATTTCTATTAGTGTGACAAAAGATTAACTGGTGGATTTACGCGTACATGTAGTTACGGTAAATCTCTGATATTTATATATTGAGGTGCTTTAGTTTTTGTGTTTGACAACGAAGGACTTCGAAGTTTTAAAGAGGTATTGTAAATATATTTGTTCTGTTCATGATCGAGAAATGGTTGGAAATATCTTAGTAAAAACCAATCTTTTTCTAGCTATTAGGTTGCAACCAGACTTAATTTTTCGAGCGATACTTCAAGTCGCCTCAATTTTTAGAAGTAAATTAAAGATTGAGATAGAACAAAAATTCTATTCAAACGCAACATATATCAAGCAGTTT
Source organism: Trididemnum clinides (assembly GCA_963675345.1). Lineage (NCBI taxonomy): Eukaryota > Metazoa > Chordata > Ascidiacea > Aplousobranchia > Didemnidae > Trididemnum > Trididemnum clinides. Next base: position 18,583,943 of record OY776306.1, read on the forward strand.
TGTAAGAAGCAAAAAATTAAAAAGTCAAGTAAAGTTTAAAGTTGCCTCTGCAGCTACTAAGGTGCTACTAAGAAGCTACTAAGGTGTATGAGATCAGGTTACGTGCAAGAGAACGCACCGAAAGGAAAAAACAGGAGATTATAGAGGCACGTTTAGAAAAAGAGAGAAAGGCAAGCGGAGTAAAGTGCCTTACAGGAGATGGAACTAGAGCTACTTGAAAATGAAGAGAAAACAGAAAGCAAACTTTGTTTCAAGGAACAGGAGTTAGAGCTGGCCAAAGTAGAGCTTGAGGCTTGGAACGATGAAGTTGACTCTGCTGCTATTTCAACCGTGACCCCGAATGTTTTAAAATCGTGTGGACCAGTGTGCTCTAATGTTTGCAAAATCGCTCCCGCAACTTCATCAAAAAATATGCTACAGGATGCTCAAAGGTTGGTACAAAGTTATACTTACGTAACGTACACAAACGTTGATTATGCTCTAAACTCAACCCGAGTGACTAAACCAATGAATCACCAACCCGTCAGAGTGTCGTTTTCTACGACACCAATTAACGTAAACACAGAAACTCAACCACTTGAGCCATCTGACGAAACATCTCTTAAATCTGCCGTCTTCCATGAATCACGAATTTTTTTCTTATCAAAAGGATTGTGATCTTCAGCAATTTTAATATTGTATGCTCTACTGCCAATCAACAATCGGCAGTCAACTATACGAAGCCGCTACCATGTGGTCCTTCGTATTTTGCTGCTCCTCCTTGTCCAGAAGTTCGTTCCCTGAGGTCGCTACAAAGAGATTGCCCTGCACCACCAGTTGTTATATAAAAGTTTAACGGCAATCCCATTAACTATTGGCTTTTTGTGAGACAATTCGAAGCTCATGTTTTGGGAAAAGTGGACGATTATGAATTGTTTTCCTTGCTCTATCAAAACTGCGAGTCAAATGTACAGCACAAATTGAACAATGTGTCAAACCAGCTGCTGCCAGCCAGTTTTGAAGCCGCTTGGAATATTCTTTTTGATGAGTGCGGTCATTCTCACGAATAAGCTCGCTTTTGCAAAGAACTCTTAAATAGTGCTCCAAGAGTCCCAGAAGATGATCGAGAAAGATTGAAATTCTTGGCACAATTGCTTGAGAAATGTTATGTTTCCTTGGAAAATAGTGCAAAAGCATCTTTTCTGGATTCTTTGCAAGTAATGATGAACATTACCAACAAATTGTCTGAGGAATAAAAACGTGCACGGATGGAATATACTGTAAAAATTGAACGTCAAGCAGGCCATAGGGCCAAGTTTGCAAATCTTTCAGCATTCTTCACGGACAGAAATCGGTTGGCTAATTTCATATTCGGAAGAGAATCGTTTCTAGGAAGAAGCAGTAAACGACGTTGTAAATCTACTTATGTAGTCTCCGAGAAAAATCTCGTGAGTAAGGATTTAGTCGGATCCGTGAAGTGTCACTTTTGTAATGGCAATTACAAAATAAGTGACTGCAGAAAATGGAGTGATAGAATATTTGATGAGCGTTATGACTTTGTCCGCCTTAGAAGATCCTTTTCTAATGTTTGAGTGGTGTGCATATAGCCCGTGGGTGCAAATCCAAAGTGAAGTGTACAATAGTAGGTTGCTCTGGTACTCTTCATCATACTCTTCTTCACAAGCCGCCAAGGCAAGGTCACAGAAAGGATACCCTTTTCTGTAGCAAGTCATGTAATTCTGTGCAGGCCACAACCGTTGAATGCCGAGAACCTTTTACCCCTTCAGTGTTTCTAGATATAGTACCATTAAGAGTGAAGTAATTTGGACAAAATAAAGAAATATATGCCTTCTAAGATCAAGGATCTAGGCATATTTTTGTGTCCAAAATCTTGCTGACGATTTGGAGACATCTAAGTCCAAACGACAACTTGCACTGCAAACTTTAACAGCTACGCAATCATTGGTCACGGAATCTCTCCAGCTCTCGGTACAAAACCTCAATGGAGTTGATTGGATTAAATTGCTTCATGTGGCTATCGTGAAAAAAGTCTCCGTGAAGCTCAATGTGATACCAGAGGCTACTTTGACAAAGCAATACTGCTATTTAAAAGATTTAGAGTTTCCGAGCATTCACGTTGATTTAGTAAAACTTTTTGTTGGTGCAAACGTACCTCAAGTCTTTATAGTTGATGGCATTAGACAAGCTGCAGAGAATGGATTGCCCGATGCGGTATGTTCACAACTGGGATGATCTTTGCTGGGCCCTGCATTGTCAATTGTGATTTTGGAAGCACTAACGCATATTTCGTTTCCACTCAACCCGTCACTTTAAAAAAATGCTTCATTAATCGAATCAAAGCTTCTAGATTCTACTATCGATGAGTCCCTGAAATGGATTTGGAACTGGAAAACATTTGTTGTGATAAAGGACTTTCTGTTGAAGATCGTCGAGTTTACAACCTATTAAAGAGGTCTATAAAGCTAATTGATGGTTGCTATGAGTTATTGTTGCCTTGGAAAAATCAGAAAGAAATGCCTGACAACAAGATTATGGATAAGGTCCGTTTAAATCACCTGAAAGGAAAACTGCTGAAGAACCCAGAGTTAAAAAAGAAGTATATAGATTAGATGCAGTCTACTGTATAATTGAATAGGGTTATGCTAAAGAATTTGTTTGCGAGGCTGAGACTAATTACGGTAAAACATGGTATATTCCTCACGATGCTGTCATGAACCCACACAAACCGAAAAAAATACGCATTGTATCTGACTGCGCCCAGAGTACAGGGGAGTGTCTCCAAACAAATCGTTAATGCAAGGACCTAACTTTGTAAACAGTTTGATGTCTGTGCTGTTACGTTTTAGAAAAAATACTATTGCCCTAGTTGGCGACAATGAGGCCATGTTCTACTGAGCCAGAGTTGACTCAAAAGACAAAGGTAGCTTAAGGTTACTGTGGTGGCCTAACGAGGATTTTTCGGAGGAACCTACTCAACATGGTATGAAAGTGCTCCCGTTCGGCGCAACTTTAACACCGTGTTGCGCCACGTTTTTTCTTCGCCAGGCAGCTATTGATCTCCATTCTATTATTGATTCGAGCGATGTAGTATGGCAGTACAACGCAGCTTTTATGTTGACGATTTTTTATCTAGTGTTCACGACAGTAAATCTAGCCAAAAGTTGATTAATGAATTTGTTTTAGAAAAGGCTGGATTCCTGCTCACTAAATGGATGTCTAATTTTAAAACAATTAATAAATCACTCCCTGAAGACGATCACTCAAAATTGTTGATGATTCAGACCTAAGACGGAAAAAGAAGTGAACTAGTGCTTGGTGTTTATTCGAATACAGAAACTGACGTATTTTACAATAGGTATGCCGTGGAAACCGCGCACCAAACGTGGAATGCTGGCCACGATGAATTTAATGTTTGACCCGCTTGGTTTTGTGACACCGGTGATTGTTGAAGTCAAATTGGTATATCGAAGTTTATGTCAAAAAAATTTAGATTGGGACAAACCTTTGCGCCAAGTTAATATAATTCGTTAGGAGAAATGGATGGGAAGTCTCTGTTATCTTTAAACATCCTCTATTCCTCGGTAGTTTGGTTTACTTCCCCCTAATTGTGGGCAAACATATCGGCTTCATTACTTTGTTGATGCATGGAAGGAAGCATATGGTGCGGTTTGCTATTTTCAAACTGTTGATAAAAATGTTGCCATAAAATGTTCATTGGTGGTAAGCAAATCGCGTCTGTCTCCTTACAATGAAACGTCGATTCCTCGTTTAGAGCTCTTGGCTACCGTGCTGGCTGTGAACATAGATCGTACTTCAAAAAGAGAATTGGAGATACCGTTAAAACCGTCGATGTTTTGGTGAGAATCCTTAATAGTGCTACAGAGCCTGGCTAATGAAAGAAAACGATTACCATTGTTTGTTTCCCGAAGACTTTTGCTAATAACAAAGCACTCATGTATTGACGATTGGAACCATGTGCCTAGGAAGCTGAATCCTGCGGAGATTTTTTCAAGGGGTTCAAGAGCTTATGTATTATCCAAGAACTGTGAATAGTTTGAAGGCTACCAGTTTTTAAACAATAATCCTAGCTGCTAGCCTGTTTTTGGTAAAACAAGCGTGCTGTCTGCCGATGAGATTAAATGTTTTGATAAAAAGCATGTAAACGCTTGTTTAGTCAAAAATAAACTTTTAGTGGTCGATAAACTGATTGCTCATTACTCTTCATGGATCAGATTAAAGAAAGCCGCTGCTTGGTTAATAAGGTTTAAGTGTTATGTTTTATTGCACAGATCCATAGCAAAAAGGTCGCCAAAGGACATCTTACGGTTTTGGAGCTACATGCTGCTGAAAGACATTTGATTGTTTGCGAGCAACAACAAATCCTACTGTTATCTAGGGAATGCCTCGAGTTGGTGGACGACTGGACAAAGCCTTAATTGACTATGACGCCAGCCACACAATCATCTTGCCGCATGTTCCTCACCTCACATGTATTATAATTAATCATTTTCATGTATTTTCAGGTCATTCCGGAATAAGTACAACCTTAAATTCTCTATTTTAACAGTTTGGGGTCGTAAAACCAACTTCCATCGTGAAGAGAGTGTTGGCTAAATGCATGTATTGCCGTAAAATAAATGCAAAGCCCCGTTAACAAATTATGGCTGCGTTGCCTCTTGCTCAAATACAAATGAACTTGCATCCATTTGCGAATACTGGCGTCGATTACTTCGGGCCGTTGATGATTCGTCAGAAAAGGAGTAATGTAAAGCGGTACGGATGCTTGTTTACGTACCTTACTACAAGAGCCGTTTATTTAGAAGTTTTCTAAGATTTGTGGTCGGACGCATTTATAAATGCTTTGCGTCGATTCTTGCCTAGAAGAGGTCTTGTAGTGCACATATACTCCGACAACGTCGCAAATTTGGTTGGAGCTGAGCGTGTTTTGTGTGAATCAATACAGCAATGGAATCAGCACAAATTCATAATTTTTTCTTACAAAATAAAATTCAGTGAACATTTAACCCTCCCACAGCCAGCCATACCGCTGGAGCGTGGAAAAGAATAATCAGATCCGTACGACGAATCCTGATTTCGTTGACTGTTGATCGCACGCTCAACGATGATCAATTGCATACTTTCTTGTTAGAAGCGGAAGCTATTCTAAATTCAAGACCACTAACACCGATTACTATTGATCCCGAGGGAGCCAAACCCTTGATTCCCGACCATTTATTGAAACTGCATTGGACAGGAAACCTGCTCTCTGCCATTACTGATTGCAAAGACTGTTACAGCACAAAGTTGGCGTCATGTCCAGTTTTTAGCGGACCGATTTTGAAGCCGATGGTCCAAAAAATATTTACGAACAATTATATCTCGGCAAAAATGGCTTAATGAAAAACCCAATTTCAATATTGGCGATATCATGCTTGTTATTACTAACAATGCCCTCCGTTCTCTATGAAATATTGGCTAAATATATGCTGCAAAACCCGACGAACACAAGATAGTTTGTAAAGTCGTTGTCAATGTTAAAGGCAAACCACATTCAAAGACCAATTTACAAACTGTGTCTCTTAATTCCCAATCAAGAACTAATAGACGATAAATCGAACGATCCTAAATTCTGACTTTCACATTCTATGATATAAATTGTGTGTCTTTTTGTCTAGGCCTAGTTTTTATTTGCTTGTTTTTTCGGATGGTGGAGAGTAAAACTTTGACAGTATTGTGTTCGTTTGTAATCTAATTTCTAAAGTTGTTTTATTTTCTGATATTGTTTTGATTTCCCGTTGTAGATTTGAACCCGGGCCATGCAATATTGTATTGGCTACTGTGCCACGCAAACATGTGAGAATTGTCGCTTCAGGTCTGTGTTGACTCAATTTAGGAAGTGCAGAATTTCCAAATAACCTAATTTAGTATTTAGCAGTGATTGCTTGCAATTCTGCTCAGCATCTGAGTTTTAAGAGTTTAGAAATAGTGTTTATTTATGATATAAGAAACAATTAACATGCAAGTATATTTTTGATACGCTGATTGGTGATTGTTTAAATTGTAATTGCTAATTGCTACCCCGTCATGGCGTTGTAGATTCTTAGTTTTTGATAACCGCTTGTCTTTAATTATCACATCAAACACTGGTAAATCGGATCTACCCACTCCACCTCTATTAAACACGAATTTGAAATATATCAACGCTTGATCATATCAAGACGCTGCGTTAATCAACTATTAACTTCGACATTTCCTATGTAGCATTGTGAATGGTGAAGTTACTGCTACAATGTCTTTATTACGCTCTTTTGTATCAGGCAGCTAAGAAGTTGAAACACGATTATCGTGCGTTTACTTAAATCCAGGCAAGGTTTGAAAACTTCTGGCTGACTTCTCGTTAAAAATACTAAATAAAGACTTTCTTTAAAGTTGAGTTAGGTTTTACTGTTTTTTGTTGTAGCACGAAAGTTAGCTTATTTTGCTGCACTGGGAAGTTTTCGCTCACCCTCGTTTTGGAAGAAAAATCCTTGGTAAATTTTTATATGCTGGTATTTATTTTAATTAAGTCTTTAGATTTTCATTTGTTTTATTAACCCATTTGTGCCTGGCGTCCTATATGTAGGACGCCTACTTAATTTAGGATTGCTCTTCGTATATTATATTTTTGAATATAGCTGAAGTTGGACTACATTTATGAGCAAATTTGACACATATGACAGTAGTATTTTTAAAAATTGCTTTATCAGGTGAGACGTGACGCCATTTTGAAATCGTCTGATTTCGCTTTTTTGAAAATGTTGAGAGTGCATATAGAGTTGAGCCAATAACTACGCATTTCCAAAGAAGTACTAAAAAAGTGGTCAAGTGTATTTATTTACTAGTAATTCTTCTGTTTTATGGTGAATCTTAAAATTTTTCTGAACTTATAGTTTCCGAGAAATTTTATTTGAAACATTGGCGTCCTACATATAGGTCGCTAGGCACACGTGATAGCAAAATGTGCGCCGCTGCGAGTATGTTCAAGTAGAGTTTGCAAGTCGCTATTCTCACGCACTAGAAACCATAATCTCCAGAGGATAAATTTGCAAAACTCAGACCACTAATAAAACTTTTGAATCAATAGTTCCAACGTCACTCACCAAACGAAGAATTTTATAGTTTTGACGAATCAATGTGTGAATATTACGGGCGCCATGGATGTAAGCAGTTTTTGAGAGGTAAACCGATACGTTTTGGTTTTAAAATTTGGTGTGGAACTACGCCGCTGGGATACTTGATTTGGTTTGATCCGTATCAAGGAAAATCAGCATCATCTCGACCGCAAGATAACGGATTACGGCTTGGAGGAAATCTTGTCAGCCATTTTGCAGATGTTCTAACCGGATGTGGTAGAAAGTTTTTCCACCTATGCTATTATAACTTTTTCAATAGTGTGACACTCGTTACCATGCTAAAAGACAAATTAGTAAAAGCAACTGGTACAATTCGTGAAAACAGGACTGAAAAATGTCCACTGACCTCAAACGATGCTTTGAAAAAGCAAGGACGTGGAAAGTTTGATTTCAAAACTGACACCAAAAACGACGTCCTCGTTTGCAAATGGAATGACAATAGTGTGGTAAATTTATGCTCAAATGCTGCTGGGGTCCATCCCATATCTAAAGCCTCTCGATATTCTTCTTCTGAAAAGAAGCGGGGGCAAATTGACCAACCTTTTTTGATCAAGCTCTACAACGAACATATGGGGGGTGTCAATAAAATGGATCAAAATGTTTCAAAATATCGAATTGGTTTGAGAGGTAAAAAGTGGTACTGGTGTCTGATTTCATATATGCTCGATGTTTCCATCAACAACGCCTGGCAATTACAGAAAATTTGCAACAATGAAAATCCAATGGATATGCTTCAATTTCGACGATATATTGTTAGAACGTATTTGTCTCAATATGGCAAGCCGCCTGAAAAAGGAATGCGGGGAAAACCTCAAGATGTTTTATCGGATATTCGTTATGATGGATATAAGCATTGGGTAATACCGCAAAATGGACAAACGAAATGCCACCACTGTCACATGAAAACTACAACTAGATGTGAAAAATGCGATGTTGGCCTGCACGTAAAATGCTTCAAAGATTATCATAGTCTGTAATGTCTTTTCTGTGATTTTCGTACATAGAGAACTGTTTTGAGAACTCTAAAATGCTCTTACCAATTTTATGTTTAGTAAAAACTTTGTTGTGCTTATTTGGTTACTCATCGAAATCAAGACTTCAATAAAATACGCTGATGGTTGTAACATTATAGCTTCGAGCGAAACAGACAAAGTAAGCAATAAAACCTGATTACACAACACGTACGCGTTACGCTCAGTCGCTCACGCATCTTCCACTTTGCTAACGGATTTGCCTAGCGTCCTACATGTAGGACGGCTTTTATCTCAAAAAGTACGCAAAAAGTTTTAAAAAAATCAATCGGAAAAATTTTATACATGTTCACTAAGCAATCTTCAAGTTTTTATAAAAATATCTTAAGTATTTCAACCTTCGGCACAAATGGGTTAAAGTTTTCCTAACAATTACAAAAGTTTACTCTTGCACTTGTGATTGAAGAAAGAGCGAAGGCCTTGGAGTTCCTTTCGAGATCTTGTAAACAGATTTTCGTTGTGAGGGGTTTGTAGCAATGTCATAAATATAAATACAGGTTTGGTAACAAATATACAGGGTGATCATGATGATATGACACATTTTAAATGCTTTTTTCTACAAATATGAAAACCACACCGATAAGTGAATTTATTTATTACATAACTGATACTCAGGAGTTTGACGTGTTGTGTAAGATTTGAATATTACATCAAGTTTAATTATTTTCAGGTATTGATTTAGTAACCATTATAATGTTATGGACTCCAAAAGAGATTATTTCGAGATTCGGTGATATCCATTGGCCATCCAGGTCACCTGATTTAACCCCAGTGGACTTTTTTCTGTGGGGTTACCTAAAAAATCAAGTATACGCAGCAGGCCCCACACAACAGAAGAACTTTAACAAAGCATCCACAGAGAGGTTACAGGTATTCCGATTGATGTGTTAAACCGCTCTTTGCATGATATGAAAAATCGATCTCTTGAATGTTTTAGTCGTGATGGTGAGCATCTAAAGGATGTAATATTCAGATCTTAGATATCAGAGTGTCAATTTTGCAATGAGTTGGTTATCCCTTTCAACCCTGACTTACCTAAAGTACAATAAATTTTTTTAAGTTTTGCGTATTTTTGGTCAAAAAGGCATCAATAAACATAAAGTGCATCAGATTAATTTTGGGATCATTTTAGGGGTCGGGAATTCTAGTTCTCGTCAGGGCTCTAGGTGTTAAAAATTGGAATTATTCGCCATACAAAGTCTTACATTTCTTCAATATACTCTTATTGATTATGTAATAAACATATATTTTTATCACTAAAAATGAGCATTCTGCATGTTTTATGAAATAAAGGGAGAGGTTTTGTCATACATACAAAAGATATGCTACATAGATATGGCGATATGTGGCAAGGCACAGTCTAATTCCATGTAAACAATATTTCCATGCAACTATCACACAGCACAAAAAACACTGAAGAAGATAAAAAAAAAACACACACACAGGTGGTTACTTGTGAAATCGGATAAAAACCTTTCACTCTCTACCTAAAACATGAAGAAACACAATTGTTTGGATTGTCTCAAAGAAACTTTTAACACAAGAAAAAATTCACATGTGGTATTTTACAAAGCAATTTTTTGATTTATTGCAGCAAAGGTGTACACCGCAGTGACTGCATATTGAATTTGGCCTGGATTCAATACACTCATTGGAACATACTTCACATCTGCCTTTTTTATCGGTAAACTCAGGCCAATGTACCCCTGTGCTGCTCAAGCGAACAGAATCAGGAACACTATAGGCCAGCTTTCGACGCTTTGGAGCACCCATGGATCTTCGTATTTTTCCCAGTGTGAACAGTCCCTGAGCCAGCTCTCTTCTAAACATCAACAGTGAAACTGGCTTATCTTTTGCATCACAATATAACACATATGCATTAACAATGGTCATATCAAGCAAACCAAAAAAGATTCGATGCCACCATTTCATGCTTTTACGGTTGACACCGCACATTTGGCGAAGCATATCATGCTTATCAACACCCCCCATGTTTTCATTGTAGTGTTTCACTACTTCAGGGCATGCCATTACAAGCTTAGAGCCATCTTTCTGCTTCCTCTCTACTGTAGTAACAGTAGGATTGTGATAGTTTGAAATAAAATGCACAGGACGATTATCACGCCACTTGTAAACTGATATGCCATCAGGAGTGGATTGATAATCAAAATCACCTCTTTTCAAGCTATTGTCCGCTGCCATGACAGGAACATCTTTCCTTGTTGGTCTAATGGTAGCACAAGCAAAGATGTGATTTACTTGTAGTAATTCCATAAGTGGAACTGATGAAAAGTAATTGTCAAAAAACAACCTGTGCCATTTTCCCTTCAAACTCTCTGCAAGTTGCCAAACCACCTGACCTCCCAAGCCAAGATCTTTAAATGAATCGCTGGTCCTATCTCCATTTTTCCTATCTCCATATTCTCTACAAAGTCGGAAGAGAAAGGTCTGAGAGACATCTGTTGCTTTGCAGTTGAAGTTTATATTAGATCCTGGTATACAGCACGTGTTCCTCGTTATGCTCCTCGGCTTGACTTGCAACTATTAAAGACTTTAGTCAAATACAAAGAAAGCGAAGAAAAAATTGCAACAATTGCACTCAAAAAGTTCTCAAACCATCTCTGGTATCTTTCTGAAGAGCTTATAGCACTTGCTTTCTTTGATGAAGAGATCTCCATTGAGATGAAGAACAAAATGAGGGAAGCTCTGGAGAACCCTGCTGAGCAGAATAATATCAAACGAACCACTATTGACCATGCAGTAATTGAACAGAAGCAGCTTAATGATTTTGTGACTTCACACACTAAAGTCTTTTTTGAAATCCTTGGCCTCCCGTGCAGTTTCCTTGAATCAAACGCAGAAAATTGGGACTCTAATGATGAATATTTAAAAGCACGTGAAACTGTAATGAATATGAAAGTAACAAATGATTTAGCAGAAAGAGGAGTGAAACTAATGGAAGAATATAACAAGATCCTCACAAATGATGAGCAACAAAAGCAGTACCTTTTGCAAATAGTGAAGAAGTTCAGATCTTCTCTACCGGACAAAAACAAGAAAACAATTATGTCACTGAAATAAATCGTCATCATGATACATGCTAGTGGTTATGATAGGCTTACTGGGGAGTTTCCACTTAAAAAAAAGCAACGCGCCCATGACTATACCTCAATAGGTGGTGTGGAAATTAGTCTCCAAAATGTAGCAAAAAAATGAAAATTTACTTTAATGTTAGAATATTTAAAGGCTGGTAGCAACCTCTAAATATCAATTGATTGACCTCAAATTTTGTATGTAGTGTTTTTGAGGCAAACAGTATCAGATTAGAGGGTGCCCCATTAAAATTTCAAAAAATTTTCAAACCCCCCTTTTTGCATCACCGTGGTGTATATTTCAAATTTATACACATATCCACAATTGTCAGCCACACACCAAAGTTTGTACCCCCTCTTTATTGGCTTCATGGGGTTGTATTGTTTGAAAGAGCATCTCCCCTTGAAACGAATCATTGATTCATCTATACTAAGATGTTCCATTGGCAATTTATTTTCTTTGAAAACTTGGTTCAAGCCTTCCACTAGAGGCCTAATTTTCCATAGCTTATCCATATTGTCAGGACTTCTGCCATTATTATTATTCAGGTGCAGTTTGCCCAAAATAAACAAAAAGCGATCTCTAGTCATTGCCTGCTGAATGCACTGCACTCCCATATCCAGTCCCGTAGCACTCCAACTTCGGGCCCCCCCCCCAAAGTAAGCGCAAGAGCCTCTGCGCACAGGTCATATCACTTTAGAGGTGTATAACTGAAAAGCTGCATTAAGAAAATACACCACAATTTCTACATAAGTAAACAGGCTAATGTCAGAATAAAGCATGCCGATACCGAAGGTGCAAGTCATAAAAAATTCGGCACCGATGCCAGAGTTCACTAGGACATTTATGCAGACACTGCGAAACGAAAGCAATGACACTGAAAAACATGAAAAAGTTATAAAAACACAGTATCATTTAAATAGTCTGGAGCGAACCTTTTTGTTCGCAAATGCTGTTATGACATTGTCATAATCAAGAGATCGGGCGCAGTCATTTTCGATTGACAACATGGCTAATGAAGATAGTCTACTGTCTGTCATAGACGTTCTATTAAAACTTTTGATCAGTTTCAATTTGCTGAAGCTTCTTTCAGCGCTGGCAACAGTCACGGGGCAAGTTAGTAAGATTCGAAGTGCGATGTACACATTCCAATACAATTGAAATAAATGAGTCTTTAGAAGATAGTTCAGAAAGTCTTGAGCCGTATTGAGATTGCGTTTTTTTTGTAAAATTAAAACAAACCGCTGTAGCTCAGCGCTCATTTCATCAGAATCAATGTCACCGAACTTTTTTTGGAACTCTTTACAGCAAGTAAGAAGAGCATTTTCTTGTTGCACAAGCAAAAGTTTGTCTCGTGTGTACAAAAACGAAAAGGCGCAAGAAACCTCACGTAACAAATTAAAGCGCTCCTTTATTGACATAATAGCCTGGTCTACTAATGGATAGAAAAAGTTGCTTTTAAATTTCAGTTCAGGAGTAGCTCGTTGTTCCTCTTCACCTTGGTAATCAAACAATCTTCTTTTCTTTCCACTTCTTGACGGAGGAAAAGAAGGATCAATATCCAATTCCTGTGCTATTTCAACAGCAGATGTTGCGGCACTGTCATAACCCGTTGTGCGATAGTTTTGCAAAAACTTTTCAGTTGCCTGGATTTCCGTTTCCATTGTATGAAGGGAGACTCCATACGATTGAAGAATCTTGCTTGCTTTATTGACTTGGAATAGGATATCATACCAAATAAACACCGACAAAAGAAAACTCCATTTTGATAAATGAGCTATCAACGATTTTGTTTCTGAGGCAGCTCTTCCATCTTTTCTTTCTATGGAAATGGCTTCCAAGTCTTTCAGTGCCAGCAACACCTCTTTTAAATTGTATCGAAGAGGTTTGATGCATTTAATTCTGCTTTCCCAACGAGTATCAGATTGTGACTTTATGGACAGCTCCACATGTTTCTTCAAAATTTCCCAACGCTGAGCAGAGGAAGAAAACAGCACATACAACCTTGTAAGTACTCCAAAAAATGTCAATGCTTCCGTCGATCAATTAGCACTGTCAACAACAACTAAGTTAAGGGTATGGTTTGCACAGGGCACGTAAACAGCTTTGGGATTGATGTCTAGCATTCTTGCTTGGACCCCAGAATGTTTTCCTTTCATGTTAGCACCATTATCATATGACTGACCTCGACAATCAGACAATTCGAGTTGCAGTTCGGTCGCTTTTTCTAAGATAGCGTCCAACAAGCCTTTCCCAGTACTGTCACTTATTCTCAAGTAGCCAAAAAATGTTTCTTTAACAACAGCAGCTCCTTCATTACATAGTACATAACGGAGAATGACAGACATTTGTTCATGATGTGACATATCTGGAGTGCAGTCCAAAATTATAGAAAAATATTTTGCCAATTTCAATTGCTGTAAATTTTCTTTTTCAACTTCTGTCGCTAGCAATTCAATTAGTTCATTTTGTATGGTAGGACTCAAATAGTGATCTTTAGTGTTTTTATTCTTGATTCTGTCTTGAAGCTCTTTTAGGATCGGATCTCTTCTTGCCAAAAGCTCAAATATACCCAGAAAATTTCCATTGTGAGGAGATCCTAAGACTTCTTCAGATCCTCTAAAAGCAAGATTCCTTTCCGATAGAAACAAGGCAATGTCGATAAGTCTCTCTAAAACATTTCTCCAAAAACGTCTTTCATTGAAAAAATATTCATCTCGCGTTTGTCGATAGTGGATGAATTTCTTATCCCTTCAGCTAGTAACATCCATTGACTGCAGCATTCTTGGTGGGAAATGCCGTTTTCATGGTCTTTCAGTTTTTTCGAAAAACCCTCCCATGTATTTATACCACTACAAAAGGGCTTAGTGTTTTTCCAAATAGCTTACAACAAAAGCAAAAAACTTGATCTGATTCCCCAGAATAAACTAGCCACGACCGTGAAACACTTTCACCATTAGGTAACACACGTTTATAATGGTTGGAGGAAAAACGTCGCCTTGGAGTTGTGTTATTATATGGAAAATTCATTATTAGTTGATGTGGTCCACGCTTTACTATATCACATCGTTGAGCATCAGAAATACTTTCAGGCCATTTACATGGGTCATCAGGGATAGGGGTAAATTGAGATTCAGTTATTTTTGATATTGAAGGTTGCGTATTGGCAGGTAAATCACAACTTACATTTTCTGGAAATTCACAATCACTTTGATGCTGATCGTCATAGTCTTCTTTTTCTTGTACACTATAGTTTTCTTCATCCCTCTCGGTACTAGTGCCAGGTCTACTCTGCTCAGTAATCTTGAAAAAATCTGTCATCTTGGGCAATTTCGCTACAGCATCTCGAGCAGTGGCTGCTTCTTTTCTCTTTTGAGCACCACTTTTTGAACGTTTCATTCTATACAATGTCAATAAAATACTTTATCTGCACTCTGCAGTGTATATATATTGTCCCGGTATTTCTAGCCAAACAGAATTCCAGACCATTCTATGATTGTTGCGTAACAACGGCATTGTTACGTCAATCGAATATTCAAGATTCTACCAGAAAATCAATCGAAATATTCTAGATTCTGCGAGATAAAATGACGTTGCATTCACTTATGATGTCACAAGCCAATTTCTTCCTACAGTTTAAATCGGTTGTAAACAAGTCTGCTGAACTGAAAATAGTCACGTAGCCAAAAAGCAATCTCAGACTAACTTGGGCCCCCAAAGTTGGCCTGGGCCCCCCCCCCCAATTGGGGGGTTTGGGGGGCGGCTGCTACGTCTCTGCCTATATCATTAGACTGCATCCAATAATGTTTTATTGAAGGCAGTTTGTGATATGCCATAACAATATTTATGGCCAAAAACAACTGAATCTCTTTCTTGGTTATGTTACCAATTTTACCTTTTTGTGTACAATACAAGTTGCTTTCAAAATGGATATTCTCTAAGATGCTCTAGTTGAAAAACAACTGAAACGCATCAACAGGTGTTTTGAAACAATGATTGTTCATGGTGGAAGAAGTAAACACTCCATTTGATGGGGTAACTTGCTTCTTTCTCCATCTCCGTCGTGTAGAATTGTTAATATAATCAACAACTGGTGATACTACACCAGTTTGAAAAGCTGAGCAACTGGCATTGTTACTGTCAGCTGTTACTTCCCCTTCCTGTTCTTGCAAACCTTCAGCAGAATTACTACTTGAAGCAACATCAGGAGGATTCTGTTCTTCTTCAGCAGATATCAAAGGATCTGGTGTTGGTATGGTTTCTGCAGATGTAGGGTCACTCACAGCATCAACATCAAAATCATCATCTACATCGGTATCTCCTTCAAAATCAGAAGGAATATCTTCAATTATCTCTAATAAAGACTTTGCATCAAAAGTACGTTTAGAATTCATTTTACTAAGATATCTGAAGCAATTTACCACAATTCTGAAACCAATATAACAGTATAACCTATGATAAATTAAGAAATATAGAAAAAAGATGTTACACACAGATACCTTAGTCTACTCTTACTGATGACATGTCTGCTTGGTGTTTTGCTTGATAAAACATGCATATTCATAATCTGGTCGACTACTTCTTGCTTTCTATTCTAATTTTGCTTTTATTCTAATTTTCTAATTTTGAATTTCCAATTTTCACATAGGTTAGTGCAAAAATGCATTTATTTGAAATTGTTGTAGAGATTTAGGTACACAGAAAATCAGAAGAAAATCTGATTAATTGTGGCCAAAATGAGTACGAGAATCCTGACGGGAATTCCAGTTCCCGTCCCTGTTTCTTCTATTTTGTAAGCAGTGCAAAGTAAAATGATGAAAAGTTTTATTTGGCTGTATACTAGTATGCCATACTATGCAGATATTGAAAACTAGAAGTTATTGAAAAGGGTGCAATAAAAGAAATATTAAAAACAAAATGAGATATTTTTTTCAACAAAATTCTCCAAGGTCAACAATTTCATGTTAAAATTACGAAGAAATGACCAATATATTTTATACTGCAACTGATGATATGCCTAAAGTTTTGAATATTAAGGTTCCCTTCAGAGCTCAATGACTATTTTTTGCTTACATTGCTTAAGCATAGGCCGAATTATATGATGAGAACTGGAATTCCCGTCAGGGCTCAAAGGGTTATGTGTGAATTATGTTAAAACTCCTGAGTATCAGTTATGTAATAAATAAATTCACTAATCTGTGTCGTTTTTATATGTGTAGAAAAAAGCATTTAAAATGTGTCCCATCATTATGGATCACCCAGTACTTTTAAAATCCGCGGTAATGATAGCAATTCAAGCTGTAAATAGAAACAACCGAACTCTAAAATATTTAAGTCTCATTTTAATTTAAATGTGGTTGACACAAAGCCGGTTGATTCAAGTAATTTTAGCATGAAAACTTTGATCACCAAAATAACAAGTACATTGATAAAACAGGATTTTGATACTTTTTTCTCTGGCTATTATTTTGTCAGATAGTTTATTCAAATACATTTACCGCCTAAAAGAGATCAACTGCTTTCAGGTCAAAATGTGACCAAGGTACTTTTAGAACACAGCTCATGATATGATTGATCATATCAATCTCTTGCCAATCGAAACTAAGATTATCGCAAGCAACATTGAAGTCGGCAAGAAATGGTGTGGTATAAAATTTGTTGAGTTACATAACGTTTTCTCGCCGAATTTGTTAAAGCGTACTTTGTCACAGCAAAATAACTAATAAAACTATTGCAAGACTTATCCTGACTTAAATTCTGAATTTATACAGATATATTTAAAAAGGGCGTAAGTACACAACAAATGCATTTTTAACCGTTTACTTTTTATATATAATGACGACATATGAGCTAAAAACTACTTTAAAACCTACTGCAAAACTTTTTTAAATTTCCTATTTTGGGCAAGTCAAAATATTTAATTGTGCTTGATTAAACTGTTTAAAAAACAGTTCTAGTGCCTACAGCAAGCAACTAACGAATAAAAAAAGTTATTTCTTTTTTGGGTGCTTTTAAAATCTCAAATTGACGCTTGCAGCGTTTTTTTTTCGCGGGTTTAAAACGAACCGAAAACTATCTTGTGTCCAAGCCAATAAGAAACGCAAAATAGGATCCGATCTTCAACCTTTTTTTACTATAATAATTCATTCTTTGTTTTGGCATCAAGAACAAGTAAATAACTACAATTTTGTTCTTGTTTGTGACATTCTTTTATGGAAAAAACATTTTTAACTAGTCGGCAGAATTTTATCAAATTTTTCATGTTTTGGTCATGTGACAAAAGAATATTTTGACTTACTGTTTTACAAGCACATCTTCCTCCTGCCTAGAGGTTAAAGAATAAAAAAGTTCGGCAATTGACACGCGATATAGTTTTCAAAAACGCTGCTGCATAAACTTTTTCCAAAAAATACTGTATGCTAAATCCGATTTGTGGAGGCGACCTTGTAATAATGTTGATAAGGCTCATGATAATGTTGAGTGAATTGCTTAGTATTGTAACCGTTTTCTATCTGAAATTATGGCCACAAGACACCACCGCATTCACAAAAAGTTTTTGAAATAAAAAAATTGTTTTGTTTTATTTCATTTATTACCGAAAGGGCATAAAGTATTTAATATTCAGGCCTACAACAGTAATTTTTAAGTGTAGCAGTGTCTCTTGATATTGACGATATTGATTGGAGCCATGCCAACGATATCAGCCGAGTAAGCTATTACGCGAAGACAAAATTTAGCAGCATCTTCAACTGCTAAAGAAACAATCTATAGATGATGCCTCAGTGACAGCAAGTGACATAAATTTGTATTTTTGAACAATCAATAAGCACAAATTCAAATTTTTGTGATTTAATACCAGTCAAACCTCGAACATACAATGTGACTTTATTGTTACGGTAGCTAGAAGTACATTTTGTGGAAAAGGTAAGCAATAGTAAACGGCACCTAAGTCTTATGCTTTGTGTTAGTTTGTTCTATAAAAGTCAACGTTAATGCTATTGGGGGTACCTCTTGGCCCTTGGCAAGCCCTGCTGATAAATTTAAAAGGACGAAACGCGTCCAGGGATGGCTTTGTAAATTTGATAATATCTCTCAATAGCATTGCTTACTTCGGAAGCCTTGCGCCTTCAACACTCGCTATGTTGTTTTGTTTGTCGCTTATAAGACGCTCTCTATCGATTGTAACCACTTGGAGCTAGCAATGTATTTTTCGATTTCTCAATTATGCTAGATAAAATTTTGTTTGAAGATATAATCAATTTTGTCAGCTCTTCCTCAATGTTGTTTAGTCACTTCATTTTTGAGAAGATTTTGTTTTGTAGCCGTAAAACCTAAAACGATCTTCATTTTTCGATCGAGTTTAAAAACCTCAGGCAAAACGCTGCGGTAGCCCTCCCAAATACGCATATGGTTTCAAGCCTGTAATGCCTTTTGCTCCCCGATTTCTGGAAGTGCTTTGGCTTTAGCAATGAGTAATTTTTAGAAAAATGTGCGCTGAACAAGATGAAACTCATTTTAAAAGAGCTCTGTCCTTTTGTCAAAGCTGTAAATATTTTTTAGAACTCTTTTTGCAACTCTAGGCAAATTATTGGAGAGAAAAATTTTATTTTTACAGTTTTTGTTAGTGATAATGTTCTCGATTATTAAATATTTACAACAACAACAACATCATTTTTGTTTTTAGCATCTTTCGTGCTTGTCTCAGCTGTTAATTTATTTTCCACAACAATTGCAGCAACAACTATGGTTAGCCGTTTTTGCTTAAGCTAATACCTTCAGGGTACTACATTTTATTTTCAAAACAAAACAAATTTCAAAACAAAACTAGCCTATTTACAATTTATCATGTTGCTTTTGGAACTGCTTCAACTGAGGTTAAAAAGGTTTATGATGCAAGTTTATGATATGTTGCCTGACTCAAAACAAACTGGAAAAATATCACAAAAATCGGCCAAAAATGTTTTTCAGCGTTAAGCTCATAAATAGGAAAGCAGAGTTGGAGGTTAACAACACTGCAGTATAAGTATAACAGTGATAGCAATAGCTTTGGCATAACGTACGATAACTTTAGTTTTAATTGACCTGTTTCGAGCAAAAACGATCAGTGTAAAATGGTTTTAGAGACATTATAATGCATTTTGACAATAAATTTTAATGCAACTGTTTTACTCAAATCATTTTAATGATTCATAGCCTACATTGCTGTAGAAAATTTAGCTATAAGAAAAAAGTAGCTATAGCTAAAAAGTTTGGTATTTAAAATCACTACAGAAGATGAAAAGACAGCGCAAATAACAATGTTAAGTTTCACTTGACAAAACCTTTAAAGTATTTATTGTTTTTATCGTTTTATCATATTGCACTTATTGTAGAAACCTAAAACTAAGATTGGTACGTGTTTCAATGACAAGATGCAAAATGCTCTTTATGCCACGTAGTATAAAACTGGAGTGAACATAAAGTTGAAAGTCAGTTTGATATTTAAATTTACTTTATTTATTGCTCATTTCTTTTTCCTAATACGCCAAATTTACATAAACAGTAATCAAGCGTCGGCCTATTTATACTTTTTAAAATGTGCAGTGGCAGATTATAAGTTTAGCAAAAATTCTTTCACAGAGGCTGCTTAAATAAACTATTTAGATTTTTCTTTAACTATGGGGCGCGCTCCTTTTCGACATGTGAGATTTATGAGGGAGACCACAGTTTTGTAGTCCCCACTTTGGTCCCAGTTGCATGAAAACTTATCAAAATCAGCGCTTTGAAAAAGTTGATCTAAAATAATATAAAAAAAGTCTTGATTTTGTATTGGAGAAAAAAATACAACAATGCTTTTTTTGAAAAGTTGATCTCGAAAAAACAGTCTTTTTATTGTTTTTGGAAACCGTAAGTGTGAAATTTATCGCTTTGAAAAAATTGATCTTCAAAAGAAAAGAAAATCTAGAAAATCTTCACTTAAGATGGGGGATAGCTGCCTCTTGCTGACAATGACAACAAGTACGCTTCTCAAAACGTTTAAGAGCCATTGATTTTGATGGAAAAGCGATTCTAAAACTGAATTAAGCACAGTTATTGCGGCGCGTTTAATTTATGCAAAAAAGTGTGACTACAGGTAGGGATCAAATTTTTTTTTGCTTTATGGTAATCAATAAGCATAGCAACTAACCTCAGAAAATCAGTAACCCAGGCTGATGCGTGTATTCAATTTGTAATTTTAATGTGGTGTCAATATCAGCGCTTTCTTCCAATCAGACGATTTTAATGAGTAATTATCGTAACTTCAGTTTGTGTATCTAGAGTTTGTCTAAAAACTATTAAAATGCTTCGCCAATTAGTGATTTTCCTATCTTGTATTTTTGTTGTCTTTGCTCAAGAATACCGATGCGTGCCTGTTTGTGATGATAGCGGACCCTCTGGAGGGAGTGCGTCTATTTTAAAAGGTGCTAAAGGGTCCCTGGGATTGCCTGGAAAGGCCGGACCTCAAGGTCCCGCAGGTCTAAGCGTAAAAGGTGACAAAGGAGACCCCGGTAATTGCAATGCTACATTGATTTCATTAATGGCAAAGCTCGAAGGTAAGATGAGTAACTAAACGGCAGATTAAATTTTTGTAAAACAAGTTTTACGCCCTATTTTGGAATGTGTTCGCCAACCAAGCCCAATATCAAAAATATATTGCGCTTCTAAATGTCCAGTAAAATTATTGATAATCACAAAAAAGTTCCTACTCAGTTTAAGTCTAATAACTGCTGTGTTTGCATGAGATTTTATGCCTTTGCCAGAATCTAAATGAGATTTCTGAAAATAATGTAGAAGTTTTAACTCAGCGTTAAATGTGTACAAATTGATGGATGAACCCTCTTCAAATTAGGTACCGGTCATTGATTATTACCCCCTGTTTACAAGAGCAATCAACTGCCTTGCTTACAAGAGCGATAAACATTTATTTTCAATTTAAAAGTAATATGCTGAGAAGATGAATGACAATCGAACATGCAGTACTGGGTAATATTGCAGGAAGTGATCAGCTACTCAAAAGACTTTTACGTTGCTGCTGATGTTGCAAGTGTATGCATGGATTGATATCACATTTTCAACCATTTCCTTGAATTTAAGAAAACAATAAAAGTTTTATCGAAGTCGAAGAATTTACTTGATTAGTTTTTCAGATAAATTTGTTTTTCCAAAAAAGTCTCATAAAATGGCTTTAGCTGCGATTTTATATTGATTTTATTTTAACAAATTAGTTACAAATTCAAAACTCAAAATTTTTATTTTTAGAGAATTTATATTTGCTTCTTGTTTTTCAATTCGTTTTTGGTCTGTTTGTGTGTTTGTTTGTGGTTACTCCTCCTCTTCCTCGGGATGGAGGTGCGGCATGAATGGCATCTTAGGTTCATGCCGTCAACTTAATTTAAATTAAGCTAGGGGAAAGGTCTCGCTCGGACTGATTTCTATTGGTGATAAGTTAATTTTCTTAAGATTTACCCGATTAGTGAAATTATATTTCTAGCTCCAAGTGGTTACGATCGATAGAGAGCGTCTTATAAGCGACAAACAAAACAACAAAGCGAGTCCTGAAGGCGCGAGGCTTCCGAAGTAAGCAATGCTATTGAGAGATGTTTTCAAATTTACAAAGCCATCCCTGGACGCGTTTCGTCCTTTCAAATTCATCAGCAGGGCTTGCCAAGGGCCAAAAGGTACCCCCAATAGCATTAACGTTGACTTTTATAAAACAAACTAACACAAAGCATAAGACTTAGGTGCCGTTTACTTTTGAACGAGGTTCGTTTTGACGTACTGCTAGCCGCTTGACTATGAACTAAAACTGATATTCACATGTAAAGTTGATCACACAAGCAGTGATTAGGCATAAAAATTTCTTCCAAAGGTTACAAACTAAATGCGGTGCTATATGGCATGGCTGGCAGCATGTGGTGTATGGAAGCAAAACTCGGCGCGCGAGGAGGCCAGTTTCAAAAACGCGGTTTCGAATTCCACAGACGCGTTGCATTAACGCTGACGTTTAAGAATACAATGCAAGCATAACGTTAAAAGAGCGCTTACCTGATTTCGGTGGGTCCCAAATGACTGCACCACGGCTTATATAATGCACGGCCGCCAAGAGGTCAACCAATTTGCCTATTCCACTCCGAACATAGCTACCGATTCCGACAACTAGCACACCGCACGAGTTATAACTAGTGTGTTACATAGCGCGACCCGATCAGCGACGTAACTAGCGCCAGATACCACGTAACAAACACACGCGAAGATTCCCCTACACAGTTCTTCGGCAGGGTTTGCGCGATCACAGTGCTCAAACTGCTAACAGGGCACCCGCACCACAAGAGCACACCGGAACGGTCTCGTTCGGACTGATTTCGATTGGTGATAAGTTAATTTTCTTAACATTTACCTCATTGGTGAAATTATGTCAGTATAAGTAAACCTCTTAGTCAAAACTAACTATCGTATGCAAGGAAATGATTTTGTAGTGCAATTAAATATTTATCATATTATGAAGTTTGCATATCAAGTTTCGTTAATATTTATCAATAATTTATATTTTTAAAAAATTTGTTTTGGAGTTTTTAGTCTTTCTAAAAACTTTTAATTTATTCACGGATAATATAAAAATGTTATTTGCAGAAATAGAAAGTCGTCTTCTTCCTGCTTCGTGTTTGACGTCATCCGTGTTTGGAGTGCAGCAATTGAGCTCAGGAAAAGATGCGTTTTGCGACAATGGATGGACGGTAATTGTTCTAGTTAATTTATTTGATTCAGTTCCCAAGTTCACAATAAAAGAATAGAACCAATAACCAAGTAATTAAAAACACAAGGAAAAGCTGATCTTTACCAAACATTTACCGCAATCAATTGGTAGGCTCCTATAAATGCCTGTAGTTGTTAAAAAATGCAGATTCCAGAAGTACACCCATTTGAAAATTCTCTGTAAAAGTAATTGGCAATAGAAGTAATGCGGTGTAGAAAATTAGTATTGTATTTTCATAGCAAGACACGAAGTGTATGTAGAGTTTATTGATCAGTCCATAAATTCTAGCTGCAGTTGCAAAAACTCTAAAAAATTTAATTTTTTGAAATACAGTATTTCCATTTGGTTTCTTTTATAGTAAATGAAAATATTTTAAGTTTTTCTTTCTCGACAGTTATACTTTTCTAAATGTTTACTACTGCTGCGTAAATTGAAAATCTTAAGTAGGCCGCAATCTAGACTCTTTGATGAGTATACATGAGTTCTTGAGCTGCAACGGTTTTATGAAATTAAGAAATGTACAATACTCTTTGCTGAGTATACATGCGCTCTTGAGCTGTAACGGTTTTAAGAAATTAAGAAATGCACAATCGTAAATAAAAGCTCAAAAGCCACAAATAATAATGCACTTACTAACTAAAGCAAGGGTTTGCGCCACACAAGACTATCTTTTAAAGAGAACAAAACTTTATGAAATCAAGCATTTATAGCCTACTGTCTCAGTAAAGAAAAAAGACTGAGCCTTTTTCTTCAAACGCAAGAATTAGGCTTGGAGAACAACGCGGCAACTAATTAACTGCATTACTGCAGCAACAATTTTCCTTTGAAATTATAATTTATTTAGTAATTAGGCAGAATCTTTTCAGTTTAGCTGCAAAGTGGAGCTGACGAAAATGACTACTCTTCTGGAAAAAGCTCATTGCGTTTCCTGATTTATAGATATGGAGTCAGACATCCAAGTCGAGCGAAACTAGACACAAATATGCAAGAGAGCCACTTGTGAGGCCTATCATTCGACCATGGCACAAAACGTTTATGGAAACTTGGAAAAGTGCAAGAAATAAAGTTAGCTGGCCGACCTCAAACGTCAGAGAAAGAAGTTGAATCTGTACCTGCGGCACATACCAGAAGCCCTAGAAAGTTCAGTCAAAGGGCTTCTACGCTGTTTCATATACCACGCTCTACTATTTATAAAGTTTTGCTTAAAAATAAAAGTTTTATAAAGTTTTGCTTAAAATTTTTTCGAGTCTATGCATATGAAGTGCTGTTACTGCATGCCCTCAAGCCAGAAGATAAGCGGCGGCGAAATAAGTACGCAGTGAGTATGCTGGAATGCCTAGATTTAGATCCAGATGTTTCATGACGTATTTGCTGCAGCAACGAGTCAAAGTTCCACATCTCTGGCATGCTAAGCATACATGACCCGAAAATACTAAAGTTGCAAAACACTCGCGAAACCCTGGTACTAAAGTGGGATACCCCTAAAGAAAATTTGTGGTGTCGAGTCATGCAACATAAAATTATTAGACCATTTTTCTTCGCTGAAAAATCAAACACGGCTCAAATTTATCTCGATTTTTCAACAGAATATATAGCACAAGAGCTTAGGCATATTCCGTTAATATCAAAAAACTAAATGAAAACATCTCAAAAAATAAAATTTTGTGGGGTTTTTGTAATTTTAGCGATAATTTATGAACACCGTGTATCATTAAGTGAATTTTTTACTGCAATTTGTGCGATATTAAATAAGCGTTATTTCAAACTACACAACCAAAGTAGTCTCAAAGAAAAACAATTTAAGTCAAAAGCTTTGGTCAATCTAAGAGTTTCACTTAAAGGCAACCAATGGCAGTATCTGCATCCTTATAATCTTTAGATATACAGTATATGCATACAATCATTCAGCTCTAAACTTTAATACCGGAAAATACATTTTTGGTAGTTTAAATAGCCATTATTTGAATAACGAGGTGATGATGACTATCTAAGATAGTAAAAATATATTTCCGGTATTGAGATTTAAGCTGAACGATTGCTTGTACGTAACTACGTAAGCGTGTAAGCAACAGGAATACTATTAAAACTCGATTTATGATTTAAGCATTTGTGGTTGCAGCCAAAATTTTTCGTTGTTGAATTGCGAAACAACATATTTTTTTACAATACTAAAACTTTCATAAAAATTTAAATAAAGCACACATAAATTCTTCATTTTTGTAACTAAAGCTAACGCAAAACCTGGTACTGTAAGAGACTGAAAAACAAACTTGCCTTAAAAACTAATACAGATTTTAAACCGATTTAGGTTAAACTAAATTTTTTGTAGGATCTTGGCCTTGCCAACATCTTAAAGCACCAATAGCTTCTATGCGAGTAGAGGTGGACAGTACCGCTGCACAATTTTACCGCGGTAAACTACAAATTTTTTGCTTTGTTTAGCCAGGACCAGTTTTCTTGGAACAAACAATATGCATTTTATATTTTACATTATTTTACATAAATTCTAGTAGCAGCAACATCACGGAGTCTGATGTCAAGAGTAAAGCTGACGATTTCTTTTAATCGTTGTTTAAAGACCCATAGAAAAGGATTGGTAGAGGTAATCTGAGAGAAATTTCATTAGTAGATTTCGTGCTTTGGAGGTAAAGAGTTCAGACTTTCTTGCCAGCGACACTGATAAAAGTAAAAAGTTCAGTTTCTTTCTCTCGGCTGCTTTTTCTTTGACCAAAATGTCTACGTTGTTATTTTACCCTGAGTTGAAATGGCGAGCAGTTTTTTGAAATCCCAACACTGTCGCAGTTCAAAATATGATCTTACGCTGATGAGATGAATGCCTCAACAATAACACGATCAAGTTTACCCTAACAAAAGCAGACTGCAAACTCTTCTAGACAATTGCTTAGAGAAGGGGTCTCGGAAAAATTTAAAAAAGGATAGTTTTTCTTACCAACTTTCAATAAATCGTTTTGGAAGATTATTAAGCAAACTCCATTCTGCGCTGCAGTGGACAGACTATTTTCTAAATAAAAGAACGTTTTGAAGCTTGAGACTTGCACTTTTTAAAATACTTGTGGTTTTTAAAGAAAACAGAATATCGTTTTACGAAACCATTTGCTGTAATTTTATTTGGGGAAGTAAAAGCTATCACAATCTCAAACAAGAGTCATGTTTTTATTAAAAAATGTTATTTGATCAAAAATTAGGTGTTACCTAAGTGATCTGACTGGCGCTAACTGTTTACCCTAAATTACTTTTGGAGTTCTGAAAATAAGTATTTCAATAAAGTTTTTATTTATCACAGACTAGAGTGATTCAACAATTTCCAAAAGGAAGTTTCAAAAATTATGAGATTTTTGGCAACATGTGACTTCCAACAACTTTTGTGACACATGTGGGTCATTTTGTGACCCACCCTTTCTACCTTTGATGTTGATTTCCATATCAACGTTTAGCAACATAACAAATGCTTTTAGTTATACTGTGGAGGTCTGAAAACACTTTATTAAACTTAATCGTTGGAAAGATTCAATATAGCAAAAGGTGACAATTAATTTTGGCAAAATGTCAACCACCTCCCTATAGCAGTTGCTTAACGCTTTTTTGAAAACTTCTTTCTGGGCGTACAGCCTAGTGCTCTTTTACTACCTTAATCATATAATACACTAAAAAAAGGTAATCATTGGAAAATCTATGGTCTTGATCTCTCATTTGCGTATTTAGGTGGCGGGACATTGCGTTATGCCTTGCATTTGGCCTCTACAGCAAACCAAAATGTTAGATTATTTCCGGTTATGAGTTAACTTTTGACAAAAATAAAAGTCTTCACCAAATTTCACCCAAACTAGGTTCATAATAGGTGAAATTTCAGCAATCTCTAAATAAAGATCTATACTGAATTAATAGTCCATGCCACTCCTCACTTTCAAAAGTTTTGTTTGTGCTAGTATTGCTACTTTCAATGCCAATAGACTGCATTCAAATGCCTTAGAATTACTTACTCATACATCATGTGACATTTTAGCACCGCTATAATTTAAACAAGCAAAAATATTTTTTCTCCAAAACATCAATTTAAGCACCCCGTTTCTTTTTACGAGAATTTTATTTCGGCTGCATCAGTAGTGGTACTACGGTAATTCTTTAGCCACATGCCGAGTGCCAATACGGCGATGCTTTCAAAGAACAGACTGCACATCTTTACTTGTGAGAGAATAATTATAACACTAGTAGCTATCTCTTATTTAAAAAGTAAAAGCAAATAAACTGTTTAGGTATTTCAACGTCGATTTGATGGCAGTGTTGATTTCAACCGAATGTGGGAAGAATATAAAAGAGGGTTTGGTAACTTAAATGGAGAGTTTTGGCTAGGTAAATTAGCAGCATACATTCAATCAATTATCTACTTTTTTGACTTGATTTGGTTCTGTGCTGGAAAAAATACGGTCATATTATTTCATGCATAGGCCCGGACTATTTAAGGGAGCAACCAGTTGGATATGGAGGCTGAAGTTCCACTTGGCAATATTACTTTAAGTCTTCTGTACTTCTTTTTAGTGATGATAAAGAAAGATTTATTTTTAATTTTTTAGACGTACAAAGATCTTTTGGGGTCAGCCTTTTTTCACAAAATTCTGGTTGCGCTTATGACTGGCAAATATTTCCGTTATAATTTGCTATAATTTGATTTCATGTTTATTGGGGTATTTCATAAAACACCCAACAAATAACAAGTGTAATTAAAATATAAAATGAAGGAAAATCACGTGATGTATTTTCAAAAAAATGGTTGTCACATTTTGAATTAAAGGCATTATTAAATGGTGCGTCAAGATAAAAAAAAAATGAGTTTAGCCAATTGACCAATTATAAGCTAATGAAAAATTTTTGAAAGTAGTCACCAGTGTCAGAAAAGAACGGTCTCTTGGGCATTAATCAAAAATATAAACCTAACAAAAGAGATCGGCTTAGTAGTGGGTCATGGCTCTCTTAACTCCAATTGATAATAAAATTCGAGTTTAGGATTGTTTTCAAACAAAATTTTCTAAAATGGCACTGGTTGATATTATTAAAATTAGTATTTGTTTAATTCATGGCTCTCTTAACTCCAATCTGTAATAAAGTTCGAGTTTAGAATTGTTTCCAACCAGTTTTCCAAAATGGCACTCGCTGATATCATTAAAATTAATATTTGACCTTCACATAAAACACTCTTGAATCCGCCTCAAACAAAATTTTATCATTTATAATTTTTTTAATTTGGTTTAGATATACTGGGGTATTTGATGCTTTGTATAATACACATTGCTTTGTTTTTCTTCATTTTATGATGAAAAGCTTAGAGCATTGTTTTTTTTTATTGGGAAGCCCTCAAAGCATGAAATTAAAATCAGTCCTGGTTTTTAGTTTCTCAATACCTATTTGATTTGTTTTGATTTTTGACATCAATTTTGTGGAGATTTTGTATTTAACTTTGTTGCAACAAGCTTTTGTAAAATATCCTAAAGACACTTAAAAACTTTTTACAAAAACTTTTTAATCAAGAATAAAGCTGTAAACAAGCAATATGTCCACTCTTCAAAACAGCCACCAGCCGCATATTTATAATGTTTGTCGCTAAGAAAAACATTCAGACGCATAGCCAGAAAAAATGTGACTAGAAAACTGGACAGATGGCAGCATAAGCCTTTGTTATTGCTGCAATCCCAAAATTCAAATAAGAATCCTTTACTGGTGTCCGGCTAGGCAATCGGGTCAACTCTTGATCAAACCACAGTATTGCAACAATAACAATTTGTTTGCAGGTTTAGAAAAGATTCACTTATTGACGCATATGAGAACTTGCCAACTTCGAGTGGAATTGGAGTCTTTTGATGATGAACGTGCGTTTGCTGTATACAGGTGAAGATAAATAATAGCGGAACTTGTGCTGTAACGTAGCAGATTTGCAAGTTAGCTTGAGTGAAGCCAAAACGCAATAAATTTGCTTATTCAGGTCTGCTTTAGACCTCAAAACTCTACTTTCAGCTCTCTAATCTGAAGTGCTCCTTAATGCAATAGTAACAATTTCAAATTTTAGTATTATCAGCAAAATATGATCAACACAAGTTTCTAGCTAACTAACTAGAAACTTGGAAAAAAAAAGTGTTGGTAGCCCATGAGTCCATTTCGCAACCGAAAGATTGAAAACGCAATCTTTTGATAATAAAGTAAACAGCATAGCAGTCTTAATGTTTATCTGCTAACACGATCTTGTAGATTGTCATAATACAATCATTATATCAGGTCATGTGATTTTAAAAATTATTTGAAAGTGATCTGCGACCATTGATAAATTGTTGGTTAAGCGCTGCCTTATTCTGATTTTATCTTGAGTACACCGAATACTATGTATCGCTCAAAATTGTTTGTAGACCTATTGATTTTTTGTGGGCTTTCTGTAATGAGTCCTTGTTTTAGTTTTTTTGTTTAGCTCAGCTTGTTTTTACTCCTACAGCCATAAAAATAAAATACATAGCACTCAACGTAAAAAGTTAACGCTGAGAAAAACAGACAAGCAACAAAGCATTGTGATATGCCAATCATAATAAAAACAAAGTTTATAGTACACTTACTACTAACTCGTGTCTGCATTACCTTCTGCATGATAGTGGCAAAAGAAACTAATAAAAAAAATGTTAAACACGAAAACACAACATCCAAAAAAGCAAAATTTCAAAGTACTTTACGCACGACTAGCTATCAACTGGTTATCAAAGCATTGACTAACAATGCAAAAGCATTTTTCCTTCGTTAGAGGAGGCTAACAGGTTCTACACCTTGCCCAAGGGTAGCCTGGAGGTATTTGTGACACGATCTTCTAATTTGTTCTTGCTATACAAAATAAGTTTGCAGTGTTTTTATCGCTACTAATAAAAAATTTGTCCTTGCTTTAACAAAATAAGTTTACAAGTTTTTGAGCTTTCCTTGAATAAAGCAGCAGTAATTTTTGGACATTTGCGGAACGGCAATCTTTGAAATAGGATTATCAACATTTTTGGAAAAATAAAAAAAATTTCTAAATCTACAATAAAATTGATGCAGTTATATTTTTCATAAATTAGATTCTCTATTTTTCTCTAAATAATCGAATCAGATAATAACAATTATTTCATTATGTATGCAGACTATTCTAGAACTTACTGTGTAGTTTACATTACAGATTTTTTGTGGCACAATTGTACAATCTGCGGCTCGCGGAAAAATCTTTTTTTGGTCCACACCGTAATCCAAAAAAGTTGATTCCCCTTCTTTTTATTTCCCTCTCCAAAGCTAAGTTTTGAATTAATGAACTCTATCCATGTGAGCTTGTCATTTATAAAAAGGCATCTACGCTAAAAACTGCACTCATCTGGTGAATCCCTGAAAAAACCTCTTTATTGTAAAAATCTACGGACCGTACACTGAGGTTCTTGGTTGCGTTCAACAAAAATTGCCCGCTTGCTCAAAAGGTTGCACAAACCTGTCGTATAATTTTAATCGAACTTGTTTTTAGAGTTTTTGCTATTGGAAGTGAATCAGACAATTACGCGCTGCGTGTCGATGGCTACAATAATGAAAGCACTGCTGGGGACAGTTTGTTGAGAGATGGTGGATATCACAATAATATGCAGTTTACAACAAATGATAGAGACAATGATCGGTGAGCGACAAAAATGTTGTTTAAGTTTTATTAACAGTAACTTTGAAATTGAAAGGTGTGGTTCCGAAAGTGCGCCTCATTTGACGTCAATGACAAACTGCTCCAGATGAAGGAGGAAGCTTAATACGGTATTTGAAATGAAGTTAAAAAAAGGTTATCAATACTTTGTGTTTCAGAAAATATCTCAGCGTCAACGAGATTATCTTAAAAACTTTTTCTTTAACCTTTAACAAGTCGAAATATTTTTCTCACACTAAAAGTCGAAATGGGTCATTTTGACCCATAGCTTTCTATCTTAACCCTGCATCAAATAGCATTTGTTAAAACAGCAATATTGTATTGAAGAGAAAGTTTTTATGAAATACACAAGAAAAAAAATACTTATCATGACAATTTTCATGATAATTTATGGTATGACGTACTTTACTCAATGCAGTTCTTGCAAGTTGGTGGTCCCATGTGTTGCTTGCAGACTGGCTTTGAACATTGGGAGCAGTAGGTGTTTGTCTTTCTGTCTTTGCAGAATGCACATCAAACCCTTCGTGCACGTTTAGGAGCACTTTCCTCAGAACAATCAGGCTCAGTGATCATCGCAACATTGATTCCCAAGCTCGCTGCACAGGTCGCAATAGTGTTTTGCAAACCCCTCTGTATTCCAGTTCTGTTTTGAAAGCGTATTTCAAGTTGTTTTCGCAAAAGCTCTTTTCCAAGGGATCTCAAAAATTCTCGCCGTAATCGTAGGCCATCCGTTTCGTTATTCCAAACGTATATTACCAACGAATTCAAGCAAACTTTGTTGATGAGAGAATAGAATAAAGACATCGGCCAGCGGTTTGTGCGTCTGGAGCAAGATGTAGCCGCGCATTTTTTGTCTGCGGTGTCCACACCACCTTTAGTGGAATTGTAAAATGTCACAACTGAAGGCTTTTGCTTGTCTCCAGTCGTTTCGTCGATGCTTGCATCCGAATGCATTGTGGATAGCACAATAACTGCCATTTTTTGTTTCGGTACATAGGAAGCTATCATCATATCTTTTCGGAATCCAAATTTAGAGGTGAAAACTTCTCGATCTTTCTGCGGTCTCATTTCTGGTGGAATATCCGATTTGTTTTTCTTCATTGTTCCAACGAGAGTTATTTTATTTTTCAAGAGATCTTCAGCCAGTGGGACACTTGTATACCAATTGTCTGTTGTCAAGTTGCGGCCGGTACCAAAGATGGGTGCAGTCAGACGCATTGTGATGTCATGCGGTTTATTTGAAAGCTGGAAGGGACCATCTGGTTGTTTTCCAGCATACACTTCCATGTTGCATGTGTAATTCGTATTGGCGTCACATAAACACTGTAGCTTTAAACCATATTTAGCTGGTTTCTTTGGCATGTATTGAACAAATCCACACCTGCCTCTAAAGGGTTCCAGAGCTTCATCAAGGGTCACAAACTCTGTAGGACTGTACATTTGACGGAAAGAGGCTACCACGCTTTCAAAAATGTCTCGAATTGGAGCCAGACAATCGGTAGAGCGCCTCTCTTCTCTTTTAGTGCTATCATCAAAACGCATTTGACACAACAGAAATTTGAAGCGCTTATAAGACATTACAGATCGCAACAAGTCCATTCCAGTTCCATCGGATTTTCAGAGGTCTTGAATGTCATGACGAGAGGCTTGCTGTGCTCCAGAAATAATTAAAATTCCCAAAACAGCCAAAAGTTCTGAATTAGTTGTTTTAGCAGCATCATAACTGGACCCATACCGTTCCCTGATCTTCTCAATTTTTTGATTTGTATGATCAGTAATTTTAGTTATTAAAGATGGGGGCATAAAGAGGCTGAATATGTCTAAAGGAGTTTTACAGTTTTTTGCAGCACCAAGTGGACCAGATTTTTCTGTTACAATGTTTCTGGAGCTACGCCGCACATTGGCCCGAAAGGGAGTTTCCTTCCATTCAATTCCTGACTTCGCAAGTAAAATGCGTTCTTCCAAATCTTCATCAGCATCACTTTCGTTACTTTCATCGGAAAGCGATCCCTCTTGCTCGGATTCGGAATCATGCTCACTTTCCTCAACCACTTCTTCCTCGCATTCAGAATCACTATATTCGATTTCGACATCAGATTCATCTGAATCATGCTCCAAAGCCTCCAACACATCTATTATACGTTTAGTAGCCATTTTAAAGCATAAAATCTAAAAACACTGAAAAACGATTAATGTAACATTAAGTGTCGAATTGGGTCAAAATGACCCAATTGACAAACAAATCCCTGCTCACCAGGCAACCACTAACCCAAAAAGCTTACCAACCCTACCACAGCTTTATCCCTCCAAAAAAGTCCGCTACCAGAAAGAATAGGCAATTTCCAGCAACAGCGACATAATTACAGCAAAAAGTGTACCTTCATGGGTCAAAATGACCCATTTCGACTTGTTAAAGGTTAAAAACATGTACCCTAGCATTATTGATAACCTTTTCTCCTCAACATAATTTATCGTTTTTCTGCGCTGCTTTCAGGTGAACAGTCAAGGACAAAAGTTTAAGACCACCACACGTAAAATCAGCATTTTACAGCAATCAAAACTCATGATTTAAATTGATGCGATAAGTCGCACGCTTTTCATTGTTATGACCATAAAATGACAGCAACATTATTTTTGTGTGAAATCATTAATTATGATACACATAAATGATATAACATTTGATATGTAGTGTGTCCACTCTTATTATCGATCACCACCTTCCGACATCTTGGCATACTTCCAATGATTTTGCAACAATATTCAGAAGTTATATCCCGTGTCTAAACAGTTTTTATCACATTTTCGAGTTGCTTGAGATAGCTAGGTTGTTCCTCAGACATCTTGTTTTTTAAAACTACCCACAATCTTTGATTGGGTTCAGATCTGGACTGTTGCTTGGCCAATAAAGAATCTCAATTTTTCAATCTTTTAAAAAGCTGCTTACAATCTTTGATTTGTAGTATGGCGTGCCGTTTTGTATGAAAATAGTGCATTGGTGCACGTTCATGTGAAGCTCTAACTTGAGATTGTAAATCAAAGATTGTAAACAACCATGAATGGTTCAAAATATTTTGAACTATTCATGGTTGTTTTTGGGGTTACAAAGAATAGCC
This sequence comes from Trididemnum clinides, assembly GCA_963675345.1. Classification (NCBI taxonomy): domain Eukaryota; kingdom Metazoa; phylum Chordata; class Ascidiacea; order Aplousobranchia; family Didemnidae; genus Trididemnum; species Trididemnum clinides. The sequence goes on from OY776306.1 coordinate 18,617,824, forward strand.
CAATTGTTCCTTTAACTGACATGGTTCCCATATCATAATCTTGGGAGAATGTTTCATGGTTTGTTGGGTGTATTTCTTGTCAAATCGTTTTCCAACAGATCTCCAAAGTGAATGCCTTTGAGACCCAATTGCTGTAAGCAAAATTCATCAGAAAATAGCACCCTAAACCATTGCTTACTTGTCCAGTTGATGTGTTTCTTTGCAAATTGCAATCTCTTCGATTTCATTGCTGGAGTTAGGCGGGATGTTTTAGCTGGTTTAAACCTATGATGTCCAAGTTTTTTTTGATGTCATTTCAACGTATCAATAGTAATGTCTGTACCATGTTGCAATAATGCTAAGCGCATTTTCTTAGATCAACTTTGGGCAGACCACAAAGCGATACGCCTAAAGAGGTGATCATTTCTTGCAGTAGTTTTTCGAGGTCTTCCAGGTTGTTTATTGTCTGAACAGCTCCCAGAGTTTTTAAATTTGAATAATGTGTTATGCACAGCTGTTTTACGACACTCTTCTGCTGTGCTAATTTGTCTTTCTAAATAGCCAGCCTATTTGGTGGGGAACTACAGTTCTAGGCCGTTGCACTTCCATTAGTGAAGCTTTTTTTATCCATTTTTGCAATCGTAAAACTGCTGAATAATAGCCCTTGATAGCATGTAATACAGAATCAATGACTACTCTAGAACAATGTTTCCTAGAATGTTTTTTGCGCCTTTTTGAATCGTAATAAACAATTTCTTTAAAATGTTGATTTCATGTGAGATCATCTTAAACTTTTGTCCCCAATTGCACTATTTATTTTGATTATTTTTATAAATATAAAATTTTGTTATAGAAGTGGCGACAACTGTGCTTCTTATGACGGCATAAAAGGAGGTTGGTGGTATAATAAGTGTTTCTATGCTTCTCTCAACGCTCAATGGAATATGTCTCAAGGAATTTACAAAAATATAATTTGGTATACTTGGAAAGGTTATGCCGAAGCTTTGAAATCAACAACAATGAAACTCAAATGCTTAACTTAATAAAAACTTACTTAAATGACTGATCAGACAAATCAACGAAGTATCCACGTGTACTATTTTGAATGAAAGCACGCCCAAAATTATTTTTATTGTCACAACAATTTTTGTTAATCAAAAAATGCTACGATGCGTCAACAAATAAAAACGCATTAAAAAGATGGAGTTTCCCAAATAACTCCTCGTCAATTGATGCTGCTTGTCTATTTACTTTAGTATCAAATATAACAGATTGCATAATAAGCAATGCTTTAGATCAGCGTGGTCCGACAGCGGGTCTGCGGCTGCATGTGGCTTGCGGAGAAATGTTTTTGTGACCCTTCAGCAAATCTCAAAAACTTTTGAGAAAGCTTAAAGAAATTATTCATTAAAGAAAGATTTTCCAAATAGAAGGACTTTGTATTAAAAATGCTCTCAAAGTTTGGATGCGCAAACGTATGCGAGAGTACATTTTGGCTTTTACTGAGTACAGAAATGGAATGGCGGACTAAAACTATGCGGTATTGAGAAAATAAAAAAGGTGACAGCTACAATGATAGCGGGAGCGCAAGTGTGGAAAAATTGTAATCTTTTTTTCTTTGCTTTGTCGTCTCTAATCTTTGACATTGCAGCTACCAGGGCCCCGCTACAAGGAGGTTGACAAAGCGAAGCCTCAACACAAATTGTGATGTATTTTCTGTATAACCATTTTGTAGAGTAAAGCTGATTGGACAATTTTTTTCCAAGTGATCTGTGACCATTAAAAAAATTGGTAAAGTTTCTTTTCGTTACCCTGACTTTATCTTACATACACGTACAAATTTTCGCAATAACAAAGTAGCTCATAAAAAAAAGATAATGCAACTTATTCAACTTGCTATGTTTCAACAAAAAAGATAGAGTTTGAGTGCAATTACAGAATTTTCCAAAGACTTGAAATTAGTTAATTATAAATATTTAAAAACACAGCACAGTTTAAACAGCATTAAATTGGTAAAAACTTTATTTGCTATTACGGCACTTTTTGAAATGTAATTTTTGATTGTTAGCTACAATTCATATCTGGTAGGTCACTGATTGCGAAGGAACTTCGTCGCTGAACTGTTGAAAATGTAGGAAGGAGACATGTAATTCGCATTCGTGCAAGCAATTGCTTTTAGTGCCAAGAACTTGTTTAGGCTTATTTTTAGACACCTTTTAAATGGCATAGTTAAGTACTTAGGACATGATATTAAAATATGATACAGCCTTAGAAGTATAGTAAGCTTTTTTAGGCCAATGCCAAGTCTGTTTTGAATCATTGCAGCCATGTTTTTACCCAACTTCCACGACCAATGCAGTTGTGGGTTAAGTACACGTTAAATGCTGAGCTGATGGTCTAAAAAGAAGAGAGGATAGTTTCTTTTCTCTTTAGATTTGCAGGCATTTGATGGCGTTGGAAAGAAAAAAGTTTTGATTACCATTACGCTAACACAAAGAAAAAAATGCCGTAAATATCCGTTTGTAGAAGAGAATGACACAACGGAAACATAAATGATTAATGAATCTTTTCCATGACGAGAATGTCACAATATTGAAAAGAAGTAGTTCTCCTGAGGAAGTTAATCAAAAACATACATCACCAGAATTCTCTTAACATCAAAAAAGGAAAGATTAAGCTCCACATTAATTTCAAGATATGGCAACGCTAATACAAAGATCATTGTTTTTATTACTCTTTCTTTTTTTGTAAATGAGGCTAATTTTTTTTTGCTTTTGTTATTTTAGAAGACCTACAGTGAAAGTTATCAAAAAAATTCTCCACTTATACAAATTTATACGCGTACAAATCTTACGGATTCCCTCAAATATTTTGAGCATCTTTGGAGGAACATAGATTTTCAATGGCAAGCCATATAGTTTTGACCCAAAATGTTTTCTGAGTCTTTGCTGTAGGAAATGAATCAGACCACTATAGACTAGCCTACATGTGAATGGCTACAAAAATTAAAGTACTCTGGGGCACAGTCTACTTATAAGTTACAGAGACCATGGTTGATGTCATGACAATATGCAGATGATAACAAACGATGAAGGTAACGATCTGTAAGTTATGAAAAATATTGCTTAGCACTGTTTCAGTTTTATTGAAATTAAGCGGTTTGATTTTAAAAGAACTAAGAATCACGTTTGTAACATCAATAAAAAACTACACTTGGTGGCAGACAAACCTCATTGTTTACTTAGTTATCAGACAAATAATAAATTTTAGTTGTTTCAAAACCAATTTCTAAAATGCAATATTTTTCCGAGGTACGCTTCCGTCTCAAATTTTTTTGTAAAAAAACTATTTTTCGTTGAGTTGCTACCACTGAAAAATTTATAGTTTTGCTGATATCAATAATGCTTACGAGTTTAACTATTTGTAAAATAAAATATGTTATTCAATTATCAGCGTCTTGAACTAAGCATCTTATGCGCCCAATCAAGTCAGAAAAAAGTGGTTTTATTACTGTTGTTATGCTTGCCTCAATGCTCTATGGGGAGTGACTGAAGGAGATCGAAATTACTTGGTTTATAATATATGGAAGGGTTGGACTGAAGCTTTAAAAGCAAATACCATAAAGTTTACGGCGAGTAAACAACGAAGTGGTCAGGTGTCTTACAAAAAATTCATCTTTTAAATTGTTTTTTATCATTTCAGTTTTTGAACCAATAGACGTTCTAATGCGTGAACACACAAAAAACGCGAAAAAGAAGGGTGTTCTCAGATATTCAACTTCTCGCCACGCACGCTTCTTGAATCTTCGCTTCATGTCAAATGTAATTGCCTAGTATACAAAAAACGCAGTTTTAGACCAAGCTATGTGTACTTTATATCATTAGTCAGTCCTGCCCAATTTTTTTATTGCAGTAGGCCTCAAGCATTTTTTTTACAACCAAAAACCAATGAAATTTATTTACATAAAAAGAATAAGTTTAGTGTGCTACTTGACTTTGTATTTTTCGAGGTAAAAAGTCAATGTTAGCTTCTAAGATGTAGTGGCCAAGTGTAAATATCGCTCGAGATGACTATCCGTAATAGAAGATTTACTTTTGCTTTTGCGTGCTTCACTCGAGAAGACATTTGTTCGTTGTTCTATGTGCTGCGAAATAAAGAAATTATCCGTGCTGCATATTTTTTTATCTTGAGAAATTTTCAGAGGTCACATATTTGCGATAGCATTCATCTGAACAAGTTTCATCTAAACAAGCTTTACCATTTTTTTGATAAATTCATTGCATTTTAAGCCATTCAGTTTCACTTGAAGCTAAGCTGGTGCATTTTTACCTTGAAGCTGGAGGTTAACAGCCGCAAGTTGAGAAAATATATGAGTGAGAAATCCAAAATCTGCCCTAAACTGAGGATTGTCAAATTCGATAATTGGCTTATTTTCCTTGTTCACAATAATACAATATTTTCCTTGTTCACAATAATGCAATCCAAGAATTGGATTGCATTATTGGAGTCAGCAATCTTTTGAGTGCTCCTGCAAGACTCAAGCAGCCTATATCACAGTAGTAAATAATATTGCCATAATCTGCTTCCTAATCGGCTTATAGAACATTTTTGAACTTACGGAGGTTCTAACCACCTTGACGGTTTTAAAGCAGTTGCATGTGCGGCATAACGGCTAATGTCAGAGATGCGGTTAAAGCAGGGGTGGCCAACCTGTGGAGGATCCGCCAACAGTGGTAGATTGCACGATTTCATGTGGCGGATTGCACCCTGAGCTGATAAAAGAAATGATATTAAATGTTCGGACAATATTCTAAGCGGTTTAATCCTTGAATTGTTAAAGTTTAACTTTTATATGATCAGGATAAGCAAATTACGTGATATACAGTGGAAATGAGGCTTGGTCTTTGTTTAATGTGCTTATCCTCCTACATATAACACAAGACAACTGCCCATAACTAGCTACTTCTTCTTACCTTGCTGTCCACGAAAGTAAGTTTGAATTGTTGTTTTAACAATAAATTTATTTATTTTTGTTTTATGGTATTTATCGTACAACTTCCATCATATATAAACTCATTTTTTAAATCTTGCTATGTTTTTAAAACTCATTCTTAGTTTCGAAATTTAAATATGTGAAATTCATTAATCTGAATCAGTCATAAATTTGCACTTGCCATTAATTTGAAACTCAACATTGAAACTTATATAAAATAAAATGAAAATAAGACTGTAAAATACTATTATTGTTTGTTTTTACAATCTCACTAGCATTTATGAGGTGCCTGTTTGTATTGTGATAAATCGTGTCCATGCCCGCAAGCTCAAGTGTCTCATTTTGCAATTACTTTTCTAAAGTTTGCAAAGATTACAGTTGGACAGAGCTGTGCTGACAGATGACATTAAGTTATGTACATGTTGCGACTTTTTATAACTTTCTGAATTGTCCAAAAAGAGCGCTTGGACTTTCACCACTCAGGTAGTATGTAGGTAAAAGCCGAAATCTCAATGTAGAGAGCAATTCTGTGTGTCTGTCTGTCTTGACTTCTCCAAAACTGCTCGGAGTACAAACATCAAACTTGGCACGATTGGTCACCTCCTCGGTGTTCGTGACGTCACAATGATGTAATGATTAAAGATAAATTTTTTTAATTGCATTTTTTGACAGAGGAACGTTGTTTTTGGCTTAAACAAAAGCATGTATCCGACTTACAAACGTCAAGAAATTTTACTTCTTAAAAGTATCACATGACGTCATAATTAACAATTAATTGTAAAATTTTGCAAGTGTGGCGGTCTAAGCTATGCTTTATTAAAAGCCTCTAGCTTATTGTCGGTCACCAACTGCACTGAAGAGACCTGATAGGTCGAAACAGTGTCACTGTCTGCAGTTTTGCTAAGTGCATCGCTAGCCTCTTGTTTTCTTAATTTACTCAAAAAATACCGATCGTAGAAACGCGATCAAAAGCTTTTTGGTACATCTCAGCAAAATGCTTTCGATAAAAAAAACCCTGCGACAATTAATGCTCAATTGGTATTTGTTGATTAATTTTCACCTAGTCTTTCCCTAGCTATACTAGGAAAATCCTATCAACAACTGCAAACTTCTTGTCTTGAACTTATAGACTTCAACGGCGGTAAAAATCAATTTCAATCAACAGAGAAATAAATTAAATAACGGATTCTTCAAATTACGAAAACAAATAACAGAGTGATAAATTGATTTGACACAATTAGGATTTGTTGTGGTGTGCTTTTCTTTAATCTGTTTCTAAAAACAAAGAAACCACATTCACTTGACTGCAAACAATTACAATAAACAACTGTCACATACCAGAACTATTTTCCAAACAAAGAATTGAACACGTCACAAAGCGCACTTCGAGCTAAGACAACACCTAACAATTGTTTGCACTCACCAACAATTATTTTTTAGTTGCCTTACTCTACAAAATTAAGGTAAAGATTAATATGTTGGCTAATTACTTAGGTAATTACTAAAATTTTTATTGATATAAATTCAATAATAACAATTCGATTGATAGCAAAACAAACTCTAGCGCCGTTACTGTTTTGCATGCAGGCGCGTTTGCATTTGACATGAACAACCAAAAAACGAGGATTCTAGAGTGATTACGCGTTGATTACGCGTCAGCAAAAATGAACTGTAAAATCTAGCAAAGTTTTGCAAAGCACGACAGAAGGTTTACAACAAAATTATTCAACAGTAGTGAAACAATAGATTTTTTATTTGAGCATTTTAAGCCTTCAAATTATGTTTATGTTGCTTTTTTTTCTGCATGCTTCAACTCGCTCTATGATGTCACAATGCTGCCTGGCACGATTAGCAGTCCTATGCTGTCACAGATTATTAAACAATGGTTTTCAATAATTGCAACACTTTTGCAAGATCAGTTTAATTCAAAATTAATTCGTGACTGCATTTGAAACTTGTGAATTGTAGCCTGCCAGTTAAATAGCCCAAAAATTTTGGTGGGCTGGATTTCACAAAATTGCAATTTTTAAAAAAAAATTGGTTGTTTGGTACATTTTTACTCATCCTTCTCAAAAGCATGATTCTTTGAAATCATCTATCAAAATCTTTAAAAAGATTCATCTAAGTCTTTACAAATTTTGATATGTAGCCTACTCCTAGCAAAAAAATAGGTGATCCCCCAACAAAAGGATGGAGGTAGAGATGGTCCTGTTAAATCTTTTGTTACAAAATATTAGTATAGAGTTACATATTATCTAAATGTTCAAACCATTTCCTTTACAACTGGGTGAAGTCGACGCAGCCAGCTGATTTAATATTCTTGATGTGGACATTATTAATGGCGGCCCTGCTATTGCAATAACTCAGCTGTGAGTGCTGCATTTTGGATTAGTTTACTTTTTGCATGACTTTGTTTATGCCACGACGAACCAATATGCTCGCAGTCAGAGGCGTTACCTTATGCAAGTCTGCCTCCACTTACAAAAGCCGTAAGTAGCGGTAGTATATTTAATTACTTAAGTTTGAAAATTCGTATGAATTACCTTGGCGCCCTCCCACAACTTTGATATGCTTTCAAGCACTATCTAAATTTAAAGGATAAAAGCTTGTTTAATTTAAGAACGCTTATGGTGATAACAGGGAAAACAAGATGTTAACTGAGATTTGATTAACTCGGGAGACATGTAGTGGCTAAAAACACCCACCACAACGCTATTTTAATTAGTTGCGTTTGAAGAAACGTTCATTTTTGCCAAAAGTATTTCTGCAACATCTTTTGTTGTTGTACTAAAATGCAACAATCGATTATTGTTTTAAGTGTTTTTAAGCAAGCGTTTTACTTCTGTCTTGAATCTTTTTAGAAAGCAGTGTTCCGACAATATCTTAAATGGCATGACAATTTTTGCCATGATATATTAAGAACAGCAACAAGCGGCGAAGTTACCCAATATCATTTTGATAGTAAACACAAATGGTAAACCCCATTACTGATATTTTTAATCGATAGGCTATTTGTATCGGTACAAAACACTAATCTTCATTTAAAAGTGGGTAGGTCGGGATCAGGGGCAAAGTTAAATGCAATACAATCCCAATTTAAAAAAATTATCATCATAAAACACTTACAGCACCAATACGTAAAATTGAATTTAGAACAAACGTTTTGGTTTGAAAATATCTCAATAGGCACCTATTGGAATAGACTATTCAACTTTTGGGAAAGCCATTGCTCCTTTTTACACTGTGGCCGAATTTAAGCAAGCAAAGCAACCAAAGAATTTAATAACACTGATATAAATGCAATCGAGGCCGCACCAAATAGCAAGATAGGCTTACCACTCGATAGTCCATTTACTTAACTGTGAAAACATCTATTACTTGGCCGCCACCATCCTTTTTGACTGTGTTTCAACCCCTCCCCCCCTCTCTTACATCTTTTAAGAAGTACGAATGATAATTTGTGACATGATACTTTCTTTGTGATTACTACCAGTCCTCGTTAATAGACCGAGATAATCACTATCAAGTGTACAGGAACTATGGCTTATGTTTAATAAAAACATTTCGTCTCAAAAATGTTTGGGCGGTGAAACCGGTGAGACCATCTTAGTTGATACGTTTTACATCGGCACAGATGATGGCATGAGCAGCCGGGGTAAAATCGCATCACAATTAGGGGAAACATTTTTTCTATTATGGTTTATAATAGTTTTATAGAGCTACCGGGTCAAAGCTAAAAAGTTTGGCAAAAGCAAGGACTCTTTTAACTCCTCTAAGCACACCTAAGCAAGGAGAAACGAATAATGTGTAGCTAGCAGGGACTTGAGAAAGTTTGAGAACAAATCAAAAGAAAACAACGTCACTGTGTCAAATCATAGCACATGGAAGATATTATTAATATTTTGCTTTATAATACCTTTATTGAGCTACTGGGATCAAACTTAAAAATTATGTGAAAAACAATGACTCTTTTAGTTCCCTTGGTCACGCCAAGCGACAAGAACTTGCAACATAATGCATAGCTCGCAAGGACTTGAGAAAATTTAAGGAGAAATCAAAATAAAACTACCTCACTGTGTGAAACCGCACCACACAAAGGACATTTTTGCTATTTGGCTTCAAAATACTTTAATATCTCAAATGTTTTTCCTGCTTTCAAACTAAGGAAAACGCAAGACCCCCTTGGGCTCACGTAAGCAATGAAGAGAACACATAGACCTAAGGCATACCCAGGATCTTGAAATCAGAAATTCCATCCGGAAAAGGAGCGTTCCAAGTCGCGAAAATCTTGCGTGCAAAAAAACACTAACTTTTCCTTACTGTTTGCTCAAGTGCCAGATAGGGAAGCCGGCTTGACCGGCTGAACGGATATTCTCGATCTCGACGTTACTGATGGGGGCTCTGCTGGGCGACGCCGACACAAACCATTAAGCAAAGATTTTTTTCCTTTCCTGATATATTGCCTGCAAAGTTTTCTATAAGTCTTATTTATACTCATAGCAATGTAATAATACCCCAAGTTTACATTAGAATCAGAATAAAGCCATAAACCTAATAATTTGTAAAACTGAATTCATAGAAAATACTTTGTTTGAAAATAACGTAGCCTGATGAGCTCCTACTACAATGTGGTAAATGAATTTAGGGAAGCCATAATCGTATTTGTCGCTATGCCGAAAACAAAGAAACTAGCGCAGCGAAAGAACTTAACACCACAAATATAACTATGAACAAGACCGCAACAAATTGCAAAATAGGCTTACCACAAACAGTTTATTTCCGTACCCACCATTTGGCCGCCTCCATCTTTTTTAGCTGTGTTTTAAAATCCCTCACACTTTTTAAAAGTATAAATAATAGTTTGTGACAAGATTATTTTCCTTCTGACCATTACCAGTCTTGATTAAGAGAATAAGATGATCACCATTACGTGTACAAGAGTTACGGAAGTAAATAAAAAATATTACCTTTTCGTTATTCTTTGCACAAGCGCCCAATGCGTGAAGGTGACGCAGCAGGCTGAAGAGACATTGTAAGCTCGACATTACTGATGAGGAGCCCTGCTAGGCGACACCGGCTAGTGCTTAATAAAGCAAACAAAATTCCGAGACAGCAAAAAATAACTGCAAATCACCCAATTCTACTTCAAACTATAGATAATAATAGAAAACATGCGTCTATATTTGAGCCAGCATAAATCCGAATGAATTGCCTTCCAAATGCACCAAACCTAATACGGCAATGCTGACTGCGCCGCAAGCAGTTAGCAAAGGGGTAGAACCCTCATTCGATGCAATGCGACTGAGCGGAGGGCAAAGGGTTAAATCAAGGGAAACCATAAAGCGGTATGACAGTGCAAGCTGACATTTAAGGCACCGGTTCAAAACAAACACCGGTCAAACCAACAAACAGCTGCAGAACAAAAGTTAAATTGATGTCTAAAGAAGTTTTATATTTTTTTGCTAAATCTGTAAGAATAATGGTTTAAATTGTGTAAACTAAATTGCCTTCAACAACGAAGTGCCACAATTGCCAGTAAGTTTGTTGAATATGTTAATTTATAACTAATTGTTTGTTACTTGTTTTAAGGTTATATGACTCATCAGTCCTTACCGCATGCAAATACCATCAATTCAAATTGCCAATAAAGCATCAATTACCAGTTCCTATCTAATGCAGGGACATGAAAACCTAAAGTCGAGTTAATTCAGCCATGTACTTTTTCAAAAAATGTACTAAAGCTTCAATTTATTCACAAATTGAAACTGCAAGCAACAAAAAGACGCCATTGCTCGATTCAAACTTTTAAATTGGCAACAACATTGTTTATGCAGTTCAAAAATGAACAAAATAATTTTTTCACTACTGAAAAGAAACAACGGTAGAAGCTATTTGGATGTGTGCTGCAAAAACTTAGGAACCGAATTGTGGTGCAGTCTCTGCACTATGGCCCTCTTGCAGACAAAATAACTTCACACTGGCAATAGACAAACAGGGAAAAAATTGTGAAAAAACAACTGAACGAAAATGTATTTAACTGGGAGAGTGCTGGAAGAAAAGCTCAAGATTGAAAGAATGGGTGTTGCCTCAAATTTTACCCGGGTCCTGTCGAACTAAAACCTATGACAATGATTATGGCAATAAGTACTGTTGACGACAGTATCTGTTTCATGAAAAGTGAACAATTAATTCTAGCATTAACTCTGTAAATTATCGACTATGTTTCAGATAATGAATAATCATTTCTCTAAATTTTTTATGCTATTGGTTTAGCCAAAGCAAAGTTTGGTAAAATGCGAAGAGAAAAGAATGTTCTACCTCGATCGTCGAGGATAGCCTAAAATAATTTTTAATTGTGGATGAAAAGAAACGGATGCTTTTGTTATTTTCTTCGAAGTGTTAAAAAATCTCAGTTTAATTACAATGCAACTTTAATGTAAAAACGTTCATCTTTCAGGCAAGAATAAAATAAACCAATGGGAGAAAATAATCAAAAATGCTTATTTTGTTCCACCAAATGCTTTTTCATTTTGGTAGCACGGAGCTTACCACTTTCTTTCACCCACCTATGTTATTCCTACAAATAATAAGTTTTTGTGCACATTTTCAAACAGTTTTGAAAATTTTTAGAAAATCTTTGAAAAATAAAAATGGCTTAGTAGGTCGAACACAACAAGACCTTTGATCAACAGAACTAAGTTTTCTACGAGAAGGGTTTGCAAACTAGCTACCAAGGGTCAAATGCGGCCCAGAGGTAAAAATGTGCCATCACAGAAGAGTGTGATTTGTTGTTCACCTCCTCAGGTTGATCACCGAAATAAAGAAAAATGTTTGGTTTAAAATCTTTGTTCTTTCCTGATTGATCTTCAGAAAACAAAGATCTGGCAAATTATTCGCATCTAGCTCACAATATTATGTGGTTGAGCAAAATTGATATACCTGCAAAAATATTTGTAAACCTGTGGTTTGTGGAGCTATTTTACAAAAGTGCCATAAAATTCATTTTATCCAGTCAGCTAACTAACCTCAGTTCAACCAATTCTTGTACCGCAATGGTCTTAATATTTGCCATTGTGAAATTTGTTTAGAATAATTAAGCAAATTTTATTTATTTATGAAAAGGTGATGTGCTGGCTATGCAACCTCAAGGTGCCCATGCGCTTTTGTCGACAATCACCTGGATAGATCACAAGTTGGCACTCTGTATATTTCCAGTTATATAATTTATTAATAATTTATATTTTATATATTGTAGATAATTATTATCTGAAGTTTAAGTTTTACCTAATAATATTTTCAAAAATCCAAAACAAAACACACTTTAAATTTTGCGGCAATACGCGAAAAATTTTAATCAACCAAACCTCATATATAAAGGAATAGTCATCAGTCAAACAGTGCATTCAAAATAATTTAGTGGAGTTAGTAGTATTTTTGTAACTTTAAATCACAAAATAATTAATTAAAAAACTAAAGTGGCACATTAGGAAATATGATAGAATTTTGAAAGATATATACAAGCCTAATGCGATGCCGGTAAAAATTTGAGCGTTTTCCTCTAGTTCTCGTCAAAAGTCTTTTGCAAGAATAAAGATGCTATAGTACTTGCTATTTTTTGACGCTTCTTACTTGCAATAACTTTTGAAGGATAATTACGTATGAGTAAATTTTGCATAATTCCATAACTCTTTCTCTAATTACACCTATCGTGAGGGCCCAGCAGGAAATTTATAGATACCATTTTTTAAATTATCGGCATTTCTCGACAAAAAAATAAACCCAAGTTTACCGTCTGAGAATGAGACGCACTAGCCCAGGGGACCAGCCCAGCCTCAGCCACATCCGGCATGAGAGCTCTATATGTGGGGCACGCGTATCCTGCCATGAAGTACAGCCCAAAACTATATTTCTATATTTATCGTAAAAAAGTAACCCACCATGACCTACTACAACACGGCCATATAAGTTGCATTTTTCGCTTCGATTCTTAGCGGCCTATCTTTTTCTTTAGAACACTGTGTCGCCGACGAATGTGTGTGCGCCGTGCGGGTGTGAAAAACAGTTTCGCTCACACACATTGTTTAACTAATTAACGTGCGCGACTGTTTTTGCAAGAGCAGCAACTCTCTGAAAGCAGATTTTCATCAGTGATTGCTTTGGGAGGATTGAAGAACTTTCGCTTACAGTAGTCAGAATAGTTATGAGATACAATAACTTTGAGAATAGCGTAATAAAGTTTTGTTACTTTGTAAACGAACAAACCATATTATACAGTGCAGTGCAAGATTTCAGAAACCGATTTGGTTTTGCATTAAAACCATCGTCTTCAGATAGTGTCATTGCAAGGAGCGTTTGCAAATTGATATAATGACTAAAAATGCCAGAATACTAGTAAGTAATTAAACCATATCGAATACACCACAGCAGCAAATTACTGTATTTAAAACCAAGTAGCGTAGATCAAAACTTGTAGTATGTGATTTGTTTTTAATAAGAATTGTACTTTGCAGATATATTCGAACTATTTATTTGATATCAATGTCATACTGCATATAGCAATGGTCAATAAATGTGTCGTTTTCGGATGTAATTCAGGTTATTCAACGTGTAAAGAAAATGTTTCATCATTTAGATTTCCAGCTGCAAATCCGGAGTTATTGCAAAAGTGGATTAAATTCGTAAACCGAGCTGATTGGATACCTACAAAAAATTCCGTTATTTGTTGCAAACATTTTGAATCAAAATTTTTAAACGAAGGAAAAAGAACCAAATTACACTGGAAATTGAATCCGATCCCTACAGTTCACGCTGCAAAAGGTCTACAACAAGAATCGAGTTTGCAAACACCGACTACTTCTAGAAAGCCCCCTACTTCAAGAATATATCAACCAGATGAGCTGCTGCATTTTAACGAAAAAGATAAGATTAGAAGTCTAAACGAAGTTACCAAAAAGCATTGCCCGCCAGGATACCTATATCATAAAGCAGAAAATCATATTTTAATGTACAACTTATGCTTTGATAATTTGACTGGTTTTCCTGCTATACAAGAAGCAATAAAGATCGACAGTGAATTGCATGTACAATTGCAATATCGCGGCAATCCTGTACCACTTCCCCCATGGTTTTGAGAAGGAAGAACAGCAACCTTAACTAGATTTTCAATGTTACAAAATTTGCCAAGTTATTTGCGAACTTCTACCACTAAATATCCCATCTTAAATGAGCTGCAAAATCGACAAAATTACAAATTGCAAGGTCGCCCACCATATAGTTCTGAGCTGATTAGACTGTCATTGCTTCTTCGCTACACCTCTCTGCAATCATACAAAATTTTACTGGAATATTTTCCATTACCTTCATTGAACTTATTGGCCAAACTCAAATCTAGTTCTGTGGATTCAATTAAAGCTGCACAAGTACTGCGTGAAAATAAAGCAATTTCAGAAGACATAATTTTAATGGCTGATGAAATGTATTTACGGAAGAAAGTGCAGTACTCTGGAGGTGAATATGTTGGTGCCGATAAAGATGGAATTTTATACAAAGGCATTGTAGTTTTTATGGTTTGCGGTTTGAAAAAAACTTTGCCCATTGTTTTCAAAGCTTCCCCAGAAACCAAACTGAATGGGACATGGATGTCGGAACAACTGGAGGAATGCGTTAGTAGTATATAATATTACTTTTGACCCAGTTTTTGCGGTGGAATTGCGGTGGATCACGTCATTTCCGAACGTGACTTCCGAACGTGGTGATACATGAACTTGAAGGACATTGTAACAACTTGTAACAACTTGTAAACAAATGACAACGCAAAGACAACGTGTACCAACTTGTAAACAAATGACCACACAAAGACAACTTGTAAATTACAACTTAAACAAATGTGAATACAACTTGAAAAGAAATGTTTATAGCAGCTTGTAAATACATGACAACTTGAAATTGATTTGTTATAGGCACCCTCACTTCAGAATACCCCCACTTCAAAAGTTCTCCAATTAATTTCGCTTTTCAACTCGTTAACGATCTTTTGCCTTATTGTAAACACAGCTATTGTAAAGCGGAAATACTAACTTTTAGGTCGTGACTGAAAGCCTTTGATACTAAATTATCAACAACTTCCTTTGGAGCGTAAGCGTCAATCACGTGTAATCGATCGCTTCGTGAAATTTTTTGTTTTAAAACCTCTGATCGATTTGATCCCCTAGAATGTTGTTTCTTTACTCTTCTATTGGGGGTATTTTCCTTGTTATATTTCTGCAGTTGGTTAGAATTAATTTACATCTATTTCAGTAGAACTAGGTAGGTAATGGATTCAGTCTTTTTGTCAATAATTTTCTGACCACACATGCCTCTCATCATAGCTCTCTCTACTCTCTTTAAAATTGCGTTTTCATTTTCTTTTAAACACTATGCCTCACTTAAATCACTACTGTTTACATCGTAAAACTGAAAAGATTTATCTTTAATTGTGTGCAAATCATAAAACATTCATCTCAAATTTACATTCATTTTCATAAAACTAGAAACCTAAATTGTATTCTATCATCACACTGTTTAAAGATTTTTCCGAAATTTAGCAACTTTAAAACTTATTAACACGAAATTTTCTACCTTTCAAAGTCTCCTCAACTCACCTACATAAAAATAAGTACAACTTTTGACATTATTCATAGAACATTAACATAAAATTCATAGTTTTACGATTTCCTCAACTCACTTACATAGAAATAAGCACAACTTTTCACGTTATTTGTAGGACATTAGCATAAAATTCAAGATTTTCACAGTTTCCTCAGCTCATCTACATAGCAATAAGCACAACTTTTGACATTATTCGTAGGACATTAACATAAAATTCAGGGTTTTAACATTTACGTTTATTACAGCTAGTCGTTAGTTTTAGAGGAAAATGACCAACAGTTTTCTAGATTATCAGGTTTGTTGGAAAAAAATCACAGGCAGCGACGTTGTGAGTTTGGTGAAAGAAGCAATATCAAATTTGACACAATTTCAATCAAAAACTTGTACCGCTAGCCGTTAGTTTTACACTATTCGGATTAAAATTTCAGTAGATTGGCCAGATCTTTGAGTGAAATGTAGATTTGCTTCACATGTGACAGTTAGATAGTTAAATTTTTATGTTAGTTTCACACTTTCTCAGAAGAAAATTTCAGATTGACCAGACCTTTGAGTGAAATGTAGAATTACTTCTCATATGTCAGCGAGCTAGTGAAATTTTTAGTACAGCGGTAGAAACATTTTGAAAAGAAAAGGTCAGAACAGCGAATTTTGTTTCAATTCAGCATCACTACTAAATATTATTGAACCAAGAAGATTGAACTTTTATCGTGTTTGGAGACTACTTCAAACTTTTACTTGTAAACATTCACCATGCATCTAATTTACAATATCTTTTCATGCAACTAGAAAACAATTATAACGCTGGTTTAAGTAAAAACTATCAAATTCTTAAGCCACCAACATTAAATTTTTCAAAATCAGCTAAGCTTACTATCAACAAAAATCTGATGCAAGCGGAAACATCAACATCACGTCAGCAAACCTTTAACCAATCACAATCGATGTAGAACTTCAAAAACGGTTTTCTATCAACAAGAAATCTGACGCCAGCGGAAGCATAGACCGTACGGAGGTGATTACGTCTTTAAAGTTATAAGCATTCTTACCTCTTATTTGACCAATCACGAACCAGCGGGTGTTTTAATTTGCACTACATCACAAGTTTTCATTACACAATTGTTGGAAAGAACAAGACAAATCTAGGCAAGAATAGCGATTTTTCTTCTTTCTTTGTTAACATTTCTCTATAAAAGTCGTATGTTTTGCGTGAAAATTGGAAGAAGAACAATGGAAAACTGCGGCGAGACACACACTTCAATTGCTGCCGAATATGAAGAGAGGGCAAAAGAGGTCGACGTTACAACGACCTACCCCTACTCCTCATGCTACGACGGGTTGATGGAGCAAACAGAGATGTTGGGGCGTGCAAGAAAACACCAAGAACAAGCAAGAAAAATACGTAAAATCTTCCTCGACATTGATAAAGAAGGGAAATCAATACCGGCAGACGGTGAGATGTTGAGAAAAGGCGTGCTGACTGTCTCAAGAGGAAAATCTCTCTTTTCAACCGATCAACTTATTCAAGTGTGTGAGCATATGTTTGAAGACCTACCGTTTGTAGCGTTCAAAGGTCCAACAGACGCCCGTCCTTATGTGGTGGTGATTTTCTCAACTAACTGTCAATACGGCGATGTCTGTGAAGTGAAAACAAGATTGGAGAATTTCAAAAAAGAAGTTGCAATAGAAAACTTTCTTATCAGATTTAAAGTGGAAGCTATCTTTTCACCCGAGAAGTATTTTCAACATCTACAAGATCGATCATCCGGATTCATCATTAGAAACGAAAACTGTGGTATCAGCAAGGAGCTAGCTGCTCTTGTGAAAACCTTGAAAGAGGTGAAACACACAACCGAAAGAAAAAACGATCTAGTAGCCTGCCTAGAAGCACTGAACTCTGTCATAAGAAGAGAAAACCCTCTCCACTAAATATAAAACAATAAATGTGTGTTTTTAACGCATGTAACCGTCTTTAGATTTGAGTAAAATTTGTTTAAAATGTTGTGCCCTTCTTTCCAATCTGAAGAAACGCGAATCTTAACCTTCTCAGACAATTGGCCTCACCGAGTCGATAATTTAAGTCCTAAACGAATGATAAAACCTGGATTTTTGTACAGAGGCAGTGACGATCGAGTATTTTGTTTTTATTGTGGCCTATCTATTTATCAGTGGGCGGACACTGACATCCCAGAAATTGAACATGCGAAATACTGGTCCGCGTGTGCGCATCTAGAGAGAACGTTTGGAACTGGTTTCATTAACCAACACAGTAACTTCCGCATTCCAGAAGAGGAGTTTTTGTCGGGAACGAGATTCGGGTTTGATACTCGCGAAGAAGCAGCAGATCCAACGCTAACGAGAAACCCTCCAATTAAAAATGAAGAACCGAACATAACCCCCCTAACCGAAGCAAAAGAGTGTGATACATCTCAAGAACTTGTGTGTAAAGTGTGCTTCGATGCTCGAATTAATGCTTTAACAATGCCTTGTGGACATTGCTTTGGATGTCTAAACTGCTCGGCTAAGCTTTATTCAAAGGAATGCCCCATCTGTCGCGTGGTTATTTTGGATGTAAATCGTATTTATATTGTATAATAAAACACTCGATTGTATTCAATTCTATTTATTACACGTAAAACAGTTACATTTTCAGTAAATTTTGAATAAAGCGCTCAACAGTTTTATCATTTACACTAACATTATCGGAAAAATGAGTCAATATCTCAGATAGAGAGCAACCACGCGAGTGAAATAAGATGTAGTGCACGGTATGATGTCCACAGACTTCAGATATCAAACTCTGTAGGGTCTTTGAGTTGTAGGTCCAGGATGAGGAATGAGAATCTAAAAAAAATCTGTCAAACCATAAACAAGTGGATGTAGACCATAGCTATCGAAAAACTCAGCAGATCTTGGATTGTTGAAAAACATAGCAACTCAGTGTCCTCCAGGAGCAGTGCTCGGATCGGTGTTAACAACATAACTCCCAGGATACTCCACAGTAGGTAGCTGATCTTTAGGATAAACACCCTTAAAAATCTTTTTGCACAGGAGTCATTCCTCTCAATCTGTAGTGTATCCATCAGTCAACACGTTTCTATCAGTCGGTCAATCAACCAATTCTGCATGAATTACGACATTGCTTCTGTTGGAGGAGTGTTAAAGGCTAGACAAATGATTTTCATCAACTCCAGATGCGCACAAGAAGCCCCAGATCTGGCGCAAGAATTCAAAACATGACAAGAAAAACTCAGGCTTATCACCGCCAACAGACATAAAATTTCATCATCTCCGCAAAATTAGGTAGAAATCTGTACAGTAGGTTTTATTTTTCCAATCACAATACATATTTGGGACACTTCAATGCTGCAGTCATCACCACACTCGTACAAAATAAGTGCCCAGACCCGGGTTTGAACCGGGGACCTTTAGATCTTCAGTCTAACGCTCTTCCAACTGAGCTATCTAGGCAGTAATGGTCAGTACGGGGCTCGAACCCGCGACATTAACACGACACTATAACCGACTGAGCTAACTGACCACTTGTTGAAATCCCAGAAATTTCTGTATTAAGTGAAGCAACTGTCTTTGATGTTATGCGTCTGTAGGAAATAATGATTTTCTTGAAAAAGTATTACAGATTTATCTAGTTACAGTGCTTCCCAACAAGCCTCCACTTTCAAAATCACAATTTCCTTTCCTTTCTTACCTACTTATACGTCTTGAGGGATTGCTGATAGTTATTGTTTTAGACACTGTATCAGTTCTGATGTGCTAAAGTAAGATATTCATGAAAACCGTAAGTTTTAGATCTGCAACAGTTTATAAGGGTAATTGATAAAATTATATTTTCTTCCTCCTGGACAACATGGAATGAAATATTTTTACGCTTATGACAAAGACCTATGTATATTAATTTTTTAAGGTTTTTCAAATCTGATTCTGACTCCAACATTTGGAGATTCTTTAAAGCTTGCGAGCATGTCGAGTGCAACATGTAAAGACAACAAAAGTTTTAAAGTGGAAAAGAGACTGTAGAAATATTGGTAACGCTGAATGAAGATTAAATAACTTGACAAATGTTTGGAAATATGTAGTTTTTGCTTCACCACATTCAACTTTTTACGTCAATACACTTGAATTCGTACCAAAATTTTAAAATATAATATTCATTGGTTGAAAATGCAGTGGGAGACTAACATTTCTTTCAGATTTATTCACTTGTTAAATTCTCACCAAATATTGAACACGTTGAGACAACAAAATTTTTTATCTGACACCCTTGTGAAGACCACTAAACAACCTTGTGCGCGCTCAATGTACAGTATTTTTCAATTTTAAGTTATCAATCATCGCAGATTCACAACTATTATTTCTAAGCTAAATCAAAAATGGTGAATGAGTGGCGTAATGTTTTGCATTATTTTTGCACTATGTTAATTCTTTTGCTGTATGTTTATTCAAAAATTCTATCCTATAAGGTTTTTAAACTTAAATTTTCTTACTGTGAATTTACCTCACCACATATCTCTGTACATAACAGCAAATCAATCCTAATATTTGTAACTTTCAACACTACATAATCACTGAAACGAAACAACACCAATTGTTTGTCAGATTTTGATTACCTTACAAGTTATTTTATGCAACAAAAAAAAAATCAAACTTATGACGATTGAAATCTACAGATAGGTGGTGGGTTCGGTGTACCAGCTGCAAACATAAACTTGTATCGCCACTACATGTAATTTCAAAGACCACCTGTTTCCAATCTACACCTAAATCGTTCTATTGCTACTCCTCTTCTCCAATTTGTTTATTTGCAGTACAAATTGATATCTTTCTTGCGATTGTCTCTAACATATTGTTGCATAACATCCAGTTTGTGTATGAGAAAACTTCCTAGTTTACAACTCGGGGCCATTAATCTAAGAGTAATTGATAATATTACCTTCACAGATATTGTTCTTACAGCTGAGAGAGTAACTTTTCACTAAATTTTTTGAGAGCGTACTACAAAGTTGATTGGGGTTATCACACGATGTTCACATTGACCAAGATTTGTGCTGCATAGAGATGGGTTATTCTGAACAATTACATCTTATTTCTAAATTTGTTAATACTTTAAACTGCAAGCAACTTTAATAAACGAAGGGTTTAATTCGTAAAACATTTCATATTTCAAACGTTTTGAGTTTGCAAAGACCTTTTCAAGAATTAAAATCTGTAATAATCAACAATAATTTCAAATAATAAAGATATACAGTGTGTCCAAAAAATAGGTACGGTTCAAAATATCTACGTATTTTCCATCACTTTTTCACAATAAGTCCGTACCTTTCAAAATATTTACGTATTTTTCATCATTTTTTTCACAATAAGTCGGTACCGTTCAAAATATCTTCATATCTTCCATCATTTTTTTCACAAAGGATGTGGTTCTCATTTTCTCATATACATAACTGACATGTCATACTTTGTAGTTTATTCAATAACGATGATTGATTCAAGTGACTACACGGTTGAATATAGAGTTCACGCCGCTTCATTTTTTATTGCAAGTGAGCAAACTGGACACGCCATGAAGCTTGTTAGAGACAGACTGCGTGTGCAATATGATATTGAACCACCAGAACATTGCATAATCAAGGCTTGGAGTACCAAGTTATTGGAGACTGGTAGCTTGTTTGACAGACCAAGAGGTGGAAGACCAACCAAACAGAAGATGAAATCCCTGATGTGGAGGAAGATGCAAAGATGAATGAAGAGGCTATCCAACGAACTTGATATTCCAAAGTAATACGTGGATTTTTTGAAGTATGACATGTCAGTTATGTATATGAGAAATGAGAACCACATCCTTTGTGAAAAAAATGATGGAAGATATGAAGATATTTTGAACGGTACCGACTTATGTGAAAAAAATGATGAAAAATACGTAAATATTTTGAAAGGTACGGACTTATTGTGAAAAAGTGATGGAAAATACGTAGATATTTTGAACCGTACCTATTTTTTTGGACACACTGTATATCTTTATTATTTGAAATTATTGTTGATTATTACAGATTTTAATTCTTGAAAAGGTCTTTGCAAAACTCAAAACGTTTGAAATATGAAATGTTTTACGAAATAAAACCCTTCGTTTATTAAAGTTGCTTGCAGTTTAAAGTATTAACAAATTTAGAAATAAGATGTAATTGTTCAGAATAACCCATCTCTATGCAGCACAAATCTTGGTCAATGTGAACATCGTGTGATAACCCCAATCAACTTTGTAGTACGCTCTCAAAAAATTTAGTGAAAAGTTACTCTCTCAGCTGTAAGAACAATATCTGTGAAGGTAATATTATCAATTACTCTTAGATTAATGGCCCCGAGTTGTAAACTAGGAACAGTCCCGTAGCACTCCAACTTCGGCCCCCCCCCCCAAAGTAAGCGCAAGAGCCTCTGCGCACAGGTCATATCACTTTAAAGATGTAAAATTGAAAAGCTGCATTAAGAAAATACACCACAATTTGTACATAAGTAAACAGGCTAATGTCAGAATAAAGCATGCCGATACCGAAGGTGCAAGTCATAAAAAATTCGGCACCGATGCCAGAGTTCACTAGGACATTTATGCAGACACTGCGAAACGAAAGCAATGACACTGAAAAACATGAAAAAGTTATAAAAACACAGTATCATTTAAATAGTCTGGAGCGAACCTTTTTGTTCGCAAATGCTGTTATGACATTGTCATAATCAAGAGATCGGGCGCAGTCATTTTCGATTGACAACATGGCTAATGAAGATAGTCTACTGTCTGTCATAGACGTTCTATTAAAACTTTTGATCAGTTTCAATTTGCTGAAGCTTCTTTCAGCGCTGGCAACAGTCACGGGGCAAGTTAGTAAGATTCCAAGTGCGATGTACACATTCGGATACAATTGAAATAAATGAGTCTTTAGAAGATAGTTCAGAAAGTCTTGAGCCGTATTGAGATTGCGTTTTTTTTTGTAAAATTAAAACAAACCGCTGTAGCTCAGCGCTCATTTCATCAGAATCAATGTCACCGAACTTTTTTTGGAACTCTTTACAGCAAGTAAGAAGAGCATTTTCTTGTTGCACAAGCAAAAGTTTGTCTCGTGTGTACAAAAACGAAAAGGCGCAAGAAACCTCACGTAACAAATTAAAGCGCTCCTTTATTGACATAATAGCCTGGTCTACTAATGGATAGAAAAAGTTGCTTTTAAATTTCAGTTCAGGAGTAGCTCGTTGTTCCTCTTCACCTTGGTAATCAAACAATCTTCTTTTCTTTCCACTTCTTGACGGAGGAAAAGAAGGATCAATATCCAATTCCTGTGCTATTTCAACAGCAGATGTTGCGGCACTGTCATAACCCGTTGTGCGATAGTTTTGCAAAAACTTTTCAGTTGCCTGGATTTCCGTTTCCATTGTATGAAGGGAGACTCCATACGATTGAAGAATCTTGCTTGCTTTATTGACTTGGAATAGGATATCATACCAAATAAACACCGACAAAAGAAAACTCCATTTTGATAAATGAGCTATCAACGATTTTGTTTCTGAGGCAGCTCTTCCATCTTTTCTTTCTATGGAAATGGCTTCCAAGTCTTTCAGTGCCAGCAACACCTCTTTTAAATTGTATCGAAGAGGTTTGATGCATTTAATTCTGCTTTCCCAACGAGTATCAGATTGTGACTTTATGGACAGCTCCACATGTTTCTTCAAAATTTCCCAACGCTGAGCAGAGGAAGAAAACAGCACATACAACCTTGTAAGTACTCCAAAAAATGTCAATGCTTCCGTCGATCAATTAGCACTGTCAACAACAACTAAGTTAAGGGTATGGTTTGCACAGGGCACGTAAACAGCTTTGGGATTGATGTCTAGCATTCTTGCTTGGACCCCAGAATGTTTTCCTTTCATGTTAGCACCATTATCATATGACTGACCTCGACAATCAGACAATTCGAGTTGCAGTTCGGTCGCTTTTTCTAAGATAGCGTCCAACAAGCCCTTCCCAGTACTGCCACTTATTCTCAAGTAGCCAAAAAATGTTTCTTTAACAACAGCAGCTCCTTCATTACATAGTACATAACGGAGAATGACAGACATTTGTTCATGATGTGACATATCTGGAGTGCAGTCCAAAATTATAGAAAAATATTTTGCCAATTTCAATTGCTGTAAATTTTCTTTTCAACTTCTGTCGCTAGCAATTCAATTAGTTCATTTTGTATGGTAGGACTCAAATAGTGATCTTTAGTGTTTTTATTCTTGATTCTGTCTTGAAGCTCTTTTAGGATCGGATCTCTTCTTGCCAAAAGCTCAAATATACCCAGAAAATTTCCATTGTGAGGAGATCCTAAGACTTCTTCAGATCCTCTAAAAGCAAGATTCCTTTCCGATAGAAACAAGGCAATGTCGATAAGTCTCTCTAAAACATTTCTCCAAAAACGTCTTTCATTGAAAAAATATTCATCTCGCGTTTGTCGATAGTGGATGAATTTCTTATCCTTCAGCTAGTAACATCCATTGACTGCAGCATTCTTGGTGGGAAATGCCGTTTTCATGGTCTTTCAGTTTTTTCGAAAAACCCTCCCATGTATTTATACCACTACAAAAGGGGCTTAGTGTTTTTCCAAATAGCTTACAACAAAAGCAAAAACTTGATCTGATTCCCAGAATAAACTAGCCACGACCGTGAAACACTTTCACCATTAGGTAACACACGTTTATAATGGTTGGAGGAAAAACGTCGCCTTGGAGTTGTGTTATTATATGGAAAATTCATTATTAGTTGATGTGGTCCACGCTTTACTATATCACATCGTTGAGCATCAGAAATACTTTCAGGCCATTTACATGGGTCATCAGGGATAGGGGTAAATTGAGATTCAGTTATTTTTGATATTGAAGGTTGCGTATTGGCAGGTAAATCACAACTTACATTTTCTGGAAATTCACAATCACTTTGATGCTGATCGTCATAGTCTTCTTTTTCTTGTACACTATAGTTTTCTTCATCCCTCTCGGTACTAGTGCCAGGTCTACTCTGCTCAGCAATCTTGAAAAAATCTGTCATCTTGGGCAATTTCGCTACAGCATCTCGAGCAGTGGCTGCTTCTTTTCTCTTTTGAGCACCACTTTTGAACGTTTCATTCTATACAATGTCAATAAAATACTTTATCTGCACTCTGCAGTGTATATATATTGTCCCGGTATTTCTAGCCAAACAGAATTCCAGACCATTCTATGATTGTTGCGTAACAACGGCATTGTTACGTCAATCGAATATTCAAGATTCTACCAGAAAATCAATCGAAATATTCTAGATTCTGCGAGATAAAATGACCTAGCATTCACTTATGATGTCACAAGCCAATTTCTTCCTACAGTTTAAATCGGTTGTAAACAAGTCTGCTGAACTGAAAATAGTCACGTAGCCAAAAAGCAATCTCAGACTAACTTGGGCCCCCAAAGTTGCCTGGGCCCCCCCCAATTGGGGGGTTTGGGGGGCGGCTGCTACGTCTTTGGCTGTTTTCTCCTTTGCGCCACACTCACAAGCCGCAGTAGGAGTTGTACTGATGTTGCGCACTGTTGACCGAAAGAACTCAAGAGCCAGTTCAAAAGCGATCAAGCTTAACCAGTGCTTGTCTTGGAAAGAACATTTCTGATGGTAATGAGCTGACGTCTGCATTGAGTGCATGCAGTCGGAATGTGTTTTCCCCCACTCCATGTTTCATTTGTATCCGCCCATTGTGCTGCGCTGGTGCCTGACTAAGCAAAATCGTTCAGCAGTTCCAGTGGTGCCGGCAGAAATGGCTGTCTTGATTTAAGTTGCCATGGATGTTCTCCAGATGAGGACACGAACTTTCCGTGGAGCAGGTGTTCTTGCTTTGAGTGCGGCGTGCTAGAAACAGCATGGCTTTTTGGCGACAAAGATCAGTTGATTGGATGCTCGCTAGAACAAAAAGGTTTCCGTTGGAATGGGACGCAGGCATGAGGTCACTATGCGCAAGGATTGATACTTAATAGGGTCGTTGATGATGCGAGAGTGAGCACTGCGATACCCAACTGATGCGCAGTACTCAGCGGTAGAATGAATCAAGGTTAGAGTGGCTGTGCGCAATTTGTGGTACTCGAATCCTGCCTTTTTCCCTCAGTCGCCTCAAAAGCCCAACGTGAGTTGCTAACTTTTGCGTGCTGTCTCCTAATGTCGACAAAACGTATTTATGCTGAAGTTGACTAAGTTGGTCGGGCACAAAAAAGTAGGCCTAGCTCTTTGGCAGAAAAATTAAGCTTACGCCGTGCCTCCTAGTAGCTACAGAAGGTGCCGACATTGTTTGGATTGCACTGAGCTTGAGCTTCCGTTTTCGAAGAAAAGAAGAAAGGATTGTCATGTCCTGATTACAAGTTCCCTCCAACGCCTGCCAGTTGCTTGCCGAGTGCAAGATCACCAGGTCGTCAGCACACGCGGACTTTCTGGAAATTGTTGCTAGTAGGTGGTGTATGAAAATATTAAACAAGAGGGAACTAGAATTGCTCCTTGTGGAACGCCTTTATAAGGTTTTGCATCTTGCTTTGCTTTCCAGTACCGTTGATAAGGGTAAAAGTACGGTTTCGGACAAATTTCATGGTCGTTGCTATCGCGTTCTTGTTCAGCAGTAGACGCAGAAACTTGCAGGTAAGGCCGTGATACCATACACTACTGCAGGCAGCTGTAGGATCGACAAACACAACACCGGCCTTTTTTTCAGCCGAAAAGCTATCTTCAATTTCTTGAGTTAGAACGGCAACTTAATCTACGACTTTGTACATCAAAATCCAGCTTGCTCTTCAGGTAGCAACTGGTCTATAATATGTTCAACGCGGACATAGATAGGTCTCTCGGAAATCTTGTACGCGAATTACAACTAAGAGACTAGCTTATAGCTCTTTGGCTCCGCTGTTGGCTTATTTGCTTTGGGGTAGCAACCACTAATGCTCTTCTCCAGATTTTAGTAAGCTTAAGTTGGCCAATGCTGAAAGACAGAAACTTCTTTAACCAGGAATTAAAGGCAGCACCGGCATAAAGTATCCGCTTTGGGTAAATAGAACCAGGAAATTTTCTGGACTTTAGGAATTTTTTATTGGATACTAGCAATATATTCTCGAGAAAAATCTCCTGGGATACATTTGTCAAAAGTTTCCTACAGAGTTCAAACAGCTCTTGCATCACGAATCTGACCGACTCAAAATTCTTTGTTTTATAAACCCCATTCTGCACCAACTGTAAAGCGATTGAATTGGTGGAGATGGGGCAAGAGCGATGTGGGTGTCTCGTCCTGCCAGTCAAGTTGTTGATTGTATTTCATGCCAGCCGACTGGAGTGCATGAAG
This sequence comes from Trididemnum clinides, assembly GCA_963675345.1. NCBI lineage: Eukaryota > Metazoa > Chordata > Ascidiacea > Aplousobranchia > Didemnidae > Trididemnum > Trididemnum clinides. Next base: position 18,644,830 of record OY776306.1, read on the forward strand.
TCGATGGAATTGACAGCCTTAACCAGCATTTTTTTCGTTTTTCGTCAAGCCGAAAAAGCAAAGCGGATGCAGCTGTACTAGTCGCTTCTTCCTGTCCTGACTAAAAAACTTGGTATAAGTGATCGCATTCCTCATCCTAGCACGGTCTGTAATTATTCCTACAATTGCGTGGTATTGATATTTTTGCTGCTACAAAGATGGCACAGCAAAAATCTAGATATGCCTCATCAACACACTTAGTGTTAAGACGAGGCAATTCCTGAGAAAGCTTGTTTGTGATGATGCTGTATGACGATGCTGTACAGTTTTCAGTTGGCCTCAAGGAAATTCCAACGCTTTTATGGCTCACTTGGGACTGGGGCAAGATTTCTTGAGGCCAAAATCAGCGATAGTCGATGTTGGGACCAAGGAAATTTTTTCTCAGTGCGTCTGTCCAATTTCAAACTGTCAAGACCAGCATTCGCGAAAAAAAGGTTTGGATTAGATCCACTGTTCCAACGATTAGAGAAAGAGCAAGGAGCATCCTTAAGATTGCATGACAGAGTAAGGCTTTCCTTGGCTGTGCATTCAACCTAGCATTCTTTATCTGTCCTGATGGAATCATAACCCCAATTTTTGTGCTGGCAGTAAAAATTACCAGCATAGAGGTAGGGGTGTGATAGCCCTGAAATGGCTCTTAGTATTAGCTATGAGGTTGAAGGTTTTCAGACGTTGACAATCTTGTAACCATCAACGTTTACGCACAACCACTTAATAGCTAATCTCTCCAAAAATCGATCAGTCAGTGCACTGCTTAGTTTCTCGTGGAAAATCTTAGCTAGGCCATGCTTCCTACTTGAGATCAAGCCAGCCTGACTAAAATGTGGTATCATTAGCTGGTTTGTATTAGTGCTCTGGGTTTCTCGTAGGAGAATGACAAGGGTCTTGTGTCTGGTGCCAATTGGATGATTACACAGATCTTCCTTCCGCTCAGGCCTTGAGTGTTTGAGGCAGTATTATGGGCACAGATGGCGCGCATCAAACATCCGTAGACTTGTCAAATCTCTGTCGCTTTCTTGTATCGGGCCGAGGGTCTATCATTTTACTACTTCAGAAGGACAGCAATCGCCTGGTTATATGCCAATTTCCAGAACTCCCCGCATAATGGCTGATGACATTGCGACATGCTAGTTTCATCTGCATGGGGCTCGTTAGACGAAAAAATCTAGATATCGTCCATTGTTTTAGTACTCTAGTCCACTGTTTTAGTTTATTAGCTCACTTAGTCCACTGTTTTAGTTTACTAGTCCACTCATCGGTTGAACAAAAACCTAGATACCGTCTGCTTAGTTTCGCCGCTATGGGACTAATCATGCAAATGGACCAACAAGAAAAAGTACTTTTTATCGAAGACTTGTATTTATGAATAGTTAATCACTAAGTTTACTTACTATAAAGCAGTGCTAAAAGGTTGCATTAATTCCGACGAGATTCGAATCCACATCCTTTTAAGTGGTGGTAAAATGCTTTACTATTTGAACAACGGAATACCAAGCACTTACACCGCTAATTTGCAATCATGAGCTTAGCACCCAGCTATTTGGGGTTTATAAATAAGGCTAAAGGCTTTATGACGACATTGGTATAATGACATAAAAGTTGATGATGTACCAAAAATACACATGATAAAACACTTAATGGAGGTTTATATTTGTATAAAGTTAATGATGAAGTGCTGTAATCAGGCGTATATTGGTGTGGAAACGCATGACAACGGCCTTTCCAGACTTTTTTCATATAGAAACGAGTTCGCTCACTGTTATGATTTAACCTGACTTGAAGATGCACAGGGTGCCCATAAATTATCGCAGCAATTTCAAAAATTTAACAACACTTTATTTCTTCAGAAATTTTGAATTGGTTTGTTCTATACTAAATGGAAATAGCCTACTTCAAGTTTTTTCTCTTTTGACAAGCGCTTTTCAAAATAATCACGTTTGAAATTATGATTTATTAAGTGTTTGGCAGCGAAAGTAAGTTTATGAAAATGAGCATTTCGCAAGAAAAATGCCAGTGTACTTCCTGATTTTTAGAGGCAAATTCAAACATCCAAGCTCAGCGAAACTTTTGACTCAAACATGAAATAGAGCCACCTTCGAGATTTACCACTTGACTGTGGCATAAAAAGTATACTGGTAGTGTGCTAGAAAGAAAGAGAGCTGGCCAATTTTAAGCATCAGAAGAAGTTATTGAATCTGTGCGTCCGGCATTTACTAAAAGCTCTAGAAAGTTTATTCGCAGGGCTTCTACGCAGTTGCCAATACCATCCTCCAATATTCATAAAGTTTTGCATAAATGCTTGTAACTTTATGCATAAAAGGCGCAGCCAATACAAACCTTTTAAGCCAGAAGGGAAGGCGCGCCGAAAAGAGTTTGTAGTAAGCATGCTGGACATGCGAGATTCAGACCCAGAATTTGTAACATGCGTTTGCTTCAGCGGATGGTGCACACGTAGAAGTATACTATTGCGTCTAAAAAAATTTGAAGTATTCCATTTACTACAAAACAAACCTAGTGTTTTGTCGTCAGCGTGCAAACGTTAGTTTGTTGGTTTGTGATTTGTGAAAAGAATCAACCCAGTCGATAAATTATTTTGAACTGTAATTTCATATTGGTGAAAGCGACATGTTGTTGTTGTTGATTACCCAATCCTTTCCGAGGGATGAGGACATGGCGGAAAACCATGGAGCCCCAAAAGCCAGACAACTCCCCGGAACAGAGGTTGTAAAGAGACAGAGAGTCGCCAAAGAGCGAGCAACTCAAAGAGTCCGTAGCTGGACAGTGCAAAATGAGATTAGAGGTGTTCTGGGCCGGGTGTCTGCAGACGTTACAGGAACGATTCTCGATTCTGCCAATCCTAGAGAGATAAGAGCTTAAGAGAAGGCAGTGTCCGTTGCAGCGAAGACGAGAAAGAGCTCAGCGAGCGTGAAGAGGGAGCACAAGTTCCTCGGTGGCAATCGAAGAAACCTGTGTGTCAAAGAATTTAGATGAGACAGTACGCCTTCAGTCTGAGAAAAGAGAAGAGTGGATGCGAGAGATAAGAGGAGAGAGACTACAAGGGATTGAAGAGGGCATGAGCAGCGCTCCCCGTCGGGCCAGCTCATCAGCCTCGTCGTTTCCCGGGAAAAACGAATGTCCGTGGACCCATTGTAGCTTGATAGTTCAGGAGAAGAGAGAAAACAATTCCTGCCAGTTTTGCCAGAGAGTTTGAGGTAAAAGGAAAGATGGAGGAGAGGACAGGGTAGTGAGAACAAAACGAGAATCAGATAGGACGAGAAGAGAAATGGCAGACTTGTTGGTGCTGCCTAGAACAGCAAAGAGCTTGCAGAATGGCACAGGGTTCAGCAGAAAAACTTGAGCATACTGGGCCTGTTAAAAAGGTAAGAGTGGCATCGGTAAACAGAGAGAGCAGTTGGCAAGTACGCCAGAGCCGTCTTTTCCAAAAGGAAAAGGAACAGAGTAACAGATCGTGAGGGGGGAGAGAGTCAAGGTGAGCGAGAGCCGCACCTTGGCGAGTGGGAGCATGGAGAGGAAAGGGTGGACTCCACAGCGAATGAAGACAGATTCCAAGGAAGAAAGGGAGGGTAAGCAAGAAGAGCATTCCTAGGAGAAGTAAAAGGAAGCATAAGCTGTCCAGGACGATCTGCAGAGTATTGGTTTCACTCCAAATCTGGCCAAATCTGAAATGGAAAAGAAGGTTGGAAAACAAAGAGCCCGCTCATAAGATGAAAGAGTGAAATGAGTCAAAGTGACTCGTAGGAGAGGTAAAGAAGCCTCGGAGACAAGAAGAGGGATAGGGGAGGACGAGAGGCAGCCGGCGATGGTGCGATTAGCCGCTCGGTGGAGGCGTTCCAATTTGGTGATATTGGTAACTCCTAGGACAGGAAACCATCCGGGTGAAGCATATGTGAGGAAGGCCGAAGAAAAGCTTTATACAGAAGAGAGAGGGACTCCTTAGAGGGGCCCCATGAGGAAGCAGAGATACAGCGTAAAGCCTTGAGACGAGGGGAAAACTTGGCCTTCAGCAAAGAGACATGTTTAGAAAAGGAAAGAGTACGGGTTTGTTAAAGACATCCCGGATGAGCTAAAAAAGGAACAGAATTTGATCAAGAGTAGACCTTCGAGGGCGGAAACCAACCTGGTTGGTAGTAACAATGGAATTAGACTCCAGAAAGAAAAGTAGACGAGATAGTATGATGCGTTCAAAAAGTTTTGATTCGCAGGAGGTGAGAGAGATAGGCCGGAAGGAAACAGGATATTCGAGAGGCTTTCCCATCTTAAGGATGGGAATAATTGAAGATGTCTTCCAGGTGGATGGAAAGGAATGCAAAGTCCAGGAAAGACTGAAAATGTGAAGAAGAAAATCCATGCTAGAGCGAGGAAGGTGCTTTAGCATAAGATAGGCAACTTTGTCTGGACCAGTGGCAATAGACAGGGAGAGGTTAGAGGCTTCCGCAAAAAATTCAGCGAGGGAGAAGGGAGAGCAAAAGGACGAGTGAAACTCCTCAGGCTACATGGCTCGGCGGAGCTCGGAAAGGTAGCCTCTGGCTCTGCTACGCAGGGCCTTTGGCTGTGAGACAGAAAAGTGAGATTTCAGGTAATCGGCGAAGACCGAAGCCGATTCCCTGGGAAAGGAACAGTTGGGGAAGTTAGGAGGGGAAGAAGATGAGGGAGAGGAGCCAGCGACAGAACGAAGGAGAGAGTACACAGATTTGGGGTTAAATTTGGGTGTGAGAGAAGAGCAAGTGGCCTGCCATTTCTCAGCCTTAATCTTGGCGATGACAGACGAATCACTTCGAGAAGCGGAAATGTAAGCCTGGCGATCTTCTTCACTTCAGTGAGCGGCAGCGAAAGCCTTACGTCTTTCACTAACCGTTTCATCCACTTCAGAGGAACAACAGGCTTTAGGATGGCGTTTGATGCGGCCGAAAAGAATGGAAAATTTGCCTGTATTCAGTGTCAGAGAAGTAAAGAGAGCAGCAGCAGAGGAAAAAGAATGAGACGAGTATTCCTCTGCAAAAGGACAGGAAGAGTCAAAGTAAAAACCAAATTTATTTCAGCAAGCTTTCTAAAAATTGAAGGATAGTAGACCTTTGTTGGAACGAAAGACCAAAGAAAGAGGGACAGTTAATAGAATTGGTAGGAAATCAGAACCCAAGTTCTAAAGCACCTATCAAAAGCAGGATAGGGCCAGAGAGGCGGGAGCAAAGAAGATGTCAGGGAGGGAGCGACTGCCAGAGGAGCGATGAAGAAGAGTAGGTATGTCAGGGTTATTAAGAAGGAGGAGGAGGTCAGAAGAGATGAACCACTTGAATATTTCCTCCTTAGGGTAATGGGAAGTACCTTTTGTGCCCCAGAGGGGTGAGGGCAATTGAAGTCACCCAGAATGAAGAGATTTCTGGAAAAGGAAAAAATGGAGAGAGAAAAGGAGTCGGTTCTTCTATTCATCGAATAAGAGCAAATAGGAGGAGCATAAACATTAAGAAATGAGAGCGAGGAGGAGTCGTTTAGAGAGATGTTGATCCTTACATAATCATAGTAAGGGTCAAGCGAAGAAAGAGAGGAGGTAGAAATTTCAAAGAAGGATAAGCCCTGCCTGACGAAAATGATGACGCCGCCGCTAGCACGCGTGGCATTGGAGTGAGATTGCCAGAGCGGGAGTGAGTGCAATCAGATTGCAGAGCAGAGAATCTTGGGAACTAAAAATAGGAAGATGAATTAAGATTAGATTTCTGGATTCAAATAAGGTCAAGGGGATGAAACGAAATAAAGTGTAGCAGTTCAGTGCTCCTGCCTCGGAGACCGCCAGCATTCTATTAAAAAACCCTGAAGGAGTCAGAAGGGAAGAGGAAGCAGGAGACAGCCAGGAGCAAGAGGCGGTGGTGAGGGAGCACAGGGAGAAAATACAAAATGGGCAAAAGGAGGATAAGAGGTTTGAAGGCGAGGGTGGGGTGGAAGTGCTGCATTAGCAGAGGGGGACCAGATTGAACAGTGGAGGTATACAAACTGGAAGATTCCGAGGAGGAAGTCACAGTGTTATCTCCTGAAGAAATGGGGTCACAGCAAGGGGGGAAGCTCCAGGAGTAAGAGCAGCCAAGATTTCTGAATTTAGAGAAAAAAAGTAGTGAGCACCTTAAATAAGCCCTTTTGGGGAAGTTGCAGCATTGCACTGACCTACCCTAGGCTACATATCCAGCGCACATTGAACAGAAAAAGATGGAACCAGAGTTGAGATGAACATAACCGCTCATCAAAAGTAGGAAAAGAATGAGGAGACAAAGACGAACAAGAGAAAGGCCGGAGAAGGGAGGAGACAGGTGACCGATTTTTAAGCAGCTGCGTGCTGCCCTTCTGCAGTCGTTCAGAGGGGAGCACGGTGAAAAAAATGGTTTGTGCGAAGGGAGTGTTCTGGGTAACTGGGACATCGGCAAGGTCAACAGCTATTTCGACCCAAACCAAACGTGGTCGGGGAGCGCACTACCATGCTGAGGCGGCTGTTGATTGGAAGCGTTATTGTCATCGTTGCCTTCGTCGGGGTTTCGCACACAAGGTTGCACTAATTAGTTGATTATTGGTGCTTTCTGGAATACTTGTAGGAGTTCTGCCTGACATAATATGAATTGATAACAGTCTGTGGTTATGTTTTCAATTCAATTAAAATCTTTACTCACCATTGGATACGCGTTCTATTGTTCGTAAAGAATTCCGCACACCTTTTGTAAATAACTCAAAAAATAAAATTTTGTTGAATTTTTGAAATTGTCACGACAATTTATTAACCCTCTGTATGTTTCTATTTTGAATTCCAATGTGCAGGTTCTGACGTAGCATAAACAAATAAATAAATTGCGTGTTGCGTTTAGCCTAGCAATCTACCATATATGATTGTGTGATTGTAGCTGTGACGTCACAATGTGCATTGCTGTGAAAATTGCTCCCATTCTCGGCTATCTTTCAATTCGATCGCTTTATCAATTGTGTACATGTAACTGATTGTTTTGCTACTTTTAGTAATACCTGCTCCATTGATATATTTCTTTGCAATTTTAACAGTGTGCACAATAAAATTCAGTTTATCAAGGAAGTAGAATTTATTTCAATATTGTTAAAATAGAAAACCATTTAAATACTGTTTAAATTACGCACTTAATTTACTAGTACCATATGGTCTTTGGGGTTCTGTGGTTTGGTTTAATTGAATTGGGCTGTGTTTAGATTTGCTAAAAATCAGTGAGCGGATGGTATCTAGTATCTCACAATTGAAACAGCCAAAGATTTCACAAACTCTTATCCGTTCATTTCAGAAAGTGCATAGAAGCTTAATTTAAAAGTTGTGAGAGGATGCCAAGGTGATTAATACGTACTTTTGAGAAGAACATATTACATATTAGGCCCACTACTTTCGATTTTTTTGCAGCTGTAAGCTCATTTGAATGACTTTTATCCTGCAACTGCGAATATGCTGCTGGTCCTGGCATAAGCGCGCCAGAAATAGAGCAAACCAACCCGGAGTGAAGCGCTCAGGTTTAAATTATTGCAATATCAGGACCCCCACCATCAATGTTAAGGGTTAAGATTTTTGGGCCAGCCGAATGCACTGGCCTTACAAAGGGATAGTTGTGAGAACAGTAATAAAAAATTGAAGTGTTTATATGTAGGCAATTGTTGTTTCAAATTTAATGCAAATTGAGTAAAAAGTATTTTGGGAAGTTCCGCACAGCCGCTATATTTTCCTAAGAATTTTAAAGCATCTATCAACGTCTTGTATGCCCTAGTTTTTGCATAGGCGTACTTACTGTACGTATTGGAATTGATCACTACTGAAATAAGCCATAGTTTTACACACTTTTATCCTGGGACGTCTGCTAAAACTTTTTCAAGGGGCGTTGCACAAAAGCAATTTTTATTTATTTTTCGAAAATTTGCTCAATATTTAGTTTAATTATGTTACAGCCAAACTGCCAGATCGGATAAATTCCCGTTTTCACCTTGCTCCCAGCGGACGCCCATGCTTTTATACCTTTATTTCAGCAAATCCAGGGAAGCATAAATTAAAAGCACTTGGAGGAAGCAAAAGTGATTTTTCTATATTTTCAAGAGCCATTAAATATAAGGCATAGGCATACTACTTTCGAATTTTTTGTAATTGTAGGCTTTTTTGTATGATGTAAAACCTTTGAATGCATAAACGTTGCTTGGTCCTGGCATAAGTAAAGTTAAAGGAAAACCAAACTAACCCAAAGTGAAGCCCCTTACAAACAATTTGTTTCAATTGATTAGGTTATAGTTTAAGAGTTATTTGATAATTATTTAATGATTGATTATTTCATCAAACAGTTTTTTGTGCTGAACATGCGGATAATTTTTTTGATTCATGCAAGATTTCGAAGAAAAATCTTTGCTACACTTGATTGGTATGTCTTTGTCGCGTTTTTAATATATAGGATATTGTTAATAGAACTTTCGGTTCTATCTCAATTTCAAATTCCTTTAAAATTGAGGCGACGTGTGATAATCGCTCGAATAATTAGGTCTGGCTACAACTTAATAAAAGCTTGGAAAAGATTGGCTTCCGCTAAAACACTTCAAACCCACTTTAGTAACAGAATAATATATTTACAGAAATTGTACTTCACGACTTCAAAACTTCTTCGCTCAACGATTCCAAAAATAATCACTTTACCACACATTCAAGAAAGACCGCAAAATAAGTCCACCAATAACTATTCAATATTCTCCACGTTCACAAAATCCACAATAAATTATCGCAAAAAAACAACAGCGTAATGGGTCTTCCTTCACCCGTCAAACCACTCTTTTTTCTATTTTTCGCTCTCTCTTTGGCCCTCTCTCTCTCGGGCTCTGTCTGGCTCTCGGCAAAGAAAATCCCGTCGCCTTATATATATAAATGACGAAACAATCTGGAGAACGCTCGAACGAATTCACGTGAACAACAAAAAAAAAGCATTACGAGTTAAGCTAATCGTTTATCGAAATTCTTCGAAGAAGTTAAAGTAAAACCACTAGACCGATCTGGAATTTTACTATGTCGTCATAACGATTTTGACGTAATAAATGGCGTACACAGCAATCGGCTGGCGAGAAAAAAAGGGTCTTTCCCTCAGTCAGCAGTCGAGCGAACAAATAACGCAGCGCTTTACACAATATGAAAACAACTCTTATAAAGCAAATTTCCTTATTCGTGACAGTCTTTGAATTTAAGATAGGTCAGGCTTGCGACACGACTGCAAAGTATTAAACTTGTAAGTGTTTTATAGAAAAATCAGGTTTTCGGTCTACCTGTAGGTTACGGCTATAAAATATCATTCTTCTTTCACAGAAAGATGATCAGCTCAATGCTTTTGAAATGACAGTGCATAACAACCGTTTTCAGGCGATGTTTGCAGTTTAATGGTACCGGACAGTACTATGACTTTATGGAGCTTGTTTGAAGCGTTCAAGAAAAAGGGAAACAGCATGCGTGAAATGCTTAAAATGTTAAAAAAAAGAATTTTTTGTTGCCTTGTAAATTCACTAATATTATGGTAAAATTTTCTGATCGAAAGTATCGTGCTAATATCTCCCTAAAAAGGTCCTCCCCCCCTATTTGCGGTTAGTATAGGTTTTGAAAACATAAAGAAAAAATATCACCATTAATTGTTAACCCGTATCTTCCCAAAAATAAACTTATTAAAATTTCACTTCATTATAATAGCTTTGATGCAATAAGCAATGAATTTGATGTTTATTCTGTTTGCGCATTTGCATTTATTGTTTGTTCAAAGAAAAACAAACTAAAGGTTAAAGTTGACGTAGAAGTAAGAGGGTACGTGTAGATTGCATCTAAAGCATACTCATAAACGTTAAAATGTGGTTGGTTGTTTGCTACCTATTTTTCCAACACATTACTTTTAAGTCATCTATTTTGCAACGCCACGATTAGAACTGCTTTACACCATATCCTTCCAGTGCTACGTAGATTTAAATTTATAACGACGCTGGGAAAACTCATGCACTTTAAAAAACATACGTCTCTCAACAAAAACTAGTCAACATGATATCAGTTAACGTCATGATATCAGTGCTTGTTCGTTGATAAGAAAGTAGTTTGTCGCGTATTTGTAACCCTTTAATAACAGAACTCAGTTGTTCCTGAATTTAACTTTTTTATTTTCTTTTTTTAATTTGCAATACATAAAATATTATAATATAACATGTAATATATAAAATAACATATAAGCAAATCAACCTAAAGTGAAGCACTCGTAATTTAGTTATCACAATATCAGAGTTCCCACCATTAATGTTGAGGTTATGAATATCGGTTAAGCCGACTGTCATGGCTTCGCCCAATGGGTAGTTGCGAGAACAGTAATGAAAAGTTAACATGTTTTGACATAAGCAATTGTAATTTCAAAATCGAAAGTACCATATTTTTGGGAAATTGAGTGGAAAATGGTTAAGGCGAATTGCGCATAGCTGCTACATTTCTCTTTAACTTTTTGAATTCTCTAGCAACGTCTTAGTTGCCCTTTTTTCAGCCTGTGCTTACAAATTAGGGTTGCTCACAATTGAAACAAGCAACCATTTCACAAAGCTTAACCGTTTATTTTATTACTTGCATGGATGATTAAATGTAAAGTTGTGGGCAAGGTTGTGATTGTTGTTTAACTTCAGAAACAAGCTAATAAATATTGGGCATACTACTAACGACTTTTCGTAATGTACGCCTATTTGCACGGCCTAAAATCTCTGGCCGCAACTAATTACTAGAACCTTATTTTTTCAGACTAGATGGTGCAGGGATCTGTCCGTATAATGAAAAAGTCCGGACAACATAACTGTATTCATGTAATGCAAACAGAATGAAATAAACGTCCTTAAAAATTTATACAATACACTTTCACTCTTAACAAGTTTAAGAAAACTTGTTATTCTTGGTCCTTGGCCTCAGTATCTAAAGAACTATCTGACCAAACACGGTGTTTACAAGTGTCGATAGCCACCAATCTGGCATTTCTGGCAGCACGCAAGGCGCGTGTTGTTTGAATTCATTTGTCGGTCGTGAGAGGATTCATTGTCTGGCTAAACCGAAATCCAGATTAACGAGGCCCGAAAAAACGAGGGTCGAGTGTATTGCCTTACAGTATCGCAGCTTGGGGAAGTGCAAACTAACCTAAAGTCAAGCAATTAGAGTTACGTTGTTAGAAAAACTTAGATTATGGTTAAAGAGTATGATCCTTCGACAACGTTTTGTGCTTATGATGCGGATAATTTTTGTGATACCTGCAATATCTCACAAAAAAATCGTCAATTTGTTCAACTTTCCTACATTTAATTAATATATCTGAAAGGCTGGGATGAGTCAGGCTTGCGACACAACTGTACAAATTATTGTAACTTGCCATTCCATTACTGAGACTCAGGTTTTTTGACCGACCGCTCATGTTAATATTGTAATGCAGTAGCTTTTAAACTATTTTTGATGCGACGCGTTTAAAAAAACGTCCTAAATTTGCCACTCACCTGAGAACATGGTGAAGTTTTGGTTTGCCATTTTGCAAGAAAAAAGTGACCGTAACTCTGAATAATTGTAGTTAAATCTACGAGATTTTGTTTTGAGTCTGTCATCTTCAAATGTAAAAATTAGGCACTTCTGAGGTTGTAACTCGTCTCTCCTACTTTTGTTCATTTTACTACTGACTGCACTAGTAGATCATTTGTTTTTACTCAGCTTACAACATTTTAATGAATACCAAACAGGTCTTAAAGTTCAATTTTTTTGGATATATATACATATAGTAAAGGTACAAGTTATAAACTAACGGAATTGCCTTAAAATAATCTTCTACTTGGTAAAAAAATTTTGAAAATTGGTTGAGAAATGAGATTACAAATTAGTTTTTAAATAAACTGATTTCGTAAAATTTTTAACGAAATCATCAATTGATCTCGCGATAGCAAACGAGCAATCGTTTAAAATTATTACGCGATGATCGTCGTGGCGAAAGCATTAAGTCAAAATTGAGCAAATTGATTCTTCAGTGACAAGCCAATAATCAAAACAGCGTGTTGGCAACATTTTTGCAAAAATGCAATTCATTATACGAGTTAGAAAAAGATAACTAGGAAACCTATGTCTAGAAATCTTTTGAGTGAAAACAAACGAAAATCACTGGCACAAAGCCCAATTATCTTGCAACGCTTCTACAAAATTATAACGACGCACCAGAACGTCGCATCGCACAGTTTGAAAACCACTGCTGTAATGCATCTTTTTTTAACAGGCAGTATATAAGTTGTTTGCTTTTGAAATAACAGTAAATAAAACTTTAAGTGTAACTGCTGCCTGTCGCGTTTTTTTACTGTTATGGTACCAAACACTTATGACATCATAGAGCGAGTTTGAAGCGTTCAAAAAGAAAAAAAAGCATGATTTAGAATGCTTAAAATGCCAGCAAAAAGAACCTTTTGTGACATCGTTAATTTAGCTTAAATTATTGTAGAGCACGTTTCATCGAAAGCACCTTGTTAATATCTGCCGTAAAAGCTCTAAATTGCGTTTCTGCAGGAAGTAGTTAATGAGAAAAGACTGAGAACAATTTGTCCAATCACTTGCTGACTCTAATCAAGCGTTATCTTGCACCCCAAAATGTTAAACTTTTTCAAGCTGTTCAATTGAGGGCTGGCTTTATTTGGAGCAAAAAATCATTTTCCCGGTTAAAAAACACAAATTTAAGAAAATTATTATTAATTATGGCGTCACCGACCCCTTTGTGACACTCACCCTGGAAAAGTTATCAATCGTGCCAACTTTCATGCTCGTGCACCTAATATTTTCGAAAAAGTTAAGTGCATGTACGTACGTATTTACGTATGTGTGTTTACACGTATAGACAGAATTGCGCTTTATGTGTTAAATTGACTTATCATGACGTCTCGAACTTCTTCGCAAACTCACCCTGGAGTGGTAGTCAATAATGCCCTGTATTATATTTGTACGCTCAGTAGTTTGGAAGGAGTAAGCACTTACAGAAAAAAGAAAAATTCTCGCATAGCCACTACATGTCTCCCAAGATTCTGAAGTCCCTGGCAAAGTCTCATTTGCTCTGTTTTCACCATAGACGTTCTTAAACTAACTGGACTTTTATCCGTTAAATTCAGCATTTGCTTGGAAACGTATCAAACTTGTGGGAGAGCGCCAAGGTAATTTATATAAATTTTCGAGATTAAGGTATTAAATATTGCCATCGCTACTTATGACTTTTTCTTAAGTGTAGGAAAATTTGTATAAGGTAACGCCTCTCACTGCTCGCATGCTGCTTGGTCCTGGCATAAAAACATGAACACAGCCATGCAAAGAGTATACTAACCCGAAATGAAGCACTCACTGCTAAGTTATTGCAATAGCAGGGTCGCCATTACCAATGTCGAGATAAAGAATATCAAATCAGCTGGCTGCGTTGGCTTCACCCAATTGTAATGGAAATTGCTTTAGCATTTAAATGATATGTAGGTAGACATTAATATTTTGTCGCAAAAGATTAAACATGACCATATTTTCCCCTCCTCTTTTTATTGGGAGATCACGAAGTGTTTTGTTTGAAGTTGGCTACATACAAATGTAAATTTTTTAGAGACTTCATTTTTTGATAAATCTTCATAAAAATTTTGTCGGACAAAGCCAAAGGTACATGCTATTGAGAAAGAATAGATAAAATATACCAAAAAGCTTAGTTCATACAGAAATTACAATTTTGTGAAATGCCGCCACAAAAATTTTGAGTGGAAATAAGGCGATTGTATCCTTAAGGAAGATTGTGCTATGCATCCTTTTTTGCCTTGAAAACACAGTAGAAAAATCAACCTTAGTTGCCTTAACTTGAAAAATCAACTTTCTTTTATAGCTCCCATTTTCAAACGTTTTCGGTGCGAAAATAGGTTTAAACAGGCCAAACCCTGGCGAAATTCTTTATCTTATCTATCTTTACGATGCTAAAATGTGGCAATAGAAAAACACGGCTAAATTTTTGTAGGGAGTATTTCGACTCTGAATTACAGTTGATGACGCCTTTGAAGAACTATGTGTTTTGGGGGATCTTTTATCCATTTTGCTTTTGCTGTCCTTTTTGACTTTTTTTTGACAGCACATTTTATAATAAATTCAATGTGCTTTCTGTCGTTTTTTCGTAACAATGCCAGTAATGTAATTTTTAGCGCTTTGTATTTTAGAAAACCTCGTTGAACCCCTGCGACGGTCTTGTCGAACTCAGGCTAAAATCACTGCTGAGAACCAAAACGCATATTATAAATTCTGTTTGATTGAAAAGACAAGTTTTTAGTTTTTTTTTTTTTTCTTGTTAAGAAAAAGATTAAGCCAAAACTAATTCATTTGAATATGCTTGGGCAAAATCTCCAAAAAGGTAAGTTCAACGGCTTTTGTACGTTTGTTTGTTGATAACATCAAATTTCACAATGTTTTATGTACATGGAATATTTTGTTTTTCTTAATTAAGTCACGTTACTGTTGAGATTACGCCACAAAACATGATTGTTTTCAAACTAATGGCTATTACTTTGCATCCGGCATTAAAAAATTAAAACCACCGAAGTTGTAAAATTGAAAAAAATTCATGACAACCATTAAGCATTGCTTTGTTTAAAAGTTCAAAGCTGCTCAAGCTTTTTCATTCTCCATTAATGGCTGTGCTCATGTGATTTTTAATTGAACGCCACAAATTAATTAAAATCTCTTACAAAATAAGATTTTTTTAAAGTTTTTCAGACGATTTTTCAAACTTTTGTTTCAAAAAATTTTTATAATCTGTCACGCGCGAGGAAACAAAGATTATACTTTCTTCACAATTTAAAGTAATTCCTAAATGTTGCGAAAACAGCTTATTGGCTAAAGAACAACGATTCTATAAGCGCTGTGTTTCCCAAAGAAATTTTGTCCTTTTTGTGGAGATACTTTCACATTATAGATTTACCAGTAAAGAGTTCCACATTGTTTAACTTTGCTGCATTTAATTGAACATTTGTGTTTCAAAATTATTCTATGCATTTGCTTAGTGTAGCTGTTGAGCAATTTGATGCAATGTATGTATTAACTCAAAGGGGGGTGTTGAAACATTTGAACAAAAGGGACAGAAAGAAGCCAAACTTTGCTGAAAAGAGTGCTTTTTATTTTTCGACTGCCACTTTTACTTAACATATACATGTAAACAATTTTTTGGAAAATAGTTTAAAAGCTTACGTTACCAGTGCATTTTTAAAACAGAAAGTTTTCATTTCAAAAGAAAGGATAAATAACTTTTTAATGCAAGAAAATCTTTAAAGGAAAACAACCTGCATTTAAATTAAGATACAAAAGCAATCCCATTAAAATTTTTTCTCATAAGTTTGCAAAATTTTCTACAATTCAAAAAAATTTAAAAAAAATAACTTTCATAATTTATTCTTTTCAAAAGAACATTATCATCCCCTTTTTTGCAGTATCCCTTTATGCATAATCACTCGCACACTCATCCATCAAACGTTTTATTCTTCATATTTTGACTTGAATTATTTTGCTCAGTATTTTATCAACAAACACAAGATCTTTTTTGTCATTTTTCCCTTCAAATATCATGTGATGTTGGCTCACTGCTTCAAGCATTGTTGTACAACTTTATTGACGGTGCCAGATCTTTAGTTACGCATGATGTAAGCAATTTAAAGCAGATGAGAAGATGTCAAACGTCCTCAGGCGTAGTACCGTAATTGCAGATGGCTAAGACTGTGATATAGCCCCACTTTACCATGGCTACTTAAATGCAATTTGCCCCTATGAAGAAGCGATTCAAGCTTTTTCAGTTGATCCAAATGGATTATATCAGTGGTTCTCAAACTGTGCGTCGCGACGCCCCGGTGCGTCGTTTCGGTATTCCAAGGGCGTCGTGGGATAATTTGATTTAATGCCAATAAATCGAGGTTTTATTGCGTCAAAAGAGGTCTAATCGTAGATTTTTTTTTTACTTTTTTCTAATATTTATAATCAAATGTATTTTCATAATAGTGTTTTCAATACACTGTTGCAACTGTCGACTTGTTATTTAAGCATCAAATTGCAAAAGTTTAACTTAATTGGCGAAAAATATATTTAGAATAAAGCATTCAGTTGTATGTTTGACGAAAACATGAAAGATGACTAGTTGAGTTACAAACTTAGAAGAGCGTAATTTTACGATTGAAGATGACAGACCAATCCAAAATCTTGGTTTCATAAGGACAGTTATTTGTACATTATTGGTCACATTTATCTCGCAATACGGCAAACTAAACCTTGGGATGCTGTCTGGTGCGTCGCAAAGTCTCGCAAGCTTTTTTAAATGCGTCGCATCGCAAAAAGTTTGAGAACCACTGGATTATATGATCAGGTCAGAAGAAATCAAAAGGATGGGTTATTGTGGTATGGAGAGAATGATGTTGATGAAGATTCTCTCCCTCCAAAGTCTTTGTCTTTCTTTGGAGAATGATTTATCCAAGTTGGTTAGTGTGACTGAGAAAAGTCTATCTTGGTTTCAGTCGTTGTTTCATTGCACTTTATCCATACAGAATGACTTTCATGCCTGGTTTGACTCCGAAATTTAACACAGCTAGAAAATTTCGTGCTATGGTGTGAAATTTTCTGTGTTGATGGACTTGAGATAGCAAGTTATAAGACTGCATGTGTTGCTAAAAGGGTTGAGTTGAATTTTTCGATATACCAAGACCTTTATCACCTTAGGCAGATACATTTTGCCGTCGAATAGCCCAAAGCGAGGCCTGTTTATTTAAATAGATGTAGTTTGGCATCTAACTTCATTTGGAAATCTTCTCAAAGTGTTATTCTTTATACTAAACTTTGCTTTGATGTCAGCAATATTGTGTTTATAGGTTTGAGTTCGATCCAGTTTTACACCAAGTTATATTGAATTGGGATAGAATTAAGAAACATACCAGGATAAAAACAAATCTTGTCTTTTGTATTTTAGTTTAAACAGATAAAAGTTTTTAAAAACGTTAACAATAGGAATACAACAAAAATTGTGGGAAACCATTGTTTTACCAAAAAAGCTCTACTTTGTCAAAGCTGATGACCTAAAATTATTAAAATCTTTTTAGCACTAACGGTTTCAAAGCTTTTCTTCATTTTTGTCAACAATCAAATCCTTTCAATAAGGAAAATTTTATTTTAACAATCTTTGTTAAAAGCTTCAAGGCACCACATCATATTTTCCAACAATAAAACTTTCATAAACTATGACAGAAATAACACACTTACGATTTAATGCTAATATAGATATTTTTAACTGTATTTAAAAAAATGCAGCGGCAAGTCCACAGCATTTTGCTTGACCAAACGCAAATTTAAAATCCCTTAAGTCAATAACACTATGAAATTTCAATAGTTTGATAATTTTAGTTCAGCCTACAATGTTACTTGCTGAGTATTGGATTGGACTAGAAAGAATGCAGTATACAGATTATTACACTGAAGTACTTAATGAGGAAATAAAGATATTGGTTTGTAAGATAGCGACTCAGCGTGGCATGATTCTGAAAAATTTTAAGCATAAAATGGAATGGGAAAAAAGATTTCAACTATAGGAAAAAAATAGTATAGAATATTTTTAACAATACTGTGTATAGAATATTATCATTTCATTTCGTTCTAACCCCAGTAGCATCTGGGTAATCAGTCAGTACAGGTTTAGGTTATTAGCAATTAGCCAAAAACCTTTTCTAAAGTCTGTTTATAAACAGCTTATACAAAACAAACCATCCCATAAGTTCAAGGTTTTGCCGATAGCCTCCTTGCAAATTGATATCAGACTGTTTATCAATGACAAATTTAACTCTAAGCTATGGCATATTAAAAACATTTTTTTAAGCATTAGCTCAGCTTAATAATTATAATCGTCAAATGGAGGGTATTTACAAAGTTGAAAAAAACCGATGCAAGTGTTTCTATAGATCGAAAGTTGAAATTTTTTGCTTCTGTCAAATGATTTAGCGGCATTCCTTTACATCCTCCCCTTTAAATTATGTTATACTGACTCTGCAAACATAAAGGAATCAAGGTCGCGAGACCGAAGGGTGAGCTTAAAATCTTCCAGACACAACCATCCTTATTTTTATTTTACTTAAATTAGGTGCAAAAACTTTGCCTAGTTTGTTGGCTGCTGTATGGGCGTTATTCAGAAATATAAAAAGGCATGTTAACGCGGATATGCATTTTGCAATTCTGACGTAATGTCGACATTATAGCCGCTAACCGATCAATCAATGTTGCAGAGTGATTGATGTAAATTGAACTTGATTGTCGACATGCAGATTTTGACCAAAAATCATTGAAATGCTTTATAAATTGGTGATCTTGTTTTGTTATCTTTTTGTTGCTTATGCTCAAGAATGTCGACTTGTTCCTGTGTGCAATGATATCGGAGCTTCTGGAAATAGTGTTTCTACTTTTAAAGGTGATAAAGGTTCTCAGGGAATGACTGGAAAAACCGGACCTCGAGGTCCTCCAGGTTTAGGCTTAAAAGGTGATAGCGGAGACCCTGGCGATTGCAATGCTACGTTGATCTCTTTAATGGCAAAGTTGAAAGGTAAGTTAATTTGCTATAGTGTAAATTAGCAGAGTAAATTTTACGACATACAAATTTCGTATCCCAATTTGAAATGTATTTACCACCCAAAATCAATATCAAAAGTGTATGGTGCGCGTGGATGTTTGGGAAAATCGATGTAAACCAATAAAATATCCTAATAAAAATTTACTTTTAAAAACTGCTGTACTTCGATTATATTTTATGAATTTGGAAGAATTTGCAAAGGATTTGTACAAAAATTAAAATAAGATTGCCAATGTGCCCCATAGATTTACAAACTGATTGGCTAGCACATTTCAAAATTTGATGGGTTTACGGATAATCTTGTCAACGCCCATGCATACAAGAATAAAAGGCACTTATTGATTTTGTGTAAAAGTATGCTGAGAAAACGAATGAACACTTGAACATACGTATAGTACCGGAGAAAATCAGTGAAAGCTACTTGAATTGCTACTTGAAAAACCCTTTTGCTGCTGATGACGCCGAAGGCATATCAGTCGAATATATCTGCCACTACAAAATTTTTTTGATTTAGTCCCTAATTTCTGATCGTATTTTCGAATTACAACAGTTCCTCCTGCACCATATTTACCAAGCGGTTTATTTTACTTTTTGCATTTTTTCTTTCAGATGTTAGTGATCAAAATAAGATGAACTAGAAGTTGCAGGCAAAGCCATTTTATGCAACATTTTTGAGATGCCAAATTTATTTAAAAAACGATCAGCTTAGTTTCTATAAATTTGATCAAACTTTTATTTGCAGAGTATTTGATTTTGCTCCCAATTATTCCTGTGCCTGTATGGCTTTGTTGGTAGCTAATATTATCATGAAAACTGGCCTATTTTTTTAATATGTTGAGTTTGTTGAGTAAAATGCTTCAGCTCAGATATGCCAAAAACAATTAGGAAATGCACAAAAACAATCATGCGATATATATTTTTTTTTTAATAGGCGTTGCATATCAAATTTTGTTAAAAGACGATTCAATTATCGAAATCTTATGCGTGACATAAATTTGGGAAATATCTATTTTAATTCATATGTGTGTTTTTAATTTCCGGCCTTTACAAAAAAATTGATGATCAATATGTATGCGTCATACAAAAATGCTTTACGCAGAAATAGAAAATCGTCTTCTACCTGCTTCATGTTTGATGTCCTCCGTGTTTGGCGCTCAACAATTGCGTTCGGGAGAAGAAGCGTTTTGCGACAACGGATGGACGGTGATTACAAAGTTGTATGGGCGCAAAATAGGTTAAAAAGTGATGCAGGGTTGTAAGGCAGTACTTTGCATGCATAGTAGCTTATAAGCAAGCATTCTTCAGATGTCATCAAAGCTTTACGAAATGCTTGACATTTCATTATAATGTCAACCTAAGTGCTTATTTTCTCTTCATTTTTGTATAAATTACAAGTAATCGTAGGGTTTTTCTTGGAATTAAAATAAACCAATTTACCAGGTATTCCAACGTCGATTTGATGGTAGTGCTGATTTTGATCGACCTTGGCAAGACTACAAAACAGGATTTGGGAACATGAGCGGGGAGTTTTGGCTAGGTAGGTATAATTCAACTCTACACAAATTTTTGTTACATTACCGTACTTTGTTTTCATTTCTCTGCTGAATTTCGAATAAAGAAAAAAAATATGCTAATACTTTTGTGTACCAAACAAACTATAATTTAAAATTGGTTAGAACAACAGAAACTTTTCCTGTAAAATATATTCTAGACACCAACTGTACATCAGGACAGGGGTGCACAACTCAAATGAGGACACGTGCCATAGTTTTCAAAATAATCTTGTCGCGAGCCACGCCACTTTCCAATAATTCTTTGTATTGTAAACGAACTTTCGTAAAACACATAACAGTAAACTTCAATAAAAACACGTAATAACGAATAACTAGTTTGAAACAATTTAATGCCCCAAAAAACTATTGCTTTGAAAACGTTTTTGATGGACCGAATTTGAAATGTTGGGCTTCAAAGGAGAAATAGCGATGCGCATCATTGAATCTAAATGTTTATCTGTTGACAATTGTCAATATGCCATTTTCTTGTGTTTTTCAATGCTAATGCGCACTGTTTTCAATGTATATATGTTGTCCTCTTATAGTCGATATGCGCAATTGATCAATCTCACAACGCAATCAATTAATCGCTTTGTGCGATCCATTGATTGTATGGTTAATTTGATTTTGATAAAGCATTGCAAGCTTGAATATAAAATCCAGGGTTTGCTTCCTACCCAAGGTATAATTTTAGCTTGCTTAGCTCTTAGCTGAAGTACAACAAAATTCAACAAGCAAAGATTGTATTTCAAACACAAAAATACACAAACATGTAGTACAACCACAAATTGCTCAACATTCTAAGCAATATGTGTTTTGGTATTTTTCTGTGTTGCGGGCAAACACGTCGGTGGCAAACCAAGCATGCAAGGCAAGTATGCTTACCCAATCTGTAACATCTTCTCTGTTTGATGCCTTGAACTGTATGGTTTATGGTGTTGGAAGCAGTATCAATAAACCCTATCTTTTTGGCAAGTGCCTTTGTTTCACCTCTCAATTTTCGGTTGCTTATGTATGGTTGAGCAAGCTGAAAGCTTAGTTGCTTGACAAAATCTGTTTTTCTGACACATTTTCCACTGCCTCTCATTACGATAAAAGCGTTGTTAGTAGCAACATTTATCAAATTGTAATTGATAACCATTGGCCAACGATTTGTTTTCCTCAAGCAGCTGAATTCTTCACAGTTTTCATCAAGAGTATCAACTCCTCCTTTATGCTTATTGTAGTCTGTGATAACTGTAGGTTTTTTGTGGCAGTCCGTGATTGAAATAGAAGAGTGTAAAGAGGACATCATAAGCACATTCTTGTTGCGTTTGGGAACATATGACA
The DNA here is from genome assembly GCA_963675345.1 of Trididemnum clinides. NCBI lineage: Eukaryota > Metazoa > Chordata > Ascidiacea > Aplousobranchia > Didemnidae > Trididemnum > Trididemnum clinides. Next base: position 18,666,410 of record OY776306.1, read on the forward strand.
GTAGTAGAAATTTGTTAAAATGGTCATACAATGCCTTAGTGCTTTCAATTTCTCTTCCTTTTGCTGCTTTGAACTGCGATGATACTTCACGCCGATTTGCCATAACTGTCCCAATTAGTGTCAGATTTTGCTCCAAAAGATTGTACAACAGGCCATGAGAGGTAAAATACCGGTCAACATATATGCCTCGATCTGCACCAAAATAAACTGAACACAATTTCATTACAATATTATTCGCGAGGTTTCTATGACTCTTGGGTACCCACCAATGGCAGTCCGCCTTGTTGGTGGTGGGGCTACCAGTCACTCATGACTGATTCGAAATGGGCTGCCATCTTTCCCCTAGCCTAATTTCAATTAGGTTGACGGCATGAACCTGAATTGCCGTTCGTGCCGTACCTCCATCCCGAGGAAGAGGAGGGGTAATCACAACAACAACAACAGGTTTCTATGAGGTCCCGCGTCAGATTTCACTCCAAAGCAAATCATGCCTTTCAGAGCCAAAAAAACTTAACACCGTATTTCCTTGGTTTTGTTGACATGTATGTTCGTTCGAGAATCTTGCCACGATGCCCATAGAGTTTTCATCCACAGTCAAGGCCTCATAAGGGATGTAGATGTTGCGCAGATTACTGTTGAATGTTTCCCATACTTCTTGAATAGCAGCTAATCTATCGTCTCCTTGTCTTGCTCGTCGACTACAATAGTTATCGAAACGCATGCAACGTAGTAGAAATTTGAATTAATTCAGTGCCATAGTGACTCTATAAAATGGTCTATGGTCAATAGGATGCCACAAGCGATGTAAATTTGTGAAGTTATCTCTTTCCAAGCGAGTACGAATCATAAGAGCAAGGCCGGCTTCAACTTCATGGGATGTAAAGTTTTTGTAGACAGAGTTTGGCGACAATTTGCACTCATGTCTCATGTCCCTTGCCTGTCTATTCGTCTCACGTACTATCTGAAGTATAATTTCACATTGGCAAAATATTTTGAAAGCATACACTTCATGTTTGGGAGCAGCAATAATTCGAGGTTGTTGTGTCAATATATTTCCACTTCTGATCCTGCTGGGAAAAGGATTACTATAATACGTTGCATTTCCAGCTGATATTGCTACTTGAGCTTCATCTTCTGAGCTACCAATCATTTTCATTAGGTTCTTGATATTTATCACTACCAGCATCTTCATTTTCTTCCTCAAACACGTCTATGTCAGAAAGTTCCTCTTCCAAAGGAACTTCGTCATCATCAACAGTAGATTCCGTTTCGCTGCTGCTTGTAGCCTCAGCATCAGAATCGTTGTTCATATCATCAGCAACTATCTGCAGTTGTTTGAGGGCCTCTTGAAAGGTAAATCTTCTCTGTCTATCCATAAGTAAAATTTCAGTTATGTTACCGAAGCAATTGTATATACGGTAGTTGCAATTAGTTAGCATTTCAAGCCAAGTACAGTGTATGACTATCTACTGGTATTGATTCTTTGTTCTAAATTCTGAAATGTACTTTTTATCTAGGTAAATATTCTGAAATGTACGTATTACTACGTCTGATATATAAGAACTGCTGACAGAAACCTAACTTCCTCCAGCCAAAGATCAAATCACCAAATGTGGTTGCAAATTTTTTACAAGTTTGTGGCAATTGTGCTGAAACAATATCAAATTATTAGCTGTAACAATAGTCGTTCAGTTACAACAATAGTAAAAGTCATTGATAGTAATTTTAAATTTCAAAGGCCTTATGTCTCTGTTAATCTGCTATTGTTTCTATTTGTTGACATTTGTCAACAAGTGTTCCGATTAAGATAAAATGCAAATAACTCATTGTAGAAACAATTTGCGATTTTGATATCACTGCAGTAGTAAGCTAATAAGAAGTTTTCCTTCGTCAGTGAATGGCGCTGAGCTAGCATATAGGGGGCGAGTGCAATCAAACGAAAAAATTCGATGTTGACAAATGTCAACATATGTTTTGATAAAGGTTAACCGAGTTCGTAGCTGAGATTTGTTTATTTTCATGATTGAGAATGCCTGTTCAAAACAGTACGTGCTTGCAAATTGACAAATCCAGATTATTGCATTTCCCAACAAAACTGAATAGGCTACTTCCTCTTCTTCGAGGCGAGAGTAAAACTCAAGCAATGATTTTTGTTGGAAAACGTCATACAAAACTTGGTTTGACCTGAAGTCCAGAAATTCCAGTTTAGTGTCAGCGTCATCAATATATTCAACATTCACACTAAATGGTCTTTCAAACAATTTCATTTTGTCTTCCGGCCATTGAGATCTTAAAAGCGTTTTGAAAAGTTTTCACGAAGGTCCCCACACATTATGGCATACTTCTCGAAGTCAGGAACCAAGTCTGCCTTTGTTTTTTCCAAAAACAAAGACATACTTTTAAACTGGATCATGTTGCCAGTTGACAATTGCTTCTGAAACAGTTCCAGTTTACTTTGAAAAGCATCGACTCTATTTAATAACTCTGTGAGCAGTTGGTTACGTCCTTGTATTCTGATACATAGGTTGTTCATGTGCTGTGTAATGGCTATCAAAAAAGTAAGATCCACCAACCAAGTATTGTCACGTAAGAGCGTCAAGACGTCTGCACCTCTTTGTTTTTCAATGTTGAACTCTTTTCCTGTAAAAATATTTTAATTTTCTTGAAGGAGGCTGAGAAAACGCTGCAAAATCTTTGCTCGGCTTAACCAGCGAACCTGAAAATGGCACACCAAGTCTTTGTATTGAGTATTCATCTCCAACAAGAATGACTGTAATTGGCGATATTTCAATCCTTTTGCCCGAATTTCATTTACACATTTTACAACAACGTCCATAACATGGATCATCTTTATACTTTATGCACAAAGAGACTCTTGGTGAATGAAGCAATGAAGAGTAATAACGTCCTGGATGAAATCAGATTCTTGCAAGTACTTCTTCAAGAGCGCCACCGCACCATTTTCTTTACCAGCCATAGAAGCTACCCCATCTGTCGTCAACCCAACTAATTTGGACAGTGATAAATTTGGAATTTTATAGCAAAGCGCATTTAGCACAGCTTCTTTTATATCAACACCACGTATTGTGAAATGAAGAGGAATAAGTCCAACATGATCTTCGTGAACAGACCGGTCTTTTGCTACAGCACGGATAAAAACTGATAATTGCGCAGTATCACTCATATCACAACTTTCATCAAAAGCCAGTGAAAAATATTCAAATATATCTGCTTTCGATTGTAGTTGCTCATAAATATTTTCGCCAGTTTCTTCAATTCGTCTAGCAATGGTTGTCCTCGAAAGGCTGATTTTTTCAAAAAGGTGTGCTTGCTTAGGAACCATCACGTTTGCTACGTCTTGAATGCATACTCGAGCAAACTCGCCATCTGTGAATGGCCTTGAAAAGCGAGCAACTTTTTCTGCCACAACATAGCATGCTGTAATAGCGTTTTCATTTTCGTCAATAAGCTTTTTGAATACGCTCTGTTGCACGCCCAGAGAATTTCTTAGCTTTTTTACCGAATCTTCTCTCAGCTTTCCGACAGTTTTATCATATTTGTGTTGATGTAGCGCGTCATAGTGTCTCTTCACATTGAAGGCTTTTGAATTAGAAAGCGTTGCACTACAAAAAAGCACAAGGGCTCCTGCTTCCATTCGATAAAGAAATAGTCGATCGTCCACGAGTTTTAAAATTCACGAGCGGTTTCATCTCGTTTCCTTTTGCAGCGAAAGGTTTTGCTTATTGCTACAATCAATGCGAATACAATCTTTTCAGAGTTAGTATTACTACTAAGTCTCAAGAAAGCTAATGGTAGCCTACTAACCTTCCTGGCAACAGAAGAATGCAAAGGGGTTAACAAAATGTCGTCAAATCAGACATTAACACTAACACTGCAGTAAGCTGTTTAGTTATTTTCAGCTACCGTACACTACTTGTTAGTTTCTGTTTCTGATAAAACCAGGAGCTAGGCATGTGTGAATAAACTTGCCGATTTAAATTATTATGACACAAACGCGCTTTATTGCGATTCACGCTAAATAGAAAAATTACGTTTTACCAACCTAATCGCTCGCTACCGTAGGCTAGCTTACTTACTATTTTCAGCTACTACCTTCTAACAACAGGGCCACGAGCTAGCAATGTGAGAATGAACATGGTGATTTAAATTTATTTCGATATAAACGTGAGTTATTACGATTTATTATAAATGACGTCATAGACCCAGTTTAAGCGTGCAAGCGAAATAGAGAAGGAAAAATGCTTAGATAGCTTGAAAAGCTTAAATAAAGAATTGCTCGTAGCATAATCAAATAAACACTAATTGCTGTAAAGTTGTTTTTATCAAAAGCACCTTACTACTATCTCCTAAAAAAATGTTTAATCGAGTTTCTGCGATCAGTACTTATTGAGAAAAAACAAAAAAAACGATTGTTCGATGAATCGTTGATTGTAACGTCATTTTAGACCCCAAACACATAAAATTTTTGAAATGTGGTAAGTCGAAAGCTGGTTTTCGTTGTAGCAAAAAGCGTTTGTTCTTTGTCAAGTAATGCAAATTCTAAAGCAATTATATTTGATTATGACGTCACAAATAGCCTTATGACACTCACCACTTATTAGTGATCAATCGTTCCTAGTTTGATGCTTGCACCTGTAGCAGTTTCAGAGGAGTTAAAACAGACACAAAGGCAAGACAGAATTGCGCTTTATATATTAGATACAAGAATTACTTTTTACCAAACCGTTCGCGTCAGGGATGTAAAAGCGGAAGCGCGAAAATTCTACCGCTTCCGCATAGGTTCTTTGACTTGAAGAGTAACTTGGCAAAAAAGTTCTGTCCATTTCCCAATGTGGATTAAACGGTGAAGCTGCACTATAAGTCTGAATGAACATGTGACATCAGTAGCGCGAGAGAACGAAAAAAAGTATAACTAGCATCACATTTTTTATCGATTATGGGTAAAAAAAGGTAGTTTGGGCAATAAAATGTAGCTAATAAAATGATGATTTAATTAAACTTAACTAACCTTGGTTAGGGGATTGAAAACGTTGAAAAAGAAATTACTCACGACGGAAACAACGTGATCATTCCACATCATTGCTCTTCAACAGGGGTTTTGCAAAACATGCAGTTGTGTTCCGTGAGTTTTAAAGGTTCCGTGAGAGGACCGCGACGGTTCTTTGTTTGTTATTAGTAGTTATTTCTTATTTCAGTATATTGATTTTCTATATGTAGTGGTGTTCCGTCTAAATAAATAGTAATGGAATCTTGTGATGGCAAGGTGCAGATTGTGGCGAAATTCTGTTTACAATTTTAGGAACGTATAGATTTGCTAACTCCCTTTGTTACGTAATAGTGCGTCGGTAATTTCAGTTTTGCTATTGTTGTTGTTGTTACCCGACCCCTTCCAAGGTATGGGCTGATGGCGGAAGACCATGAGGCCCCAGAAGCCGGGAAAGTCCCCAGGGCCTGGACCAGAGGTTTTAGAGAGACAGAAAATTGCCAAAGAGCGAGCGACGCAAAAAGTCCATAGCTGGACAGTGCAGAATGAGATGAGAGGTGCTCAGGGACGGGTTCCGCAAGCGCTGCAAAAAGGATTTTCAATTCTTCCAATTTTAGAGAGATAGGAGCTTAACAGAAGACTGTGTCCGTTGCAGCGAAGGCGAGAGAGAACACAGCGAGCATGACTTAGAAGCACAAGTTACTCGGTGGCAATCGATGGAACCTGTGTGTCGAAGAATTGCGATGAGACCGGATGCCTCCAGTCCGAGAAAAGAGAAGAGTGGACACGAGAGATAAGATGAGAGACACTACAAGGGATTGCTGAGGGAACAAGTAGCACTCCCCGTCTGGCCAGCTCATCAGCCCAGCCTTTGCCTGGGAGAAACGAGTGTCCGGGGATCCATTGTATTCTGATAGAACAGAAGGAGAGAGAAAACAGTTCCTGCCAGAGATTAAGGTAAAAGAAAAATGGAGAAGAGGACAGAGTGGCGAGGACAAAACGAGAATCAGATAGGAGAAGAGAAGTGGAAGACTTGTTGGTGCTGCGGAGACCAGAAAAGAGCTTGCAGAATGGCACAGGCTTCAGCGGAAAAACTTGAGCATACTAAGCCGCTGAAAAGAAAAGGTGGCCTCAATGCTACATAGAAAGCAATTAGCAGGTACGCAAAAGCCGTCTTTGGCAAAAAGGAAAGGAATGGAACCGTCTGACCAAAACAGCAGCAACAGAAAGAAAAAGAAACGAGTATTCCTCTGCAGAAGGACAGTGAAAGTCAAAGTAAAAAGCAAAGTCATCCCAACGAGCTTTCTGAAAATTGAATGAAGGGAGACGTTCGTTGGGGCGAAAGACTGGAGAAAAAGGGATGGTTAGTAGAATTGGTAGGTGATTAGAACCCAGGTTCTGAAGCACCTCCCAGGAGCAAAACAGGGTGAGAGAGAAAAGAGCTAAGGAGATATCAGGGGAGGAGAGTCTGCCAGAGGAGCAATAAAGAAGAGTAGGTGTGTCAAAGTCATTGAGGGGGAGGAGGTCAGAGGAGATGAACCAATCGAATGCTTTCTCCCCACAGGGGTCGTAAGTACTTTTTGAGTCATAAAGGGGGTGATGGCAATTGAAGTCTCCCAGAATAAAAAGATTTGTGGAGGAGGGAGAAAAGAAATTGGTTCTGCTATCCGTCGGAGAAAAGCGAATAGGGGAAGCATTCACATTAAGAAATGAGGGCGAGGAGGAGTTTTTTAGAGAGATGTTGGCCTCTACATAATCAGAACAGGGATTAAGAGAAGTAAGAGAGGAGTTGAAAAGCTCAGAGAAGGATAAGTCCTGCCTGACGAAAATGATGACGCCGCCGCTAACGTCTGTGACATCAGTAGAAAAAATATCAGACCGGGAGTGACTGCAATCAGATCGCAGAGCAGAGAATCCAGGGATCCGGAAAGAGGAAGAAAAATTAAGGTTAGATTCCTGGATACAAATAAGGTCAACGGGATGAGACGAAATAAAAGTGTAGCAGTTCAGTGCTCCTGGCTCGGAGACCCCCAGCATTTCATTGAAGAACCCTGAAAGAGTCAGGGAGGGAAAGAAGAAACAGGAAGTAAAGAGATACAGCCAGAAGCAAGAGGCGGTGGTGAGGGTGCAGAGGGAGCAGATACAAAGTGGGCGGAAAACGATAAGGGGTTTGAAGGCGAGGGTGGGGTAAAAGTGCTGCATTAGCAGAAGGGGACCAGATGATGCAGTGGAGGTATACCAGCTGGAGGAGTCCGAGAAGGAAATCACAGTGCGGGTAGGTATGGGAACTTCAAAAAAAGCAGATATGCAGCAGGGAGGGTAGCTCCGGGAATGAAAGCTGCCAAGAGTTCTGAATCTAGAAAAGGTGAGCACTTTAAATGAACCCAATTAGAGCATGTGCAGCATTTCACTGACCTACCCCGCCGGGTCACATTTCCAGCGCACACTGAACAGTGAAAGACGGGACAATGGTTAGGACGAACGTTGCCGCTCACCAGAAGAAGGAAAAGAATAAGAAAACGGGCAAGATAAAGACAGGAGAAGAGATAAGACAGGCCGACTTTAAAGAGGCTGCGTGCTACCTTTCTGCGATCGTTCAGGAGCCTGCACGGCGAAAAAATAGTTTGTGTGAAGGGTAACTGGGATCTTTGGGAAAACCAACAGCCATTTTAACTCAACCCAAACGGGGTGGGGAACCGCACTACCACGTAGAAGCGGCTGTTGATTGGTGCAACTCGATTTCGCTCACTTTACATGTATATACCATATATATGACATCAATACCCCACGTCACTATTAAAAAAGATCGGAGTCATACGTGTTTTGGGGACGGACAAAAAATCCGTAATGATGATTAGAGTTTAAGTTAACTCAAAGTCAGAGTTACTTGAGGATAGAGAGGGAAAATCAGCGCTTTATGGAGTAATTAGTTGTTGTGACGACAGGTTATTGTATAGAGCTGTAATATGTGGTCATACGGTTTACATCTGAGAAGCATTAGGTTAACTGTTGTAAAAGTGGTTGTAAGTAGTGAAGGAACTTGTAATAACTGTCTATTTGTTGAAGTGTTTAATTATGTTTTGAAGTGTAGTAACGAAATATTTGATTTTCTAGCAAGCAACTTGTGATTTCTAAATTTTTGTTAGTGGTGGTTCCGTGACCAAGGCGAAAGTACATTAGGGGTTCCGCGATGACAAAAAGGTTGAAAAGCACTGTTCTACATTTAACACGAGTTCTAGTATCTAAGAAAAAGAAATACAGAGTAATTCGGAACAACAATAAGCTCAAGCGAAGTAGTTAAAGTAAAAGCAATAAATGAAGGATTTTGTCTTCTCAAAATGATGAAGTGTAGAAGAAGGCAGGCTACAAACCCACAAAAGTTAAAAAAAATTGTCAACGGTCGTTTTCTCATTTTTTTTTGGTAGAAGCGGAAGCGATAGGTGAAGAAGCGAAAGCGGTTGAAAAAAATAGCTGCTTCCACATCCCTGGTTTGCGTGCCACATTGGGCACGCGTGCCCTGTGTTGTGCACCCCTGCTTTAAAAGTTATATTTTTAACATCTTGTCAAAAAAGTTTTTTTTTGATTACCACTTGTGTAGTGACATCGTCTTATGTGCACAGCGTACTTTTGTCAAAAGAAATCCAACAACACAAAAATTGCCGTAAAGTGTTTTTTCTAAAGACTCATCGATTCAAAAATAATTTCGGTATTAATTGAAAAGTATTGGTTGACCCGAAAATATAATTGAGCTGAACTACTTGTACGTTGCAACACTCAGCGATGAAGATACTACAGTCGTAAGCAAAAGTTTAATACCACCTACCAAAATTTTCTTTTTCTTGATTTCCAGCAATTTGATGTCATCTGGCTTGTTCCAGATTGCATCCTCGTATTGAATCAAGCTAGCTAGATGTGTATAGCAATACAATACTTACGTGCTTGATTAAGAATATTTGGACTGTGCGTGCTTGATCAAAGAATATTTGGGCTGTTTCTTGAATATTTTTATAATGGGCAAAAAAAACAGTTTTTCTGAAACTAAAAGAGCCTAAATTGTAATTTTGCACCAGGAAGGGTTTTCTCAAAGGAAGATTTGCTTGTAAAGTGTCTTGTAGCAAAACGGCTGTTTATCAAGCAATTGCTAGATTTCAAAATTTTGGACTTTACCATGACACGAAAAGGATAGGACGGCCAAGAAAAACTAGCCCTCATGATGACAACTTGATTTGGCGAATAGTTGTTTGTCTCCAACCAGTTCCTGCAAGAATATATGTGCGGCACTACTTCCTAAAGCACAGATGTTTATCGTACAACTGTTCGTAAGCGACTTGCTCATGATTTCAATCTGAAAGCATTTAAACTTGCAAAAAAACCTCGCTCAACCCCTGCTATGAAAGTGAATAGGTAGGCCTTGGAATGGAGCAAGGTGGAATAAAATCCTTTTCTCACATGAATCCACAACCCAGCAGTTTGTACAGAGAAAACGGACAGTTTGTAGGGCTGTTGGAACACGATTTAATGACCGCTATACATAAGCTATGGTAAAACATAGTCCCAATGTAATGATCTGGGGCCTATATCCAGTAATAGCTAAGCTGGTCTTTTCTTTTTACCTATCGGAAAACAATGAACGGCGTCAGATACCGCAAATTGTGGGAGGACAGGTTTGAAATTCGCATGGCTCTTCACAAATGCAATATGTTCATGCAAGGCGGTGTTCCCTGTCACCGTTCAAAGTTAGTGAGTGATTTTCTTAAGAAGAAAAATATCAAAACTTTGGTTTGGCCTGGTAACATCCCAGATCTCAATCCAATTGAGAATTTGTAGGCCATAATGAAAGACGAAGTTGCAGATGAACATCTCAAAAGTGTTAAAGACCTGGAAATGGCAATAAAACGCATGTGGACGCAAAAGATTACTGCTGAATATTGCAAATACCTGGTACATAACATGCCTTGTCGTCTTTAAGCTGTTATCAAGAACAAAGATGGACTTACCAAATACTAGATTCTTACACGAAAACTGGCTAATATAATTGTGCGGTCGTTCAGGGGGCTGCACGGCGAAAAAATGGTTTGTGTGAAGGGAGTGCCCGGGGTTACTCACTTTTAAGTTGATAAGCTTACTTTCTGACGTTCAGTGTTATTTTCAATGTATGGCTATTTTGTTGCAGAACTTTGAATAAACAAACTGTAATATAGATAGAACAAAATTGGTTTATGGTATATTTCAGATAAAAAAATGCTAAGTGGTCTTAAACTTTTTCACAAGACTGTAGAACTGTTAAGTAAGACTCAAAGCTGTTTTACCTGGGTGATTTTACGCCCACTGAGACCACCTGTATAGGTAAGGGTGCAAATAAGGGGTATTCTTAAAATCTGTTCACTTCAAAGCTTAACAACAGTATTTGCTTGAAGGTTTAGACAAGATTCACTCGTTGACACATAAAAGAGCATGCAAACTTCGAGTAGATTTATGGTCTTTTGGTGATGAACTAGCATTTGCTGAATACAGGTGAACATGCAACGAATATTTTAATTTGTAAACCTCAAAAGTGCTTGTCGATTTAATTTTTTCCAAAATTACTGAAAGCCAAAAATTGAAACTTAACTCGATTGATAAAAATATTGAAATGAGTGGAGTTAGGAATGAGATTACGCACAGCGACGTCATTCAGGTGCAAACCTTTAAAAAGATTTTCAGTGTGTTTTTGTCAGCATATATGGCACTGTTTTGAGAGAAATTTACGGAGCTAGAATGATACAAACAAAGTCACAAAAATGCTATGTGCGGAAAAGCGAATCACAAGTCACGACTAATAAATTGATCAATGTTCTTGCGGTATTATGTTTCTTTGCTTTTGGGAAAAAAGTGGTAAGACTTTTAGAATGTAGATATGAGAATTATCTCAGTGCCTTTCACCACACAGCTTTTTCATTACGCAAAACTACTTTCAACATTAATTTTGTCTTTAGGCCTACCCACATGCACTTTTCCCTCGATTAAGAAGCATCTTGATTTGAAAACTTGCAGGGTTACTTGTTTCATGCTTTTTGGTCTCACATTTCAATCGGTTACTGTTCTATGTGTGCTTTTAGTGCGTCTCGTTTCTCGATTTAAAGCGAGCAGCGAATCGCTTTCTTTTTATCGATGCAATTTTTGCGATGTCAAGAAAATAAAATAGATCATACGCAACTGTTCATTGCTCGAAATTTACTATTCCGGCTTAATTGAATGTTACCCATTTCAATAGATATTCGATAAGGATATCAGGCAAAACAAGTTAGTTCAGCAAAGCAGGCAAATTGCAACTATTTAACACTAAAAATTTTTGAGATGGTTTGTACCATAAATGTTTGGAGTTTATATTTTTCCACATTTTTGATTTTATTGTTTCAAATTGATTTTCAACCTGGATGCTTGCTATAATTGATCAGCCACAAGTAAAATGCTTTCACAAGGACACAAAAAATTAGTTGTCACTTAAATAACAACATTGGAGTATATTTGCGTAATTCAACTTTTACATGGCCTACGTACATTACTGATGCTCTGTTGCTTCAATCTACATATACAATGTTTTTAGGGTTTTTGCCGTGGAAAATGAGTCAGACAACTACAGACTGCATGTAGATGGCTACAACAGTATTAGCACTGCTGGAGACAGTTTACTTAAGCCTAATAGATTGCTTACTAATATGCAGTTTACGACAAAAGATCGAGATAATGATCAGTAAGTAATAAATGACTTTGTTTAACTTTCATTAATCTCATTGAATTCCTTAGAACCAAATAGAGAGGGGCTAAAGGAACTTGAGCATTTCGGCAAAATGGACACTACCACAACTAGAGTTTTTAAAAGAAAACAGGGGGTGATAAACTATCAGACCTGTGTGTACCTTTTCTTTGGAGGCTATTCAGAATTTCGCCAAAATTAGGCGCTTTGACTACCGACTGAAGAAAAAGGCACATATTTTCGGAATTAAATTAAGATGATTCCCTATTTTTGATTCATTGCTCACAAACCGAAATTGAGTTGATATTTTGCTTTTTTGTCAAGTTCACAAAAGAAGAGCATGGTACAAAGCTTTCCTACATGAATACATTAGTGCCAAAGACGTAGCTGAATTTAACAATCCCTCTCAAATTCCGGTCATCAATCTAATGCCATTATTGACCGTGCTTTAAAGAGCAATCTTTAAGAAGCACGCTTATTTTCTCGGGGACACGGTTGAATCTTCACAGTTGCTCACTTTTTTAGAAAACTATTGCACTCCGTAACGCCAATAACAGAGATACCATATTTTCAACACCCAAAAATATGAGATTATTTCAAGCCTGAATTTTGTTAGGATACTGGTGCATTTTGACGCAAAATATTGATAAAGCACACCGACTTTTCGTCAATTTCGTCAGTTTAAAACGGTTGTTAATTGCTTAGTTGCCACAATGTACTGGATGTACAGGATTGCTTGGTATTTGTATTGCGTTGATTACCATACCAAAATGATGGTTTGTCTCTAAATTTTTAATTGATATTCAAAATTAGGCAATAATGAAATTAGTTGTAACGATAATTTGTTTGAATTTGTAATAGATATTAAATTAGGGAACATGTGGTATGTTTTGGTGTCCTCTGAAGTCAAATATTAGTGTACCAAAATGTTTTGGTTCCCTGAGAATAAAGCCAAATTAAGCTGCCAAAGCAAAGAAAGGAAACCAGTACAATTTCTTTTTTAAATACCCGTGTAAGGACAGTCAATTTCATTGAAAAAAGGAGGCATGTGGTTTTTTCGAACACTATAGGTGTAAAGTCTTGGCTGATATTCTAGTTCATAGACTCATCTTTATAACAAAAGTTATGTCAATTTAATATTTGACCAAGGCAATATTTTTTTTTAATTTCAAGCTGACACGTTTGAAGTTAGCCCTTGGTTTCACGGATCAAAGCAAGACCACTGCTATTATAACCTTAAACTTATACTTGGCTTTGAACATCCGATTTTAAAACTCTTGGTTTTGTTCCTGCAGGAGTACCCTGCATAGCATATATCCCAGCAAGATTCCTTGCGTGATAGTATCCTCTTTAGAAAAACAACTTTGTTACTTAAGACCCTGTCATGAATACATATCATCAACTGATATCTTCAAAACCCATAACAGATAAGGTATCTTTCTTGATCTGCTGCTGAGTAAATGGAAGCATTTGAGGTCAGAAAGGTTACCCCCCCCCCCCCCTCTCCCTTTCCAATGATTGCTCTCCAGTCGATGCTTATCCAATTATCACCGTTTTATTCAAAAGTTTTTGTTAGACCCACTGCATCTTTTTTTGGTCAAGTTTCTTCATTTTTGCTCTCAATAGCGCAGACGTCTGGCTGTTTAGAAACTACTAGTCACACTTTTTTTATTTCTTTGTTGCTTAAAACACTGCCCTATATAGTATTACAACTCTTTTTTTAGCAAAATATCTCGTTTACAAGTTTCATACCCGATAAATCAATGTATGTTTCCAACAAGCTACAGAGTTTTATATGTTATATTTGCACAGCATTTAATATTTGCCATGTTGCCTGCCACTTGATGACAGTTCAAATTACTTTAAAAATATACTCTCCTAAAACACTATAAATATTTACAGATACGATACTAATTGTGCTGCTGATCTCGCACAAGGAGGGTGGTGGTACAACGATTGCTTTTATGCTTCTCCTAACAACTTGTGGGGTGCGTCTCATACCCCGTCAAAAAGCATTGTTTGGTATACTTGGAAGGGATGGAAGGGTTTAAAATCAACTACCTTGAAACTTCGTTGCGATGGATCAGTTTAGGCGTCGAAGTAGTTCCATATTTTACCGTAAAAATTACTCTAAGATGACTTAGAGTATATTGATGTATATTAGCTGATCGACCAATAAATTCATTATACAAAAATCTTGTTGGTGGTACAGAATTTTAATATAGCTTTGAAAAAAGCTGTTTTAGCCATAAGCTTTTCGTGACGCTCTCATCAGTGGCGGTATCGCGTCAAAAGGGAAGATCTAGAGTGAATAAGTCTTTTATGTGAATAATTTGGATGTTACGTAATCAAGACAGGCCAATGATTGCGTTTGTATTGCAAAGCGCGCGAAAGAAAGATTTCGCAGTTGCAAAAGTTAAAGAAGGCGCGGCAGGAGGCCAAATGCTACGATTATCGAAAGAGTTTGAGAGTGTAAACAAACTCTTTCTGTCTGCATAACACCGGGCGTCGGGTCTTGATGTAAGTAGCCTCTAAAAGATTGAGATGAAAAGAGCTGCGCGCTGCGGCAAGGATTGAAAACCGCTTATCATCATAGTTTAATGCGCATCGATCATTATCTAAAAGATGCTGACCAATGGCGGAGTCACAATCCGGTTTGGTGTCGGTTCGTTTGCACGATCTGTGTGGTTGAGATCGGCGTGGACGAGTCAATTGCTGTCTTAACCATTGCGGAACATGTTGCTTGATGCGATCCTGTAGTCGTTGAGATGTTCGCCCTACGTACCGACTATCACAGTGGCACTTGTATTCATATATGACAAAACTTTTCTAAATGGCAGGTAGAACATCCTTGCGGGCCACAGGCAGCATGCGCTTAGACTTAAAGACCAGGCGGGTGCTGACGGAACCATAGCAGCTTTCCACGGCGGTTTTGACTTCTTTTTCCAAGTTTGCAGATGGCTTACCTATCCAAGGGACCCTCAAGTACACAGGACACTTTTCAGGGCAAAATCGCTTAAGGGTGTGGAACTGAGCAATTTTCTTGGTGATCTGAGTGTTGATGATGTTTTTAGGATAGCCATTGTCCAGTAATATCTTCTTAATCCGTTCTATTTCTTCATTGAATCTACGCTTGGTGCAAATCATTAGAGCTCGATGCACCAATGTAGATATTAAACTTATTTTGCGTTTGAGAGGACTAAAGGACTCCCAACGCAGATACTGGCCAGTGAAAGTGGGTTTACGGTATACACTGGTCTCCAAGCCAACATCTGTTCTTTCGACGTAGACGTCAAGAAACGGTAGACATTTCCCTTTCTCTTTTTCAAAGGTGAACTTGAGGGATGGATGAAGGCAGTTAAGTTTGGTCAGAAATTCATCTGCTTCAGCTTCGTGATCGAAAATGGCAAACGTGTCGTCAACATATCTGAAGTATGTTGAAGGCTTTTGCGTTTGAGAAAATAACTTTTCTTTATAATATCCAACGAAGATGTTGGCCAAAGCCGGACCAAGTGGTGATCCCATAGCTACTCCGTCTGTTTGCTTGTAAGTGGTGTTATTGAAGCTGAACTCAACTGAGGATGTAGCGCTCTTCATCAATTCAACAAACACGTCCTTGGTCACGTCCTTTAGTCCTCTCAAACGCAAAATAAGTTTAATATCTACATTGGTGCATCGAGCTCTAATGATTTGCACCAAGCGTAGATTCAATGAAGAAATAGAACGGATTAAGAAGATATTACTGGACAATGGCTATCCTAAAAACATCATCAACACTCAGATCACCAAGAAAATTGCTCAGTTCCACACCCTTAAGCGATTTTGCCCTGAAAAGTGTCCTGTGTACTTGAGGGTCCCTTGGATAGGTAAGCCATCTGCAAACTTGGAAAAAGAAGTCAAAACCGCCGTGGAAAGCTGCTATGGTTCCGTCAGCACCCGCCTGGTCTTTAAGTCTAAGCGCATGCTGCCTGTGGCCCGCAAGGATGTTCTACCTGCCATTCAGAAAAGTTTTGTCATATATGAATACAAGTGTCACTGTGATAGTCGGTACGTAGGGCGAACATCTCAACGACTACAGGATCGCATCAAGCAACATGTTCCGCAATGGTTAAGACAGCAATTGACTCGTCCACGCCGATCTCAACCACACAGATCGTGCAAACGAACCGACACCAAACCGGATTGTGACTCCGCCATTGGTCAGCATCTTTTAGATAATGATCGAGCATTAAACTATGATGATAAGCGGTTTTCAATCCTTGCCGCAGCGCGCAGCTCTTTCCATCTCAATCTTTTAGAGGCTACTTACATCAAGACCCGACGCCCGGTGTTATGCAGACCGAAAGAGTTTGTTTACACTCTCAAACTCTTTCGATAATCGTAGCATTTGGCCTCCTGCCGCGCCTTCTTTAACTTTTGCAACTGCGAAATCTTTCTTTCGCGCGCTTTGCAATACAAACGCAATCATTGGCCTGTCTTGATTACGTAACATCCAAATTATTCACATAAAAGACTTATTCACTCTAGATCTTCCCTTTTGACGCGATACCGCCACTGATGAGAGCGTCACGAAAAGCTTATGGCTAAAACAGCTTTTTTCAAAGCTATATTAAAATTCATTATAATAGCATTCGTAGTTCAAGTCTAGAAAAATTGCTTGAAACCGCACACTTCAAAAATTCATTTTCTGATGTTCTTTGGGAAATATTGTACAGTGTTTCCCCCCTCTCCCAACACTCTTCCTTCTGGCTATTAACTCTAAATCAACTTCCTTTGATTTGAATGTAAACAACTTTTCAACTTTTTGCTTGTTGGAACTACAGGTAAACGATATTTATTTAGTATTAATTCAAGACAACCATTTAACAGTAATACCATTTTAAAATGGCGTAACTTTACTTTTAAATCTGTAAACAGTGACGAATTAAAAATTTTGTTTGAAGAAGCAAACGAAGAAATTTTTAATTGATGTGGACAAACAAAGTTATTTTTTGTTTTCTTAAATTTTATGCTTGCAATACCAAATTGGCAGTGTTTTAGTGGTAATGGAAGGTTGCTTCATACATACTAACGTTTGTAGACTAGGTCTCGCTACATGATATCTTTTAAACTACAGATTTTGGTTGCATGACAATAATAATAATGAGAAAAAAGAACATAAAATATATACAAAAGTGAACAAAAATTAAAAGTTTTCATAAAATGATTGAATCTTGCTTTGTTCAATTTGTTTAAGTTTGTACAAGCTTCTTCTACGCCATTCGTTAGCCCCGGTGGCCCACAACTAAACACCCCAATCGTCCGAACCTGAAATATAATTAGCAATTACTGATAATACCTCTTCTTTGAAACATATATTGCTATAGAAAGTTAAAACTCAATGTTTTCCTTAATTTCATTCCCATAAAAATTCAAATTCCTTTTATTTATGCTTCTTTCAATATACGTCACAAGTAGCCTCGTCTTACTGAAGTTTTGAACAAGAAAATTATAATTGCGAGTCCTTGCAACCTCGAACACAACCATTTATTATCGCATACATCTCATAAAGTTTTTGATTTATCGAAGAAAAGCTTTGCAATTGCAAAACCATCCAAAAGGGAAAAAATTGTGAATAAATCAAGGAAGAATGCTTACATTTAGTAAGGGAGAAAAAAAACCAGAGCTAATGTTTTGAAAATGTTATAAAATTTTACCTTCTAGGAAATTTTTTCTTTCCACAAAATTTAAAGTTGATGCCAAAGCAATTACTGCGATTTTGCGAAGTAGCCCTGCAGGCTCTATCACGTGCACACCGTGCAACAAAGCTAGCTCTGAATTATTTAAACTTACAGAATGATGCTCAACTTGCAGTGAGTCTAGAAAATGTTCAAACTGAGGTCGGCCAAAATGTGTTTCGGCTTTCAATCCTGTAAACATGCTTTTGCTGGCCACTTTTTGAAAATATCGTTCACATATATACTGCAAGAAATAGAAATTGGTAAATGTTTGTGGAATAAATATTAAACAAACTTTTAGTGCAATAAAATAGCTTCAAACACTGGATAATTACTACCTAAGAGTCATTAAATTTTACAAAAATAAATCGAGTTTAAAAATTGAAAATCTTATCTATTTTTAAACATTTCGTAAATATTTTAAGCAGGGGCAACGATTGGAAAGTACTTTTTTCTATGACCAAACAAACGTAGCCATCGTTAGGCATGATGAACGCAGTAAGACGGCTATGGTAAAATATGCGCTTTAAGATCTCTATGACAAGTATAGCGCTCTAATAGGTATCTCATTGCTGTCCGGAATCAAAAGCGAGCACTCCGCAAAACGAATGTAGTTACTACTGATTTGACTGCTGATTATTGTAGCAGTTTGTGTTTTCAGCATGAAGCCACACTATATTGTACAAAATTATAATTCATAATGCTTTATGTTTACACTTCCATTAGAAGCTATCAATCAAGCCAGAATGATATCTACACATTTGGCTGCACAAACAGTATTGAAGTTTTAACGCAACTATCGTTGGCGCATGTAGTCCTTTTACCAGCATAGTTGTCCTCAAATCGAATCTGTTTGCAAACTGAGTAATGTAGATGTGCGTGGAAACCAAATCACCACCTTTCGTTTCTTCAAGCTCACGTATTATGTCTGTCAGCCACTCAAAATGGCGCTGAGTACGAGTCACCCAAATAAAGTAAACCTAAAAAGAAACTTAGTAAGCTGGATTGTAATGTAAATCTACTTGTCACGTCAATACTAGCAGATAAAAACAAAATCAAAAGCAACACTTTTTTCTATCTTTTACATGTTAATGCATTCAAAAGTTAAAGATAAAACATATAAGCAATTTCATACTTTTTTACAGGTCATCTGAAATCCTTTCTTTGATGTTGACCGGTTAACGATATCTTTTATAATTGAAGCAAAAGGAGTAACGCCAATACCAGCCCCAACCAACACAGACACTTCGTATTTATACCAGTCCTGGTGTCCTTCTCCAAAAGGACCGTCCAGATAAAGCTAAAAATATTTTATCTCTTGATTGGATGTTATGTCCAGATTATGCTAAATTGGTAGCAACCCGTAATATCTTGGCCATTTTTGCGATAGTAAAAAGTATGCATTTCGTGAACTGAAATTACTTGTCACTGGGTTCAACAATAATGAAACTAGGCTATTCGTTTAACTACACTCCAAATGGTACTGTGGTAGGGTAAGATGTGCGAACATTTTAGAAAGCAGTTTCCAAACCGAGGTAAAAAAACATTTTATGATTGATTTGCTTACCATGGGCAGCTTGCTTCCGCTTTCTATTGCTGTCTCGTATGTGTTTCGAAGATTAGTTGTCCAAGGACCAACTGAGCGAATGTGTAACGAAAGGTGACCCTACGTAAAAACGTATATGGTAACTTTTTGAAGATAATCATCCAAGTTCGTGTTTGAAGTTTATTACATAATTTTGGCTTTTTGAGGAAATTGATTTAAGTGAGGTAAATTTTTCTCGATTGATCTTCAAGCATAAATGAGCTGAAGGACTCTCTCAAAGCGGTATGTGTAAAAAAAACCGAGTTACAGTATATATATTTATTCTCTTGTTTCTCAAGCATCTTAGTATTTAGTCCTGTTCCGAAGTAACCAATACTGCTAAGTCAGTGCACATTTATCAAATAAAATGGAATCGAGCTGGGAAAGTTGCCGTTAGGAGCCATTTTGTGAGAGTTTACTAAGTTTTACCGTCGTCCTTGGCAATTCAACTTGTTAGATTATTATGCTACTAGGTTTTCGGCATTTAAGGATTTAAAACTTATAAACATAAAAAGCTGAACAAACAATATTAAAATTTTTATCTTACTTCATGAGGAGCAGAAGTCAAAGTAAAAGGATGATACTCGTTGGTTCCCAAAGGCAGACATGCAATTCGAACCCATTGTCCAGATTTGTAATCAAATGCAGTTGGCCTTTTAAATACAAGATTCAGCACATCTGCACAAAAGTAACCATAAATAGCGGCCAATAAATCAAGTTTACGTTAAGTGTGTTCTTGTCTCTTATCTTCTTCACCGTCTTCTTGAAACTAAAGACACTGCGATGCGCATTAACTTTTTTATTAAATCAGTTTTTACTAGTACATTATAAAATCAAAAATGTCCAAAAGCTATAAAATATCTGATACAATCGATTTATTCAAAAGTAAAGTTTTCTGGTATTTCTTTGGGAGTAACTTAACAGGAAAGATAACAAAGTTCTGTGAATAATTTTTTAATATCCTTTACGACCATATATTATCTATCAAGGTAAAAACATGTAGAAATAGTACCAATATTACCTGATGGCAAGGGTTCCGCTTTAATGACTGAGATTTTGACCTTTGACCTGCTGATGGTAATGAGTTTGTCAATGAGGAAGATAACAACGGGAACGACGAGATAGAAGTGAAAACCAGGAGATTGTACGATCCCCATGCTCCCGTGAAGGATAATGAGTACATACAAAAGAGCTAAAAAAAATTATTTTAATTTGCAAATGAACTTAATGAAAACTTATATAACTCATCAGATATACAAACAACCATGAGCTGAGCTTAGTAGACCGAAAATTAATTATGCTTTGTAGAATTGATTTTGTATTTATTTGTACCGTCATTTACGTTGCGTAATAGAAAGCTTAAGAGGCAACAGCAAGTAGAAGTGTTTGAAGCAAAGATTAAATGCAACCGAGAGAACTCCGTTGCAAGAATCAGGCTAACCCTGTAAAAGCTACTAGTCGATTATCACCGTGGAGCTAGATGAGTACAATTAGTTTTGTTTGCAGTCAATGTACTGTTATGGTGAATTGTGATTGCCTTTTTAAACTTTCTTTGAAATGTTAAAAATCACAAAATCTCCTTACAGTAGAGATGGTGTGTGATCCAAAAAGCTCTGAAACAAAACCTTCTGGAGAACTGCAACGCGAATACGTATATGATTGAAAGAGTTAATATGAGAAGGAGACCTGTTATTCCTATGATAGTTTGAAACAACCACCAAGTGATAGCAGGAGGGAGATCAGACCTAAACAAATAAAAAACGTTAGGCTAACAGCTATAGTATTAAAGAATGTCTTTTAGTGGTTAAAAATAAGAGCGTTATATGATTTTACTTTTGATAGCAAGAAAGTTTTTGTCGGTTGTAAATAAAAAAATAAAGTTATTTTTATACGGAACTCAAAGCATTTCTGCTAAAAGCTGTGCATCCAAGGAA
This sequence comes from Trididemnum clinides, assembly GCA_963675345.1. NCBI lineage: Eukaryota > Metazoa > Chordata > Ascidiacea > Aplousobranchia > Didemnidae > Trididemnum > Trididemnum clinides. Next base: position 18,687,387 of record OY776306.1, read on the forward strand.
GCAATATGGTCACAAATTCCTTCTTTGAAGACATGCTGCAATAGCCACAAGAAGCTAAAATAAACTTCTGGCTCACTTGATCATTTTTTCGGCAGTTAACACAGACCGATAACAGCCACAAATACTAAAATAGAAATATTAGGTGTTTGAAATAAACAACTGTTAGATATTTTGGCTTTACAACTAATATTCTTTTCCTCGGCTTAAATGTGACGAGGCTATAACTATTTATTTCAGTTAAAAAAACGCAACCACCACAAAAAAGTTAAGGAAACACTTCTGAAGAAAGCATGTTCTCATCAATTACATTAAATTTAGTTACCCGTCGTCGACGATGACAGTTGGAAAAAGACATGCTAATACGGGAAGAGGATGGACACTGAAGTGATAAAAGTTGGATAGATGACCAAGAGTATGAAGCACTGCAAGCATAAGTAAAAATAGTTTGTCAAAAACACGTTCAGCAGTTAAAATTTGGCGTATCAAAAGCTTAGGTTTTCTGTTTTTTTTTTCGGTAGTGCTTAAGGGTTGTAAAAATTAGCCGTATTTTATCATTCTTTATCATTTTGCCTTCATGGAAAATTAGCAACGCTTGATATTTATAAATTTTACAACATTTTCAAAAACATAAAGAAAGATGGTTTCTAGGCAGAATTGCCTGCCAAGGTATCTATGCCAAATAAGGTTTTTAACCCTATTTGGCCCGGGGGGGGGGTCGATTCGACCCACAGCAAATTAAAACCGCTGTAACTTAGCGACCGCTTGAGATAAATGTTTGAAATTTTTTGACTTTTCCTAAAATTTATCTGGCTTTTGGTTGGTTATAAACTGACAAAGATATTTTTTGTAGTTTTGACTTAAACATAGCAATTTCGAAACCCACTCGGGCAAATTTCTTCATCGATTGCTTTTGTATAATAAAGAAAAAAAGGAGAAAGAGCGCACACGCAAAACCGTGACGAGCCACGTAAACCACAGAGCTTGTTTGAAGTGAAGCACTGACTGTAAAACTGTACCGTTTCTTAGAAATCTTTCTTCTCAAAACCTTTTCGCTGTGAATAGCAACTCTTAATTTGACAAGCCAAAAACATCAAAGTGTTTTCGGATACACGGCTATTTTGTAACTTTTAGTTAAATAAATAATACCTTCTTGACGCTAGACCATAACCTACCGATAAAGTAATGCAAGCAAATATTTCGTAATTTTGATACTTGACAAATGTAACAAAGCAAAAAGAATTGTTTTCAAGCGCAAAGCCAGAAAATAAATTTGGCGGCGTGATAACATAGTTTGCGCTTTTCATAATGATTTGTAATGTTGTTACCAATTAAAATTGGGGATTCGTTGGTGGGAGAGCAACGAGCGCACTTGCAATTTTTATTGGATGGAAAATATGCAGTGGTAGACTAAGGGACGCAGGGCGACAGTTAGCAAAATTTAATTTAGGAGTTTTATACAACTTGATTTCCGTTGCTTTACGAGTAAGCTGTTAGTAATTAATTGAATACCGAATTTTTATCAGCAAATACAAATCCAAAACGCAAGAAGCCAATCGTGAATCACAAAATTTAATTTTTTTTAAGGGGAGAAGGAACTGTGAAATATCTCCTGAGTTTGTGACCAACACCAAAATATTTTTCTGTTGACCGCGTGACAAAAGCAATGTGTTTGTATTCTACATCTACACACTTCCAAAAGCAAATGAAGATTTTTTTCCGTGTTCTTTTATCCACTTTTATAAAGACGCCTCTGGTAAAAGCATTACGTTTCCTGCTGCATGGCCGAGCAGAACGGCATTTGCATTGAAGTTGACGTTTCAAGTTCAAACTACAGCTTGCGTCAACTGTCACAACATTATAAGATTGAATGCTGACTCAAATATCGTCTTGTCATTTCCATTCTTCTAAACCAGAGATGGGCAAACTTTTTAGTTGGAGGGTAGCATTGACTATTCAAAAGTTAGCCGAGGGCCGCATCGACCATTCAAGAATTCGCCGAGAGCCAATGCGTAAAATCTTGTAATAGCTGTATGCAATGCAAGAGCTTGCAATAGCTTAAAATCTTGCAATAACTTCTTGCAAAGACGTATTGCAGGGCTTTGATAATGATGGCGTCCAAAAACAAAGATCATCACTCTTTATTTGAACGGAAAATGCGTCAGTTCAAACTAAGAATTGCGTAGCGGCTCTTGCAATGATGGCTTCTATCGTTTTTGGCTCTTCAATACGGCAAGTGCGGCCAACCCTTTCTTACTGAATTGAATTCATGGAAGTTTGTATAAGTTTGGAGGGCCGCACAAAATGCTCTGGCGGGTTATTATGGGGGAGATTGGTGTTATTTTTATGGGGGAGAGGATAAAAAATAGGCTACGTAGGTCTATTGTTGTAGCACAAACTTGATAATAAAACAAATTAAAGTTTACAATTGTTTGATATAACAGGCTTTTTGTAGCAAATCCAAAACTGAAGTTTGCCGGAGGACTTTTTTCATATGACTCGTCACATTCACACGCAGACTTGGACAACAAAATATGCGTGATTCTAGTTGGCTGATTCGGTGAATTGCAGCCAAAAGTCGCTAATTCTAATCTAATTTGAAAAATTCCTAATTGCAATTCTAATCTCATTTCGAAAAAGTTCCTGACCGAAGAGTCGGGTGTGAAAAATAAAAAGATCTTTTATGTTAGGGATCAGAACCACCTTCGAAAGTATTGGCACTAATTGGAATAATTTACATGCGAGGCTTACTAGGACAAGCACATCAAAGCACTAATGCGATGTTCCATGAAATATTTGGCAATCCAGTTTTTAGTGCAGCTAAGTCAAGGAATAGATTTAAATTTTTGATTGCCCACATATTACTTGATGATCATACAACGCGTCCTACTCCTTAGCAATACGATAGATTTGCAGCTTTTCGCAAAATTTTTGAAGAATTTAACAAAAACTGTGGGAAATTTCTAGTTCCTAATGATTATTTGTCGCTGGATGATACTTTTTATCCTACAAGAACACAAATCAGTTTCAAACAATTTAATCCGAGCAAACCAGCCAAGTATGGAATGCTGTATAAATCAATCAATTCTTTTCGCTATTCATTTGCTTTTTCAACTGTTGTGTATTCTGATAAGCCAAAAGCAGAGCCGACATCTTACTACACTCCTGGGATGTCACGAACAATAAAATATCTAATTTAAAATTTGGAATGCCACACAAATTTAGTGACAAGAAGCATATTATATGACAGATTGTATACTTCAATACCAATGGCGCTGTGGCTGCTTGACCGCGGAAAAACTTCTGTAGGAACTTTACAATCAAATAGAAAAACAATTCCAGCCGAAATTAGAGAAATCAAAGACCGAGAAACAAACTCATACGAGATTTATTGGGAAAAGAATAACGTCATATTAAATCTACACTCGTATGTGGTAAAAGCAAAAAGTGAACAGTGCCACCGCTACTTGCAACTACAAAAGATGACAACAAAAGCAAGCCCGCTATTTACAAACTATAAGACTTTTCAAAAGGCGAAACAGACATCATTGACCAAAAAAATGGGGTACTACAGTTGTACATCGAAATCAAAGCGCTGAACTATGAATGCATTTTGATACGTTTTGAACACATGTCGAGTGAACGCCAGCACGATATATGCAATGAACAACGATCTGCAGCCTCAAAACATAAAATCTGTAGATTTCGGATTTAATCTAGCTATGTCTTTGATTCACCCACATATAGCATAACCAACTTTAATTGGTATAAAGTCTTCTGTGGTTCGCAAAATTGAGATAGTGCTGGGGAAAAAAATATCCTCCAAAATGTAAAAACGTTAAGTGGCTTTTTTCCTCATCAAAGTCAAAAACGAAGGCGATACGATGCATGTATCAGTAAGACTAAAGGAAAACGATCAAAAGAAAAGAAAAACAAAATTTATAAGCAACTGAGCCACGCCAAAAATGCGCAAAGCCGTTGTGCAATAAGCGTCTTATTCGCATTTACGATTTCTCCTTGCAAGATTAAAATGTTGTTAGGCTTACACTTACGGATAAAATTGCACATAGTTGTTTTTGAAGCATACAAGCGTATTGCTGCTTTTGACGATGATATATGTATTGTTGATATTACCCGTAAATTTAATGTAGTGTTCCCGTATTTTCGTATTAGACGATAAATTATAAGCAGAAACAGCATGACTGCGTACTAGCTAATCCAGAAATAGCCTATTTTGTTTCACATTTCTAATGTATTCTGTTAATTGCAAGAGATTTTTTAATTAATAGCTCTAAATTCAGTAACGCCTCAAAGCACAAGTTACGATGATAAAGCTCAAATTGGTGTCATTATAATTAATCCCAGTGGGATATAAAATTGTAAGGACCGTATAAATATCATATAACGCCTCCAGAGGGAAACAAAACTGCCGTATTGGTGTTATCATAGTGAGAGGGATAAAAGATAGGCTACATAGACACATCGTTGTAGGACAAACTTGCTATTAAAAAGAATCAAAGTTTACAATCATTCGATGTCACAGGTTTTTGTAGCAAATCCAAAACTTAAGTTTGCTTGAGCACTTTTTTATGCAACTCGTTACATACGCAGATTTGGACAACTGATTAATTCTAGCTGGCTAATTCGGTAAATTACTGCAAAAAGTCGCTAATTCTGATTTAAAAAAACTAAAAGTCTCTTATTGTAGTGTAATATAAAAAATCCCTAATTTCAATTTTAATCTAATTTTAGAAAAGTTCCTGACCGTAGAGTCGAATCTGAAAAATGACAAGAACCTTTTTTATTATTTGCGAAAAGTTTGGCCGAAAATCAAAATCGAAATTAGGTGATCTCCAAAAAGAAAAAAGGTCTTCACAATGATTTGATGGCAAAAATGAAAAAGTTTTAGAATTGTCGCAAATACAAAGTGGTTTTGCGAAGATGTTTAAATGGCATCAAAATTCGCTTGGTAATTAAAATTTCAAACTAATTCCAGAAAAACTGGAAAGCTCTAATTCTAATTCCGATTCCACTTAATTTGTGATAATCACAAAAGCTCTCATTTTATTCTACCCTAATTTGAGAAAAACATTAATGCTCTATATCTAAGTTTAATTTAATTTGAAAATGCTAAAAAAAATTTAACCGTTCAAGTCTGCATACAAGGATGGGAGGGGCTTACAAAAACGTCGTATTGCGTCGCATAAGGGAGAGGAAAGAATAAAAGAGCCATATGATTCGTGAGCATTCCTTAATTTGGATGAGATTTATGTCTTGATCGATAAAAATATTTATGCTTGATGAGCAAGCATAGCTTGCATCTTTTGTCTAAATGAAAAAAGTAATAATTTCATAAAGCTAAGAAATTTTTGTCGTTGAAATGCTATTTCACACCCTGTTTCACATTTACAAACAGTCAATTCAAATTACAAAAATCTAGCTGGAGATATGGCGTATGGCGAGTAGTCCAACATAAGAAATGTTATACAAACATCACGGCTGGTAATTTTCCCGTAAAAAGCAAAATGGAAAATTGATGACAAGTTGTTGAACTTTTTACCTGGTAGCTGACATTGATAAATTTCGCTTAGGCGCTCGCACAACCACAACGTCGAAGAGCAAACACTACGAAAAAAGAAAATTCGCCGGCCGTTTCTTTATTTTAAATTCAGTCGAAAATCGAAAATTTAATGCTGTGCATTTAATTTGCAATAACTTGTACGCTATTAATCTGATCATAACCAAAAGTATATAATTAGATTGAAAAATAAATTCTGCATCTATCTGAGCGAAAACGGAATCGCTATTGTGAGCGGTTCAAAAGTTATTAGCTGCCAAAGTGTTGGGTCGAATCGACCCCCCCCCCCGGACATAGAAAGCAAAAAAAAGCCCGGCCTTAATAGGGTTAAAATGTCTTTCCAGTGAATGTAACAACGCAGCTCTCATTAAACTCACAAACTCTACTACATTGTAGCTGGCAGTCTTAGTAAGCTTACCGCTTTCCATTAATGCTACGTAAGCGATATGCTTGTGAAAGGCAATAGCTGCGTCAAAAGGAATGAAGTTGTTTAGAAAAGTTTCGCGGCAGAAAGTGATCAAGTTGCGGCACATTGTCAGCAAAATAAAGCTGAAATGAAACGAAATAGCAGCTGCGGTTGACCGACTGATGATGATACCCCATTCAGTGACACGACGTATGCCGATGTGTTCGGCACCAAAAGCGTAATCTGAAAACAACTTAAAATGAATTGCCTGGCCATGCTTAGCGCTCAAGCCACAGCGTATGGAAAGATAGAGAAATTTGAAAAACACTGAGCAGTGCTACGTTAAGTAGCTTGAACGTAGTAAGTAAGGCGTTTTGCTCCTCTCCTAATCCCATTAAGCCTGCTTAGAAAACGTTTTCTCTTTTCATTAATAAAAAAAGCTGTGTAAACCACTATTTACAGAGCAATGATGCCTATTCAACTTTGACGTTACGTAATATTTACAACAGCATCTGTGGCTCATTTACTGCCACAGTGTGACACAATAAGTGACTTTGACGACAATTTACTTTTTTCAGTAATAATTGACTGTTTTAAATAGCGTTGAAAAATAAAACAAGCGCATAAAAAACTTGGAATTCTTTTCAAGCAATTTGTGATATTTTTATTTGTACGTATTACATCGGTATTGTTTAATATTGCAACCAGAGT